>CM053580.1:36477584-36501359 GCA_028627135.1 Pseudochirops cupreus | reverse complement strand
TTCCTTCCTTCCTTCCTTCCTCTCTTTTCATTTTCTTTTGTTCTTTCTTTAATTCTTTCTTTCTTTCCAGTTGAAGTTAAGTGACTTGCCTAGGGTCACAGAACTAGTGAGTGTCTTCAACGTCCTTTTTCTGAAGCACAGACACTGATCAGAGGGACAAGGGTCTTTTTTGCCTCTCATCAGCACAGTTTCTGTGATCATTAAATAAAGTGCTTTCTGACTAACAGAGAACCTGCTTCAAACCCTCTCATTAGATTTGCATAACAACCCTGGCAAGGAAGCACTGTTATTACATCCTCATTTGTACAGATGGAGAGACTGAGGCTCACAGAGATTGAGTGACTAGCCCAGGGTCACACAGTTAGGAAGTGTCTTAGACCGGATTTGATCCTGGGTCTTTTGGGTCCAAGTCCAGAACTGTGTTCACAGTGAGGCAGAGTAGAAAGATGCTGGACTGGGATAGAGGAAGACCTGGGTTTGAATACTACGTCACTACCTGTGACCTCAGGCAATGCCCTCCATATCCCTGAGCCTCAGTTTCCTCTTTTGTAAAGATGAAAAATAGTTGCATGTTTCACTAAAGACTTCCATGGAGCAGAGACTGTGGGAAGGATGGGACTTGGGAAGAAATCTTGGGTAAAGTGGGGAAGTGGGTGGATTGGAGGGGTGGGGAAAGGTCATGGAAGGGCCATTGAAGCCAGGCAGGAAGATTAGAGGGGCAGTGGGAGGAATCAAGGACCATTAGGGGAATGCCATCTTCTAATCAGGCATTGAATCTATGGCACTTCCTCCCCCTGGGTCAGAGGGCCATCAGTGGCACATTTGGTGCTAACAAATGACCCCCTAGGGCATTTTATAGTCTCAGAATAGAGTAGGAAGTCATACCACCAACCATGAACTATCCACACAGAACCATGGAGAAGCTCATAGATTCAGAGCTGAAGGGTCTTGCAGAGGTCATTGGGTCCAACTGCCTCATTTTCAAGATGAGGAAAGAGGTCAGTGAGTTGTTTCTTGCCCAGGGCCACCTAGCTAGTAAAGTGTGAAGGACATCGATGGTACATGTAGCTCTATCAAACAATCCCCAGGGAGACTTTGTAGTCCCAGGGTGATGCCCAAAGGGGATAAGCTATGTAAAGTATTTTTGCAGATTTTAAAGTGCCTGCTCTTATTATTGGGAGACAGAATTTCTACCAGCCCCTTGATGCTGTGTGCCTTACTGCAGTCTGTTGAGGTGAGTGCTGTTTTCTGTTGAGCCTTAGATAACTGAGGTGACTTAGGATCATAGGCTTACAGGTGTGAAGGACCTCAGCGGTTGTGTGATCCAGTCCCTTCATTTGACACATGAGGAAGCTGAGGGTCCAGAAAAATGAAGATCTCCTTTCTGAACCTTCATTTCCTCTTCTGTGAAATAGGAGTCATATTGTTCTCACCCTCCCATATTAGATGGGAACAAGACGACACAGAAAGGGGAGCTCTGAACAGGCCAGGTGCCTCTTTGAATATTCAATTTTGTGCCTTAAACTCACCAATCAGATTTGCCCCAGGATCTTCATGACTAACTCTTCCCACTGGACCACATTGCCTCTACTGCTTGACAAGTGATCTAATGTAACCCCTGAGATTCAGAGCAGGGAAGGAAGTTAACCATAGCCACGTAGATAGAAAGTGGCAGAGGCAGGCTTCAATCCCTGGGCCTCTGATTCCCAACCTCTTGTCTCGGCCACTGTGCCCCGATCAGTGGCAAAATCAGAGTGCTCCCATTTCCCTAGTCAGCTGGCCTAAAGTTGCTGGAGGTTTTTTCTTTTCTTTCTTTTATCCTCAAACACCCCCTCTCCCCACCTCTTTAGAATTTGTAGCTATGTATTTTTAATACTGTCAATAAAATGACTTCCTCAGGACCCAGAGGGGCAATAAGGGGCCTGTTAACAAAGTGTGAAAGCAATGGGCCAGCAAAGGTTAACCACATGGCTGGCCCTAATGACCTCTGCAGCCAAGCTGATGCCCTCCGCTCCTTGTAAAGACTCATCACGTGCACAATTTCCTGTCTGAGGTCGCCTTTATGGGCCAGAAGAAAAGCTGGCCTGCTTGTGAATAGAAAGCTCCCGGCAGGGGAGGGGGTTATTATTTTTAAGCTGATCGAAACACCTGGGTTTCCCACTGGACCCTATTAAGCATCCGCCATTATGTCTAAATATTTCAATCATCCTTGCAGACGGGAGCCTGAACCGATGGGTGAATGCATTAGTGAGAAAGTACTGGCCACACCAGGGCTGAGAAAGGAAAGCGCCATTCCAGGCTCTGAGCAGAGACCAAGGGGTGGGCCAAGCAGGTGGAGAGGGGCCCAGGGTCACAGGGTGCTGGAGGGGGGTCAACTGGTCTATCCCCCTTCTCTGCATCCTATAGCCCATGCCAAGCAAGACCGCCCTGCAACCCACTCAGCCAGGGTGGGTTTTGTTATTTTCTAAGACCTCTGAAGGAAGAGATTCCTTAGCCTCTTTTGGTAATGTTGGTATTCCTCCCTCCTTCCTCCCCAAATTATGTTGTATTTATCTTCTATCTATTTTTTTCTGTGCTCATGCTGTTTCCTTTCAAATATTATAATCTCCTGGAGGCCAGTGATTGTTTCTTTTTTGTGTCTATGTATCTGCCTTCCTAGCACAAGGCGGTTGTTTAATAAATGCTTGTTGACTGAAATTTCTGCTTGTTCCTGCTGGTCCAGTCATTTCCCCTAAGAATTCATGGACATTCTCTCTGCTTGAAGGTCAAGTTCAGCCATGGTTCTATTCAATGCAATAAGAATTTTCTTTTAAGACTCTATGCTGGCTGCTAGTGAGACAAAGACAAAAATGAGTCCCTGCCCTCAAGGAGTTTGCCTTCTTCATAGGAAACTACCTGCACACCAAAGAGAGGCTGGATGGAAATGGTGCTCTACTTGGAGTCTAAGGTTAATAAATCTGGAAAGGACTTCCATTGGCATCTACATAGTAAACATTTAGAAATTGTTTTAAGGTTTGCAAAGCACTTTATATGCATTTTCTTTTTTGATCCTCAAAATAGCCCTGCAAGACAAGAGCTGTTATTATCATCTTCATTTTGTAGATGAGGAAACAGGCTAAAAGCTTAAATGACTTGCCCACAAGCATCTGAGACAAGATTCGAACTCAGTCTTCTTGACCCCAAGTCTAGCACTTTCTGCACCATTCCACCTAATAGAACAACCTTTCATTTGTAAACAGAGGTGAAATCATTGGTGCTGAAGATCATATGCATAAGGTTGGAGCTGGAGTTTGTGGCCTGGTCCTCCTCCTGTACATCCACTGTATCAAGCAGAAGGCTTGGGTTCGAATCCCAACTCTGCCATGTGTGACCCTGGGCAAGTAAGTGGACTTCTCCAGAACTCAGTTTCCCCTTTTGAAAAATAAGGGGATTGTATTAGATGGCCTTTGATATTCTTTCCTGCTGTGATCCTAAGTAAATGCGCCCCCCCCCACCCCCCCGCCGCCTTTCCATCTTGGAATCCCCATTTTATTTCAAGCCTCAGTTCAAATGCCACCTTCCAGTGAAGGTTCCAGTGATCCCCATGGCTGCTAGTGTTCTCCAGCTAGTTCTCTCATATGGACAGACTCTGCCTCTACTTACACACCTTTATGTTGTATCTTCCATGAGAATGCATGGTCCTTTTAAAGTTGTATTTGAATGCTCAGTCCTTAGGATGGTACCTGGTATACAGCAATGCCTATAAATTAATAAATTATAAATTCATAAAGCTCCCGAGGCAGCTAGGTGGTGCAGTGGGTACCGTGCCTGACTTGGAGTCAGGAAGATCTGAATTCAAATCCCATCACAGACACTAGCTGTGTGACCCAAGGCAAATCACTTAACCTCTGTTTGTCTCAGTTTCCTCATCTGTAAAATGGACATAATAGAACCCACCTCACAGGGTAGATGTGAAGATCAAATAAATTGAGAATTATAAAGAGCTTTGCAAACCTTAAATCTTAAAGTGCTATAAATATATGTAGCATATTAAATGTTAATGCTATTAATATTAAATGCGGTAATACAAACACAAAGTATTATAACAAACGCTTGTTTATTGATTGAATAAGTGCAAAGTAATTTTCGGAGGCTGAGTAGAGCAGTAATAATGAGGGGCAGAGGGTTAGGGTGATAGGAAAAGACCTACAAGGGAGGTAACATTTGAGCTGAGCTTTGAAGGGAGTTAGAGGTCGGAAGAGGCAGAGATGAGATTATTCTAGGCTTGGGGGCAGCCTGTGCAAAGGCATGGAAGTGGGAAAATAATGATGGTGCTAAACAGAGAAGCAACTGTATCTAACAATAACCAAAATTAATATGATACTTGTACATTTGTAAAGGGTTTTACTTACATTATGATCTTTGATCCAATAAACAATTCTCTGTGATAGGGACACTTTTCTTTGGTTCTGATTTTTTAATTTCATGCCAGTGAGGAGACTCCCCACAGAGTGGGGACACCTCTGCAAGTTAGAAAAATTGCCTCAGGCTCTGAGAATTCTCACAAATGGGATTCAAAAAAGACCTTCGGAGAAACTGAGGCCCAGAGAGGGACCCAGGTCAGCAGAACTGAGACCCTCTGTATCTAACCTAAGCATCTTTACTCATACTACAACTTGCCAAGGATCACACGGCCAATATACATCAGAGTCTAGCCTTAAACCTGGGACTCCTAACTCTAAGGGCCTCTCTTTACCCACTGGGCTTTTTAAGGTAGACTGCAGATATTAGTCACATTTTACATATGAGAAATCTGAGACTCAGAAAGGTCCCCATTGCTAAAAAGCATCTGAGGTGAGATTCAAATTCAGGTCTCCTTGGCTGTACTGGCGCCCCTATGCCACACTGCCTATAATAGAAAAAGCAGTGCATTTGGATTGGGATTCAGAAGGACCTGAGCCTCAGTCTTAACTCCGCTTTTGACTAGCTGTGTGACCCTGGGCAAGTCCCTTCTCTGTACTCAGTTTGCTCTTATGTGAAATGGGAGTGATCACATGGTTCTTTCCCTCCCATATGAGCCACATGACAGATAAAGGACAACTTTGAACAGAGCATCTGATTCTTTGAAGCTGTGGATCAGGATGCTTCTAAGTGAGGCACGTTCAGCCAGGCTCAGATCTGCTGATCTAGCCAGCCTCAGGGTGGAGAGGTCTATCCTGCTTCTCAGACCCTCCTGGACATCTGCCTGACTTCCCTGGTTGCTGTAGCCATTGTGGGATGGCCAACCAGGAACACTGTCCTTGGCACAACTGGGAGCCAGCCAAAGTCTGTTTTCAGGGCTTTCTTCCACTTGGATGACCTGTAACTTTATCCTTCCCCTGTTTCCCCCATATTCAAAGTGCTTTCCTAGAGTTTTCTTATGACCAGGATTTGACTCCTTTGACCAGAATGAGAATACTGCTAAAAGGTTTGCCTTCTAACAGGACCCTGACACCAGCAATTCAGGGTTCATTGCTTTTACTCCCAGATTACACCCCTACCCTGCCTAAAGAAACTTCACTTTCTAGGCCATATTTCTTTCCTAATTTAGCATCTGCTAATGTGTCAAACAGTTAAACCAATCAGCAAGCATACATTAAGTGCTTATTGTATGCTAGACACTGTACTAAGTAAGCCCTTCGTGTATAAAGCAAGGTAAAAACTTAGCACCTACTCCAGTGGTGCTCTTGTTAAATGTTTATCAACTTGGGGCTCTGAAAAAAAGTGTGCTTAATACATTTTAAGTGCAATCTGCATTAGGAAGTGAAGACTTTATAAGACTCAAGACTTTATCCATCATATCCTCAAGTCTAAACAGTCAACAGACCAATAAATCAAATTTTGATTCATAATGTTTGCTGATTTGTGATGCTCATAAATGCTCACACTGAAAATTTAACAACTGGCTCTTACCAGTTCATGGAACAGTCAGTCTGGTGGGAGGAAGACAACACCCAGAACACACATATATATATCAGGATACCTACATCAATAACCATATCTCAGGATACATATGTATTATATATACATACATATGGATCCATACATATCAGGATACATACATATCAAGATATATCTATATCTATCAAGATACATGTATATCTGGATACAAGTATATAGCAGGTAGATACGTGTCAGGATACACGTATATATGAAGATACATACATATTTCAGGATACACACATATCAAGATATGTGCATATATTAGGATACATGCATTTATCTGGATACAAGTATATAGCAAAATAGATACATGTTGGGATACATGTATGTATGAGGATAAAGGTATATATCTGGAAACAATTATATAAAACAATAGATACTTATGAGGATGTATATATCAGAATACATACTTGCATACATATATACATACGTGTATGTATGTATAGTCATGTAAGAACATAGCCACATTGCTCACTAGATAGGAAATAGAATTGGACAGCTCCACAACCATAGTAGACAGGAAATCTATTCTGATTGAGTGAAGGAGTATGAATCACTGTGTGAACCCTGTAGGAAACTAGGGAGCTAGTTCAGTATCTAGGAGTTGGTGAGTCATTTGGAGAATCAGAGTGGAGAAAGCATTCCAGCTAAATCCCAACGAGGGAATTGACTGGGCTTGGGGCAAGTCTTAGCCTTGGTTTTCTCCTGATCTGTGGGACAGGTGGATCCTATGAACTACAAAATGTCATGAGGAGGTTGGACTTTCCTTCTTCCTGTCAGTTCCCTACCAGTGTTACCAGAGCAGCTGAGTTCATTATCTTCCTTGAGAGCCAAAGACAGACTCAACTATAGAGAGCCCAGCAAAAAAGCTATGGCTTCTGTAAGGGACAGTTTGAGGACTCCAACAAAAGGGCTTCCAGAAGCCAGAAGGTGGGAACTAGCCCCCTGCAATATAATAGCATCTCCCTCCCAGGGTTGTTGTGAGGATCAAACGAGATGATGCTTGTAAAACTCCTTGAAAACTTTAAAGTGTTATGTGAATGCAACATATTATTATTAAAAAGAGGAAGAGGAGAGAGCTATAGGCCAGTAAGCTTGACTTGGATTCTTGGGAAAACTCTAGACTGCATACGAAAGAGTTGGTTGACAAATATCTAGAAAAGGAAACATCATTGCAAAGACCCAGTGTGGCTTCTTTGAGAACAGCTCATGCCAAACTAAGCTTATGTCCATCCAATCAACCTTTAAATCCTACATTTACTCACCTCACAGATGCATTAATTGCCATATTTTATCTTTTCTCCACAGCATCACTCATATCTGTCCCCCTTTCTCCACTGAACACAGCTATTGTCTGAGTACAGGCTCTTGTCTTCTCTTTCTTGGCCTATTGAACTGGCCTTTTAATTGGCAGCGGTGGGGGGGGGGCGGGGAAAGATGGGGATCTTTCTGCTCATGTCTCATTCCTTTCCAAATCATCCTCTAAACAGCTGCCAATGTGATTTTCTGGATCACAGGTCTGATTGTCACTTCTCCTACTCAAGAAACTGCAATAACTCCCTATTGCCTCTAGGAAAAAGGTATAAACTTCTCTGGGTGTCCCTGAAAGCTCTTCATAACCTGGCCCCTAACTGACCGTATCAACTTGATTATACAAAGCTTTGCCCTGACTGACCCCCTGGCCTTCAATTACATCTGCCTTTCAGAATTCCTTGTTTTCGTCGAGGCTGAACATGAAACATTTCCTGGTTCTCCGACCTATCAGTGCTTTACTTCCCAAGTTATCTTCTCTCTGGTGTTTAATTTATCTATTTATCTACATGTTGTCTCCCCTTGGCTATATTTCATGGTCTTCAAGGGCAGGGACTATTCAATTTTTATCTTTGCACCACAAAAACCTAGCATACAGTAAGTGTTTAATAAATGCTTGCTGCTTACTTTGATAGGGTTCTTATGCTCATAAGCCAGGAGACTGCTGTAGGTTTAGTCTGAAATAAAGTCTTAACAAAAGTATTCCATGCTATACTTGTGGAAAAGATGGAGAATGTGAACTCAGAAGGTCATAGAATTTGATGGGTTCAGAATTGGATAAATAACAGTATCCAGAGTGTAATTGTTAAAAGTTCAAAGTCAAGCTACCATGAAGTTTCCAGAGGAGTGCCTCAGGGATCTGTGCTTGGCTTTGTAACTTCAACATTTTTATCAGTGATTTGGATAACAGCATAGACAGCAAGTCCATCAGAGGTGTCAAATGCACAGCCTAGAAGCACATGTGGTCTGCCGTATGATAGTGGGATTAGACTTGTTCTAGAATAGAAGGGAATGGGTGGAGGTGACAAAGGGGAAAATTTAGGGTTGATGTCTGGGGGAAAATAAAGAAGAAAAAACTTCACAACATGAAGTTGCAAAGTGGCAGAAGCTGCCCCTAGAGGTGATGGGTTCCTAGAGGTGATGGATTCCTAGAGGTGATGGGTTCCTCCTCTTTTAAATTCTTCAAGTAGCGATTGAATGACTGCTTGACAGGCATGTTGTAGTGGGGATTCCTTTCAGATATAGGTTGTATTTGATGGCTGCTAAGACCCCCTGATCTGGAAAGGACTATAATATATTCAACCATGGCTCCATTGTTGAACATCTAGGTTGCTTCTAGTGCTTTTTTTGCACTTACATGAATTGTTGCAGTGAAAATCTCAGGCTGGCTCTTTAATTTTTATTTTTGCTAACACTCTCAGAGTACATTCTCAACAATGGAACTATTGGTTTGGGGTATATTATTATTTTTTCAACTTTCCCTGGGGGCTTCCAGTTTGCTCTATAAATTTTCAATTCCACAAGAAACAAATGTGTGTTCCTGTTTCTTCCCAACCCTGCCAGAATTGGGTTTCATTGTTTTTAATTCTTTTTGCCAATTTGATATGAAGTGATACTCCAAAGGTAATTTAATTTGCATCTCTGATTATTAGCAAAGTTGGGCATCACTTGATGGAATTGTAATAATTTGTTTATCCCCTTTTGAAAATGGAATGTTTTGGGTCATTTTTCTTGGTACCTTCCCAATAACAGGAAATTTTGGTTTCTGTTTTATGGTGGAGAGTCACAAATAGGCTGACAGTTCTGTTATAGAGTATGATTTAGAAACTTGAAGATTTCACAAAAACTACATATATCCATTAAAATACAACTCATTATTACATGGATTTTGGATGGTTTCTGAACTTGTACATGTGCCCTAGACTGTAGCTACTTAGCAGATGGTGAGCCTAATATTAACTTTTATTAATAAGCAATTATCCCATAGGTCTGCTAAGCTGTCTGTAAATGGATTTGTTCTGTGACGTTTGGATTCGGTCAAAAGGTCACACTTGAGTACCTACATGTGGCCTCAAGGCCGCAGGTTCCCCACCCCTAGGTCAAAGTAGATTTTCAGGGGTATGGATCCTTCCAAGGACACCTATTTCCACTTGAGCATTCCTTATCCCAGCATCTCATTGTCTTTCTGATGTTCCTTGGCACCCAGTGCTTTCCCTAGGCATGGCAACAAATGATGGAATTTTGCACATCTATGGAATCTGAGTCTCATTTTACAGGTGAGGAAACTGAGGCCCAAGGAAAGAAGGCTCAAAGTTATACAACTAGTCAGTGGCAGAGTCTATATTAGAACAGTTAATTCCTCTTATTTTGAGTAGACTAATAAAATTCTAGTTTGGAATCCAACAGCGAAATTTCGCTACAGAAATATTTTCAATGGCCCTCAATTTGAAGTCTAATTTTATTACACTCCTTAAATCACCTGGCATTTTTGCCTAGAAGAGTTAAAAATACTTTGGAAGTTTGTAGTGAGTAATACACGAAAAAAGGAAGTCATCTGTCTGGACCAGGAAAGGCTTCCTGGAGGAGGTGGTGCTTGAAGAAGCCAGAAACAGAGGTAAGGCAGGAAAGCATGATAGGCACAGGGTCAAAAATAAAAACAAGTGCATTGGGAGATGGAAGGGATATGAGAGGTGATCCAATCCAATGCTCTAATTGTATAGATGAGGAAACTGATCTTGAGGTTCAAACTCAGGAACTCTGACTCTAATCCAGCGTCCTTTCCTGTGGGCACTACTGAGATCATAGAAGCCTAATTGTTTAAGAGGCGAGGGACTTTACATATCATCTTAGTGCACTCTGCTACATTTTAAGAACTGGGGAAACTGAGTCCCAAGGAGGTGAAGGGACTTCTGTAAGGTTATATAATGAGTTACTAGCAGAGGTTTGATTAGAAGCCAGGTTTCCTGACATCCAATCTTGTATATCTTCAGCTTATGCCCTAGTTGTTCTCTCACAAGTGTTGGAAAAATCCAGTTAGATGGTGCCAGGACTGGAGTCAGGAAGACTCACCTTTGTGAGTTCAAATCTGGCCTCAGACACTTACTAACTGTGTGATCCTGGACAAGTCACTTTGCCCTTTTTGCCTCAGTGTCCTTATCTGTAAAATGAGTAGGAAAAGGCAAACCACTGTAATATCTTTGCCAAGAAAACCCCAAATGGGGTCATGGAGAGTCTCAGACATAGCTGAAAGAAGAACTGAAAAACAAATAAACATATCTTTGGAGGAAAGCCCTATTTGAACCTTTTACAATGATGGAGATGAGTGGGGTTTGGCTGGAAGCATAGCCCTAAGACCTTCTGCTGGGCAAGATCCCTGCTCCCTGAACTAATAATTTTCAACTTCTCTGGAGATGGATGTTGAAATTCTCATCTTTCTTCTAGGCCTGGTTTAGGAGGCAGGATGATACAGGAGAAAGAAAACTGACTGTAGAGTTGGGGACTTTGATACATCCAAATCTCACCTGTGGCCACTGTGTGACCTTTAATCACCTCCTTGGGATTCTTCTTCCTCTTCATTAAAATGAGAGAGCTGGACTAGATTATCTCTGAGGTCCTATCTGAGTTCTAGATCTATGATCTAAGATGTTCTCTCCTCCCTGAAGAATTCCCTCTCCCTTCCTCTGCCTCCTCCCTAAAGATATTCTCTCTGTCCTTAACCTTTTCCTAGAACTGATGTTCCAGATCTCTCTTTTGCCCCATCAAACTACTCTGTAGCATACTTCGTTTGTGTACGTGTTGTATCACCTAAGAGAATGTAAGCCCTAGGAGGGCAGGAACTGTTTCTCTTTCCCTTTTGTCTCTCATGTCTTCAGGAGATTAAACTCTTCACAAAATTACTTAGATCTTTCAGGAATGAATTCCTCCCAAACCAGCCTGTTTGCTGTCTCTGGCACTCCACCTTTTATCTCCTATCTCCTGGCCTTTGCATACATCGTGGTCTATCTCTGGAATGAGCTCCCTACTCCTCTCAGACTCTTGGAATCCCTGATTCCTTTCCAGTGTCACCTATAACAGTAAAGGCTAATAGATGGAGAGCTGGAAGGGACCCACAGGCCCATCTAGATCCATCCCCTCATTCTGCATATGAGAAGAATGTGATCTAGATAGTTGGGAGATTTGTCAAAGGTCGAATTGTTAGTACTCTTTCTCTCTCTGACTCCCTAAAATAACTTTGCTTATTGTTCAGTTGTTTCAATCATGTCCAACTTGTTGTGATCTTATTTTGTGGTTTTCTTGGCTGAGATACTGGAGTGATTTGCCATTTCCTTCTCCAGCTCATTTTACAGATGAGGAAATTGAGGCAAACAGGGGTAAGTGATTTGTCCAGGGTCACACAGCTAGTAATTATCTGAGGCCAGGTTTGAGCTCAGTTCTTTATGATTCCATGTCCTGTGCTCCATCCACAGTCTTCTAGTTGCCCTGAACTAAGCTTATATTTTGTATTTAATTATTCATTCACATCACACAGTGTGGCACAATGGATAGAGAACTGAACTAAAAGTCTGTAGAGCCTGGTTCCGGTCAGATCTCTGACACATCCTGGCTGTGTGACCCTGGATGAGTTAACATCTCTATGCTCTAGGTAACTCTTCGACCTGCTTTAGGGGAATGGACTTCTTTGCCTTCATCCCATGCCCTTGAAATCACAGATCTGTTCATTCTTCCTTTGTGTGTGCTGTTTTCCTCAGTAGAGTATAACCTCCTTGAGGGCAGGAAGTGAAAATGTAATGAATTTATTTTTCTTTGTGTCCCTATTGTATAGGAACGTGTCTGGCCCGCAGCAGTCACTTACTAAATATTTGTGGAAAGACACTGAATGAATAGTGACTAAACACAACTCTAGATGCTTCTGAGCCTGGGGGAAAATAGACTCTCAATTTCCCTTTCTTGCCGATTGTTTTTACTCAAAAGCTGCCTAGCCTCGGAACAGACATCAATGCCCCCATATTCCAAACCACGGATGGGCTTGAATTAGTCACTGGAAATCTGAAATGTGGGCAGGCATCAAGCTTTGTTGTTCCTCTGATGAAATCTTGCCTCCCTTCATGTGAGACAGTTCTACTTTCAGGCCCAATGAGTCAGATCCGTGTTGATTCTCCTGCCTCATTCATATGCAAATATTGGCTTTTCTTGTTTCTTGTAAATAGTGTTTTTATTAACCCAGGAGAGCCAGTCCCAGTAAAAGAAGTCCCAGTAAAAAAGCCTATAGGTTTGTTTTGCATTTTGCTAGACAAGGCTCACCTCCTTTTAGCCATCTCTTTGGGGGACCTGGCTTGCTTCCCTCACCTCAACTTCTGAGATCCTTTTATGTTAGTTGGTGGAATTGTTCGTCCCAGAGGAAAGTGTTACTGAGAATCAAAAGAAACAGATTTGACAAATTGCTACCCATTTCAATTGCAAAGGGTTTCGTCTCTAATATGTCCCTTTTAGGTTTGCAAAGCATCCTTCCAGTTAAGCTTTTCAACTGCCCTTTGAGCTAGCCATGATGAATCTCCTTTGACAGATGAAGAAACTGAGGCTCGAACACCAAGTGTTTGCTTGTTGTTCAGTTGTTTCAATCATGTCCAACTTGCTGTGATCTTATTTTGTGGTTTTCTTGGCAGAGGTACTAGAGTGGCTGGCCATTTCCTTCTCTCGCTCATTTTACAGATGAGGAAACTGAGGTAAACGGGGTAAGTGAAGGGTAAGTTCGCAGAGACGGCAAGTGCTAGAAGCAGGATTGGAACCCAGGTCCCTCCCCCCCCCCTCAGTCTAGCATCCTTTCTACTATGCTCAGCCATCTCTGGCGTATTTGTTTTTGTGTTTTAGTAGTTAGGCCAGCCCTGAATCATATGGTGGGTTGGCATCAGGCTCTGACTGCTGGCCCCCCAACAGTCAGGGCCATTCTCCAGGAAGGGGAGAATCCCTTCACAGATGGAAGCTATGAGTACAGAGAAATGTGAATTTATGTTCCTTATAGGAATATATGCAAAAGAAAAGTTGCCTGGGAGGGCCCGGACAATAAGGATCTTTCATCCTTGAGTTACCGTGACAAAGAGTAAGGAAGGGCTGTTCAAGGCAGTGCAGCAAAGTGGAAAGAGCTCAGGACTTAGATTAAGAGGATCAGAGTTCTAATCCTAGCCCAACCACTCACTACCTGAGTAACCTTGGATAAGTCATACCCTGTTGTGGGCCTCAGTTTCTTTCCTTGTAAAATGAGGGGGGGGGGAGGTGGGACCTGGAGAAAGATTACCTAGAGCAAGTGGCCACCCAGGCTTTGCTTGAGGATCCTTGAGGGAGAGGGAAGCCCATTCCATTCCTTTCCTTAATTACCCAAAGATATCTGATCTCCAAAATCTCCTTAATTAACATGATTCATGTTTCTAGAGCCTTTTACAATTTGTAAAGTACTTAGTAAACCTTATCCCATTTTGATCCTCACAAAAACCCTGTCAAGTAGTTGCTATTATTATCCCTAGATACAGATTAAAAAAAAAAAAAACAACAAAAAACCAAAACCAACAAAGAACAACCCATTTTACAGATGAGGAAACTGACTCTCAGAGAATGAAATTACTTGCCTGGGGTCAAACATCCAGGAATTATGGGGAGTTATATTCTGACTCAGCTTTTCTAGAGGAAAGGAAGAAGTAGAATGCTACTGGGGAAACTAGGTAGCACAGTTGTGGACCTGGAGTCAGAAAGACTTGGGTTTGAATTCTGCCTTTGACACTTATTAGCTATGTGATCCCAGGCAAGTCACTCAATATCTCTGTTTCTCAGTTTCCTCATCTGAAAATGAAACTGATGATGACACCTACCTGACAAGGTTGCTGTGAATATCAAATAAGTGACATGTAAAGTGCTTTGAAATTAATTTCTTAAAGCAATACATAAATGTTAGTGATAATGATGATGGAATAGAAAATAAAGATTCAGTCTCTGACACATATTGGCCCTGTGAGACTAGACTCCATCTCTTAGAGCTTTAGACAATTCTCTTTTGTTCAGTCGTGTCCAACTCTTAATGATGTCATTTGTTTTGTTTTGTTTTGTTTTTGGCAGAGATACTAGAATGGTTTGTTGTTTCCTTCTTCAGCTCATTTTGCAGATGAGGAAACTGAGGCAAACAGGATTTGTGACTTGCCCAGGGTCACAAAGTTATGAAGTATCTAAGGTCATATTTGAATTCAGGTCTTCCTGAACTCAGACCCTACGCTCTATCCACTGTACCACCTAACTGACCCTAGGTAACTGTCTCAGACTGTATAAATTGCAGAGAAATCACTGATCTGCTTTAGAACAGGATCTTTTCTCATCTGACAGTGCCCTGTATAAATGAAATCACCTCCCTGGTCTCTAGGTCTTTTCCCATGACCAAGTCCGGGTCCTGCCTGCTATGGATGCCTCCCCTTACTACATGTCAGCACCTACACGGATGGATAGTTCATAGAATCAGAGATTTGGAGCTGGTAGGGGCCTTAGAGGCAACATAGTACAATCACTTCATTTTCTGTCTGAGGGATCTCAGGTCCTGAGAGGTTGTGTAATTTGCCTAAGGTCACACAGGTATCGAGTCACAGATTTGAACCTGGATTCTCTGACTGCAAATCTCAGCCATAAGCCCACTGGGAAGGCGCAGAGCCCATGGCTTCTCTCTCCCAGGGTCTGCTGGCTCTGATGAAAACTCCAACTTGTCCCAGGAACAAGAAAAAGCTGGGGTTGGTCAATTACCAGCCCTCAGAACTCCCTTCAGACTAAAATGATCCTGCAAACACCTAATTAAAAAAACTGCTGGTCTCTCTGGAGCCCCTAATTAAAGATCCTCGGCACCCCTCCCCTTTCTCAGGGCCGTGGAGGGAGGGGGGCAGCTCCTTTAATTGCAGCCCTGTTGGGCAGCTTGGGGCAGATGCAGATGGTGGGGGGTGGGGTGGGGGGGACTGGGGCCCATTTGTTGGGCCAGGGCCTCATTGCTATTCCCAGAATGTCGAGCTGTGCTTATGCTCCTCCACGGGACTTAGAAGCCTGCAACAGTAAAAGAGTCTTTTCTTCTCCAACTCTACTCCCCCCTCCCTATCCCATTCCCTCTCCACTCTCCTGCCCCCTCCCTATCCCGTTCCCTCTCCACTCTCCTCCCCCCTCCCTCCCCATGGACATTGAAACATTGCCAATATCAGATCCCACCCTGTCTGCTGCAACTGCATAGAGATGAAGTCATTCCCCCCTCCCCTCTCCCCCTGGCCCGCTTTTCCCTCCTCCTCTTCTTCCTCCTCCTTCCATCCCACTCCCTCTCTCCCACCCCAACTTCTCCCCCTATTTCCTACCTCCCTACCACCCCCGCCCCACAGCCCTCCAGATCCCTGCCTCCCTGCTTGGAGAAGCCCCCTCTTATTGCTTCTGACAAGGCTGCTTGGAGGTGGGGGCTTTTTCCTCTCCCCCCTCCCCCTTCTGATGGCCTCCTTGGGGAGGGGAGGGAAGTGAAGAGGGCCGGGGCGGGGGGGGGGCCCTGTTTGCGTCTGGAGGTGGAAACAGCCTTAGAGCCAGCAGGTGCACAGCCCCCCAGCAGCTGCTGGCTGGCCACAAGCTGCAGCCGCTGGCTTCGCCCTCCAAGCCAAGAGCACTTCATGTAATCCTCTCATGCAATTCACACTGTAATTGCCCAGATTCCCCACTGCTCAGGACTCATTTTATTATTATTATTATTTTTTCTTCTCCCACTGATAACAAGATCTTCTGCAAACAGGGACGGGGACCTGGTCCTATTAATTAGTTTTTCTGTAAGATGGGCAGCTTGGGCAGAAGAAGGGAATTTTTTTGTCTTCCTCTCTTGAGCCCCCCTGGAAGGCCACTCAGAAAGTCACACATGCGGAAGTTTGGAGCTTTTTATTGCCTTATTACTCTGCCTCCTAAGTCCTCTTCTTGAGATGAAGCCTGGTGGGCAGGGAGGGGCTAGGAAGCCACAGCATTTTCTAGAACCCCAGTGTCTTATCACTAGACTCTACTTCTTACTTTTTCTACTTAGCCATCATCAATTTCCAGTGCCAGTCCATCACCAGCTCCTTTTCTCCATCTTCCCCCTCTGTCCCCATAAATATCTTACAGACCTCTAAGGAAGGGGACCCCTTTAAGAAGGGGAGCATAGTGGAAGGAATCTGGCTATTTTGTGTTCTTCACGGATGCCACAAAGAAATGCAAAGCAACATTTATGGAGAGACTTCTGTGTATGCCTTGATTTCAAGTAGTGTGTGGTGTGGTTCTCATCACAAAGTCTAAATTAGGCATTTTGATGTATTTGTCCCCTTTTTCAAGTTAACTTTTCTTTGGTTTTCTGTTTCTCAATAAAATATATTCTCATTGAGAGGTCTTAAAAATTATAAATAATAATATTAATAACTCACTTATCTATAATACTTTTGTCTATGAAGTGTTTTGCATACACAAAATAATCCTGTTGAATATACACAAAACATCTGCAAAATAGTAGCTTTTATTATCTCTATTTTCAGCTGAAGAAACTGAGGCTCAGAGAAGGCAGAAGATCATGGATTTAGAGCTAGAATGAACTCCAGAGGTCATATATCCAAGTCCTTCATTTTACGGATGAGGAAACTATTCTCAGAGTTTATGTGACTAACCCAAGGTCACACAGCTAGTCAGTGTGTGAGATAGGAAGTGAACTTAGATTTATTCTGCCAGTCTTAGGAGAAAGTCTTGTGGAAAGGTGATGACAGTGAGGATTAACAACCTGCTATGTACATGAGTGATAATGATATTACTAACAATGATGATGATTATAATATTAAAAATAGACAATTAAATAGTATTTTAAAGTTGGCAAAACACTGCATCTTTTTTTGAGTTAAAAACCACCTTAGGAAGCAAGTAGTGCAGGTATCATGATCTGCCTTTTACAGATGAGGAAACTGAGGCTAAGTGATTAAGTGACTTAGCATCGAACAGCTAGTGCCAGAGTCTCTACCCATTATACCATACTGCCTCTTGACGATTTTACTTGGGCTGCACTGCTACATTGTCCTCGTGGACTGAACCCACCAGGCAGGTCATTCAAGTGATCAATTCTGTTGAACGACAGCTTGAATGTTTTTTTTCTTCCTCCTAAAATGGAGGATCTGTTTGCTTGAGGCCACTATCTAACATGGAGGCCAAGGCAGAGTCTTGTTTGTAAATTCCACAGAAGTGGAGATGGAAAGGAATAACCCACTCCTCTGAAAACAGCCCAACCACCCCTGGGTTAGAGAATTCTTTTGGACCATTAGAGCCAAGTCAGGGAAACTTTGTGAGTAGCTGCTTCCAACTCATTGACTCTTCATAAGTTCATCCTTTTGCTACTTCCAGAAGTTTTCTAAATGAACATATTCTTGGTTCTTTAAGACTAAATATGTTTGCATGTTGTGTACGTGCACCCATACATACACATATACAATATACACATGCATACTATATACAATATATAAATAATATTTCCTTGATTCAGGATGCTTTCTTCAATACCACTATGGGAAACAGGGACACCCATTTTTTTAAAGGAGAGAAACAAAGCATTTATTAAACTCCTACTATATATCCAACATGGTGCTTAACACTTTACAAATGTTGTCTTGTTTGATCTCGACCACAACCGTAAGAAGTAGCTGCTATTATTATTCCCAAGGCACACAGGGCTTGAATGATTTGCTCAGGGTCATAGACCTAAGAGGTACCTGGGGCTAGATTTGAACTCAAAGTGGGCACCCATTTTAAAAGATGACCTCAAGGGATCAAGGAAAGGCATCAGAAGGTGTCAGGAATGCTCTGGCTTTGTGAGGCAGGGCAGTATCAGCTAAGGTCAGTAGTTAGGGCTGATGGCAGGAAGTCTATGAGAGGGTACCATCACTAGTGATGTAGTTACCAACTAGGACTTTCTGATCAAGCAATAACTCTATATGAAAAACGCTTTTCTATAGTTTACTAGGTCGTCTGGGAGATACAGGAGAATAAAAAAAAAGTCCTCCCTTTAAGGAGCTTTCTAATGCAATCGGGAAAAACAGAAATGACTATGCCTTTAATCCTTAGAGAATATGGGATCACAGATTTGGAGCTGGGAGGCATCTTATAGGTCATTTAACCCAACTCATTTTTTACAGATAAGGAAAAAATGGTCCAGAGAAGACAAATACGTTCTAAAGTCTGTGGTGCTAGATACAGTAGAAGTAACAACAACAACTAATAATAATAATACATTTTCCCCGCCTTTTAGTTTCTCCCAACTAACCCCGTAAGTAAGTTTTAGTTGCCTTCATTAACTGTCAGAAGGAACTCTGCTGTTGTAGTCAGCAATGAGAGATGAAAGGGTTTGCTTGGGGTAGCCCTTAGAACACCTTTAGCCCGTGTTAGAAGCAGGATTTAAACCCAGACCTTCCCTGCTTCAAGGCCAGCTCAGTATCAGCTTTTCTGTCCTGCTTCCCCAATTTTTACCACTGAAAAAAAA
Source organism: Pseudochirops cupreus (assembly GCA_028627135.1). Taxonomy (NCBI): domain Eukaryota; kingdom Metazoa; phylum Chordata; class Mammalia; order Diprotodontia; family Pseudocheiridae; genus Pseudochirops; species Pseudochirops cupreus. Next base: position 36,482,560 of record CM053580.1, on the reverse strand, counting down.
TGATTCTCAGAGAGGCTGAAGTGAAGGTTGCCCATGATCATGGTTGGTAAGTGTCGGAGGCTGGGTTTGAACTGGAGATGCTCCTGATTTCCAGTGACATTTCTATCACATCATACTGAGTTGAGCTCTAAAGAATAGATTTTAGTATTATAAATTCACGGGCTTATAGGATGTTTGGCTTAGAACTAGAAAGGACATTAGAAGCCATCTTGTCCAGCCCTCTTGTTTTAGAGAAGACTGAGACTGAGAGTAGCAAAGTAGTCAAACTGGGATTTGCATAAATTGAGGGGAAGAGATAGATTTTCCAGGCACAGGGAAGAATGGAACTTAAGAGAAAGAAGTGGTAATAAGTCTGGTGAATGTATATGATTGGGACAAAGAATGGATTCTGAATAGGAAATAAAGTCAGATAAGGCCATGGTCAGCCAAGCAGAAATTCATGGAGTTGATCAGAGATTAGAGCTAAATGGACTTTAGTGCCCATCAGGTTTAACCCTCTCATTGTACAGATGAGGAACTGAGGTACATGTTATTATGAAGTTCAATGGGACTTGTCCATTGAATTCAGGGCTTTTGGAATCCACATTCGGGGCTCTATCTACTATCCTGGGCTGATTATTTTGGTGTTTCAGGCCAGTGGGCATTTTGGCTCTTAAGAAAGGGAGTCCTTGGGAAGATCAGTATGGTGGTGGGAGGTGAGGAGGACCTATGTCAGGACACTGGCAGCTGGAGAGAAAAGGGTAAATTCAAGAGATGTTGCAAAGAGGGACATGGTAACTTATTGGCTGGAGGCTCAGATGAGATAGTGAAATGCTTTCCCTCTTCTCCTTCAATGACTGACCTCCCTGGCTTTCTTTAAATCCCAATTAAAATCTCACCTGTAGGAATCTTTTCCTAATCCTTTATTTCAAGACCTTCTCTTTTAAATATTTTCCATTGCTTCTCTTTATGGCTTGCTTTGTATGTATTTGTTTGTATGTTGTGTCCCCCATTAGATTATAAGCTCCTTGAGGGCAGGACCTGTCTTTTCCCTCTTTTTGTACCCCCAGTGCTTAGCACATTGCCTGGCACACAGTAGGGACTCAACAAATGTTTGTTGAATTGAAGTGAATGTGGAAAGTCTTTGATTATGTTAAAGTAGTACTATATAAATCCTAGCCACGATTAGCTATTAAGGGGTTGAGGGAGAGGGAGAAAATAAAAATGAATGCATGTTTTCCAGCCTATGAGAGTGGAATAATGATGGTACCACTAAGAGGTGGAGATGGAGAGTTGAGGAAGGGAGCCAGTCTGGGACTCAGGAGAGAAAATGAAGTTGGCCTTGGGACATGGCTGAATTTAAAATGACAGCCCCTGAGATGCAGAGGTTCTGCAGGCAGCTGGGATTCAGCATTTGGAGGCACAGATTTTGGTTCTCCTATATTTACTTCCTCCTGTTTTCTCTGGAATCATCCAGTAGTTCCATGAACCTCGATCAAGCAGCATTTCTATTCTGTATCTGGAATACGGGGATAAGAAGTATTTTTGAAACTTACTCAATAGTGTTATTATGAAGAAAAGCATTTTTTCACATGAAGAGCATTGCATATGAAGCCATAGCAAAATTCCTTATTGTATCTGAAGTCCTTCTGGCTGGTGTTCATAATTGCTGCCTCCCAAGACCAGATGAATGAAAAATGTGAAAGTAGTCCACAGACCTTAAAGCACCATATTAATGTCAGTTAATGTTGCCATCACTACCACACCATTCAGTGAACCAGAATGCTGGGAGAAGGGGTCGTAGGGTATTCTGGTTAATTGATTTAATTTTCTGGTTGCCCGAGGATTTTACTCCTTTTGTTTTTTTTAATACAACCAGTCTCCTACGGTGTCCTGGGCCATTGACAGTTGTGCTGACCTTTGTCTTGTCACTGGACTCTGATGACTCTGGAGGAGAGAGTGAGACTGATGATTTTGTGAGGTTCTGCCTCACTCGAATCCAATTCACCCTCAAGTCATTCCTGAAGTCATTGGTCCTCTCCCAGAACAAAGAAGAAACAACATCAAGAAGAGTAAGTTTAGTGCCTGCAAAGATCTTTAGAAGTTTTTCTAGTCAAAGCCTCTCCATGTACAAGGGAGAAAGTGGATTGTCCCTGGTCCTAGAGTGGCAGACTGGGACTAAAATCCTGGAAGCCTCCTAATGCATCTGATTATCAAACTTGTTGATAAGCTAGGGCTGTTTTCTTTGAATCCTGCTGCCAGCCATCTCAATATTGGCTGACAATTGTTTCTAAAATGATCTAGTCCACTTTCTTATCAGAATGGAATCTGGTCAGGTCTTTGGCTACTGAGGAATGATCCTACAAGGTCTAAGATCAGGCCTGTAAAGCTCGTTCCTTGTCAGCCAGTACCATGGATGGAAAACTGGCAGATGAGGTTCAAGGAGATGAGTTTTTCTCACAGGATACATAAATAGGAGTGTGTGTGTGTGTGTGTGTGTGTGTGTGTGTGTGTGTGTGTGTGTGTGTGTAACGATCTTTTAAGTTTGTTCAGTTATATGCCATCACCTTCTTCTTTTCTCAGAGCACAGTGGAGGAAGAAAGAAGCAGAGCAGGATAATCGAGGTCTCTGGTGCCTTGGGTTCCTTTTAATTGAGGTTTCTTTGAACAAGCAAATAAGAATATTGTTCAGGTGTAATCTTCTTGAGAGGGAAATTCGTTGTACGGATATATGCCCAATGCTTCCAATAGGGTCTTGCATACAGCAGATACTTAATAAATGTTTATTGAAATGGACCGTATGGCAAACTAGATCACAGACCTAGAACTGGAAGGAAATTAAGCTAGTACAACACACTCATTTTACAGATGAGGAAGGTGATACCTAGAGAGGTAAAGTCCCTTGGCTACGGTCACCCAGGTAGAAAGCCTCAGAGTCAGAATTTGGACCTGGTCTTCTGGTGGCAGTGTTAGTGCCTTTTACATTGTCCCCTTCATTCTTTCTTAGGTTTCAGGCTAAAAGCTTGGGTCTACAGCATCTGCACATCTTCCACTGGGCAGCCAGCATGGTAATGGTAAGCATGGATAGAATATTCTAAAATTTACAAATCTTGTTCCATCTTATTCGATCTTTACAGTAATCCTGGAAGGTAGATACTATTATTACCCTTTTTTTCTAGGTGAGGAAACTGAGGCAAACAGAGGTTGTGACTTGCCCACAGTTAGTAAGCATCTGAGGTAGGATTAGAATTTAGCTCTTCCTGATTTCAAGTCCAGTGTTCTATCCACTCTGCTGCTGCCTCTAGATCAATGTTAACCGTTACTATGTAGCTAGGTGGCACTGTGGATAGAGTGCCAGGAAGACTCACCTTCCTGAGTTCACTTACTAGTTGTGTGACCCTGAGCAAGTCACTTAACTCTGTCTGCCTCAGTTTCCTCATCTATAAAATGATTTGGAGAAGGAAATGGCAAACTACTCCAGTATCTTTGCCAAGAAAACCCCAAACAGGGTCACAAGAGTAGGACACAACTGAAATGACTGAAAACACAGAGGAAAAAAAAAATCACTGGTCCCCAAATCAGAGGACCCAGCTTCGAATCCTGCCTCTGCCTTTACTACATATGTGACCTAGGGCAAGTCATTTAACTACCCTGACTTACAGGTGAGGTTTCCACATCTATAAAATGAGAGGGTCAGAATAGATGGCCTTGGAGGCGCTTTCATAATAATACCATGGCCAACAGGGGGAAAAAAGTCAATTACTTTAAAAGCTTCTTTAATATGTACTTTCCAAATTAGCTACAAGCATTTTAATGGGCCCTTCCAGTACAGCTGAGCTTAACTTTTTAATCCAAGAACTTAAAAAAAAAAGGAACTCGTCTCAATGACTTTTGAGAAATAATGTACTTGATTAGTTTTAAATGTGCTAAACAAATGAGGCCATTCAGTGAGAAAAGTTAACTTTGTGGTGCTGCTTCCAATCTGTTTTTTGGTCATAAACACTCGAGTTCCTCCGTACTGAGCGGGCGGCCACTCTGAACTTCATTCTTCACTCAACCAGTTGTCATTAGGCAAAGCAGCTGATACCATCTTCTATTAGAGTCTCCGATCTGTGGGTGGTCTCCCCCACCATCCCATATGAACACTAATGCTGAGACATAACAGAGGAAGTACAGGATTCTGAGCTTTAATTCAGAATCTCCCAGACTCCTATTGGTTGGAATCAAGGGAAAGAATAGAAAAGTCACGAGACACTCAGCCTCTATAGGAGCCCAGCTCTTTATCGATGCCTCCTGACTGGGTGAATTTTCTGTCAGTCTGCTGTACCCCACTGCTCTCTTCCTCAGATGAAAATCTTTCAAGTTGTTTACCTGGCTTGTAGAAGGAGCTGGAGGAACGAGACTATGGGTGTAAGACAAACTGAAGAAGCCACGTCCTAGGGCCTGATACACAGCTGTCTGCCTAGATTTCATAAACCAGATGCTCCTACGAGAAGTTATTGGAAGGAAAACAATAGCAGACTTTTGATTTTAAGCAGCTCCTAATATGTTAGAGTGGATTGGACATCTTGGGAACGTCTGAGGCAGATGGACACATTAGATGGACGTAGGCTGAGCTCACTGTGATGTTCTCACAAAGAAATGTTATGAGGAAAAGGCTTGGATTTGGAATTGGAGAATGCTAAAATGCAAAATACAGACACTTGCCACTCCCTCCTCCCTCCCCCCCCCAGTAGCTGGTATCTTGTACTCACAGGCCCTTAGGGAAATATATGTTTATTTCGTGTCTAGCAGAAACATATCATATTGGTGTACATCCAATAGGAACTGTTTGCAACAAGACTTCTTCCCAAACATGGCTAGAATGTAAGAAAAATCTTTCATTTCTTGGTAAATGTCCCCAACTTCACACAGCTCCATGATCTCATTTTTTTTTTTAAATAAGAGAACTTTTCAACCACAAAGAAGTTGACTCTGAAAAAGGGAACACTCTTCTGG
>CM053580.1:36438873-36477484 GCA_028627135.1 Pseudochirops cupreus | reverse complement strand
CTCTCTCTCTCTCCTCTGTCTCTGTCACCTACCAAAAAAAATTTCCGAAGCCCAGAGGGATTGACTAAGAACCCTGTTTATGTTGTGTTCTCCCCCTCCCCCATCATCCCCTAATACTTCAATATTTTTAATGGCCTAGTCTTTTGATACTGGAAAGTTCTATTGCCCTCTTCCTCCATTCCTTTTCTCTCTCTCTACTGTCTCTGCTTCTTTCTCTCTCTCTTTCTCTCTGTCCTCCCTCTTCTGTCTGTGTTCATTCTGTCCCTCATTCATTCATTATCTTTCTCAACTATCTAATTCCCTCATTAGTTCCCTCCCATCCTCTCTCCTTCTCTCTCTTTTCTCTAGCTCCGTTATTCCCTCCTTTCTGCTCCCCCTCTATCTATCTATCTGTCTCTCTGGGTCTCTCTGTGTTTCTGTCTCTGTCTCCGTTTCCCTCCATCCCTGGCTCTCTTCCCCTCCCCCTCTCCTGGGTCTGTCTGTCTGTGTTTGTGTCTGTCTCTCCCCTCTCTTCCCCTGCCCCTGGCCCCCGTAGGGACCCCCTCAGCAGCCCCCGGGCTGGGCTGCCTGCGCATTGATGCGCCTGCCGGGCCCCCTCATTAGCATGACCCCCTGGCTGCAGCCCCGCTCTTCACTCGCTCTCGGGCTGGGCAGCCTCAGCCAGAGGCCCGCCATCAGTCATGAGAAAGCAGAAGAATGCGGCCCCTTGGCAGGCCTCGCTGCCAGGACGCGGCCCCGCTCAGGGCTCAGCCGTGCTTTGTGTGCGCCCCCTCCAGTGCTCTCCTTTCCCATGAAGTCCCAGCAATCAGCCTCTGGATTCCCAGCCCGAGGGTAGGGCTGAGGAGAGCAGCCCGGGGCACTCAATGCCTCCCCAGCCCCCTCCTCCTCCCCTGCCCAGCCCGCCCCCAACTCTGCAGGAACTCACAAACAGAGCCAACCCATCCGGATGCAAGGATGGGACCCTAGTTGTGTGGGATCCACTAGCACCCCTGCCTTCCGGAGGATGTGCTCTGTGTGTGTGTTTTAGGGCAGGGTCTCCTGGGTATGCTCACAGGGAAGTGAGGGGCATCCTCCTGCCCATACGTAATCCTAAGCTCCACTTGGCTGTCTTGCCGAGAGTCTGTTTCCAGGGAGTGGACCTTTTTGATCTGTTAGAAGTGTCCACTCATCCCCGCTCCTACCCCTGCTTTCCATAGAGCCAGAGCTGGAGCTCATGGCCTCCTCTTTCAGAAAGGATCTGTTTCCCACGTCTGCAATAAAACAAGACCAGAAAAGTTGTGACTTGTCCAAGGTCACATAAGTAGTAAGTGACAAAGGTAACAATAATAACTAGCCTTTATATAATACTTTAAGCTTTACTAAGTATTTTACAAATATTATCTCATTTAATCCTCACAACAAGGGGGGAGGTGCTATTATGACCCCTACTTTACAGAGGGGTAAACTGAGGCAGGCAGATGTTATGGCACCTGCCCAGGGTCACAGATCAAGGGTCAGAGGTAGAATTTATGCTGAGGTTTTCCTGACTCTGGCTGTGGGGCTCTCCTCACTCCACCACCTAGCTGCCTCAAAGCAATGCCTTCAAAATTTTTTCCTATCATAATGGAAAATACTGAATTTTCTATTATGCAGAAACTCACAAATTATCATGGAATCATAGAGCTGGAACATTAGAGGCCAACTAGTCCCAAGCCTCTCATTTTTCAGATGAGAAAACTGAGGCCAAGAATCTTGTTCCAGCCAGAATTTGAATTCAGATCCGGTTGACTCCAAATCCAGCACTCTTTCCACTGAACCATGAAATAAGCCCAGTTCTGACTTTCCCCAGAGTCCACAATGCCATGAACATAAAAGTGCCCTCCTTACAAGAACTCAGTGCATGGTGTTTGGATTTAAACACCTAATACTTGGTTTACAATTATCCATATGACTATATGAAGATGTTTAAATCCAGATGCTGCTCTTCTCTATTCCCTCTCTGGCGGTACACTAAGCACCTACTTTTTCCTCCTGTGCATGTATGTTGGAGATGGGAATAGATAAGTTAATTATTTTTATTGTTCCAGAGTTGAAGGCACCAGAATCCTTTGTTGGTCATTTACACTTTCTCCCTAGTTATACGGAGTGTTCACAACTCAGTGAACAGGTTTTAAAAAGTGCTGAATAATTCTTTGGGACTTCTCTATCTTTCCCTCTGCTTTTGGAAGGGAAAAACCCAGAGTCCCTGTCCTTTCTTGGAGTCTCAAGAAAAACCGGACCCTGAAAAACTTGCTGAGTTTCCAACAGACTTGAAACATTCCCTGAGTAATCGGCTGAAGATAATTTCATGCCCTATGGGATCAATGAAAGCCCTTCAGATACAGAGGTCTGGTTGTTGGTGGAAGGCTCACACGGTGATTAGAATTAGGTTGCGGAAGATTTCATTAATTATAGGTGACTGATTTTCTCTGAGAGGACAGCTCAGGTCTCCTTGCCTCCCTCCTTCTCCCCCCTTCCGTACCCCACTCTCTGGCTCATCTCAAACTGTTGTCTAACCTTTTCCTTAATCCATCTCTTCTTGAGCTGATGGGAACTGCTTTCATTCTACCTCTTGGGGAGGTAATGAAACAATCTTCTTATTCACTTGGTCCCTCTGAGCCGGTGACACGCAACAAAAAAAAAGGAGAAGAAAAAAAAGAAGGCCCTGATTAATGGCTGCTAATTAGCAATGTTAATGACCAGGTGTCCAAGAGCATGGCCAGCTCCTCTCAGCATGGCGTGATCTCTCAATGAGAGGCCTGCAAATCCATTCTCAGTGACCCTGCCCCTCAGCTGCCAGTAATGAAGCCGGGAGAGGCTCAGGGGGTGTCCCAGGCCTGAGAGCCAAACTCTTTTCCTTGGGGTCTAGTGGGTCTTCCATTAATTAAGGTCAGCTTCTCTGGCCCCCCAAAAGCTCAAAGGTAAAGAAGTGGGGGAAGGAGAAGCTTAACACGTACTCTTTGCTCTCAAGTAGACTCCTTTCCACATGGGACCAGGAGTTCATTTCACTTTCTTTCCCCTCCTCTAGATTCTCATGCTTTGCCAAGATTGTGTGTGTGTGTGTGTGTGTGTGTATATGTGTGTGTGTGTGTGTGTGCGCGTGAAGGAAATCTGCCAGTAACTCCTTGGAGGTTTTCTTTTTTGCTAGTTTTTTAGGATCTTCTCTTTGTTATCTTGTAGTTACAAATCACTAGTAGCAAGTATGTCAACATCGAGGGCCCACATCTCAAAAGGCCCGGCTCTGCTACTTGAAAAAAGAAATTAAAGAAAAAATCCTTAACCCTTTCTTCTTCTTCTTCTTTTTTTTTTTTTTCAACCCCCCGAGATCAGGGACTGGCTGGCCCCAGCTGACGTTTTGGAGAATAGGGATGATAATCAATAAAGTTGTTTTTTCTTTTTAGAGAATAAATCAAATTCACCGCGCTTTGCCAAGTCCTAGATGAAGCATCAGAGGTAAACAAATGAGTTCCCCAACTAAGTAAGAAATGACTGAGACAGAACCAAGAGCAAATCGTGGATGTTTCAATGAGGCAAATTTAAGGCAGATGGCAGGAAAACTTCCTTTTAGTTAGTGCTAGCCCCAAACTGAATGAACTGCCTGAGAAGGTAATGGGCTCTACCTCAATGGAGGTCTTCAAGCAAAGGTTAGACCAGAGCTAAGTGGTAGGGTGTAAGTAAAAGGGCTTCCTTTGGTAGTGGGTTGGATTACATTGCTGGAGTCTCTTTCAGATCAAAGAAAGATTCTGGGAATCAGGGACTGGGTTATTTGTCCCCTGGCCAACAAGACTGAGACATGATGGACTTATAGAGGGAAAGGTTGTATTACAGAGTAATACCAAGAATATGGTAAATAATACAAAATCACTTCAAAAAAGAGTGGAAATCTGGTCTACAAGACAGGAGTGTTGGCACCTGAGCTGAGCTTGGAAGGAAGCTGGGGATTCCCAGAGCCAGCGCTCAGGAGGGAGGCCTTTAGATTCTTGTGGAACAAGCTTAAGGAAAAACATGAAAACAGGAATAGATAATTGACCAGTTTGGCTAAAACATTGAGTGAGTAAAGGGAAATAATATGCAATAAGTCTCCAAAGGTAGACTGGAACCAGCTTGTGAAGGGCTAACACTGAGATTAAAGGAAGAGCTAGAGAAATTTGGAGCAAAATACAAGTTAAGGCTTTGAAAATTGCATGTGGTCTTTGTGATGCATACTTAGGATCACAAGGACATAAATCACAGCAAGAAATCATGTCTAGACTTTATTTAGATGTAATTTTTCATTTGATTTTTAGATGGGAAAATATTGACCAGCATTGGAATTTTCTAACAAAATCCAGCATGGTGCAGGAGAAAAAAAATTGCTTTAGATGTGGAGCCAAAGGACCTAGGTTCAAATCCTGTCTCCATCATTTGTGACCTATGTAACTTAGATAAGTCACTTAAGCATCAGAGGTGTCAGTTTCCTTATCTCTAAAACAAGGGGATTGGACTAGATGATTCCAAGCTCCCTTTCAGCTTCACATCCATGATACTGTGTTTTGTTGTTGGTAGTTAGTTGTTTTAGTTATGCCTGACTCTTCATAACTACATTTGGGGTTTTGTTGGCAGAGATTCTGGAATGGTTTTGCCATTTCCTTCTCCAGTTCATATTACAGATGAGGAAACTGAGGCAAACACAGTTAAGTGACTTGCCCAGGGTCACATGGCTAGTAAGTGTCTGAGATCAGATTTGAACTCAGGAAGAAGAATCTTCCTGATTCCCAGTCCTGTTCTCTATCCACTGTGCCACCCTGCTGCTTTGAGATACTGAGAGGTGGCTAAAAATCTGCTCCTACCAATTACTTCATGGCATCTGGCAAGTCACTTAGTCTGGACCTGCTTCCTCATCTATAAAATCAGGGGGTGGTGATAGACTCAGTCTTTAGAGTCCTTTGCAGCTCTAAAGAAGATAAGTATTATTCAACAACCAGCAATACTTAGGGCTGTTCCAACTGGCATTTGAGGTGAGAAGTAAATGTGTACTGTGTCATGGCACATGAAAGGAATGACTTCTTTAGGTGAGGAAAAATTGAATTTACTTTCTCTTCTCATCAGCCACAGTTTCACTATGAGGCTCAGACTTTGTAAGTTACGGAAATAAAAAGTGGAAATAAAAGGGGAAATGGTGGGGAGGATGCTTTGGAAATAATCTCAGAGAAATCCCAGAGGTGAATGTGCAATGAGTAGACAAATAAAAAGTGTCCTCCTCGCAAAAGCTGCCAAGTTGAAGTATGTTGAAATAGGCAAAAGCAAGGGGAGTGTAGTGTACCATTTTTTAAGAAAGACATTGATAACCTCGAGAGTGACCAAAGGAAGATAACAGAGATGGTGAAGGACCTAGAGACCATGCCATATGATGACCAGCTGATGGAACTGGGCAGGTTTAATTTAGGGGAGAGCAGATCTAGTAGGGGAAGGGAAGGGTCAAATTTAGGAAAATTAAAAAAGAACTTCCTAAAAATCAGAACTGTGTAAAGGTGGGATTAGCTGTTTTGAGAGGCAGGGGGTGACTCCTCTTTAAATAAAGAATGCTGGCCTCTTGTTGGAAAACCAGAGATTTGGGTCTTTTCCAGGTATGGGTTCTACCAGAGGGTCTCCAAGGTCCTGTGTTTCTGTGGTTATGCCGCTAGGGGGAGCTGAGGGAAGTGTTTGGAGAAAATCATAAGGCTTCCTAAATCAAGAACAATGGAGAACCAGTATGGAGTCTCGAAAGGGGGAAGAGATGTTCCTTCTTTAGGGAGGCATTGTGGGACAGTGAAAAGCCCTGGCTTTGGAGTCAGAGGACCCGGGTTCAAATCTTCCATCTGGTCTTAGACAAGTAATAAGTTCCAAAGACCTCAGTTTTCTACTCTGTAAGATGGGGAGATTGGACTGGTTGGCCCCCAAGGTCTCTCTCAACGCTACATCTATGATCCTCTGACCTCATTACTCTTAGCCTAGTAGATAGATACCAGGTCTCCCAGGAGACTTGTAGGTTCTTTGAGGGGAGGGCACATTTTTTCATCTTTATATTCCCCATTCTCCTTAATGCCTTCATTATTTTTGCTCACTATTTTTTTTCCTTGGTGGAGATCTTTGGTAGAGAGAATGCAGTGTGGAAATTCCCTCCACTAATATAGATCGGCAACTCATCTGTAATATACATTTGGAGAGTTGCCTGGGGGGCATCAAGGAATGAAGTAACTTACCCAAGGCCACACACATAGTTTGCAGGTCATAGGATCGTGGATTTAGAGGTGGAAGACATCTTGGAGGTCCTTTAATCCAATCTTTTCGTTTTACACTGAGGAACATGGAGCCCAGAGTAGTAATGAGGCATTTTTCCAGGATCATGCAGCTAGTCACATAGGATTGTGGGATCATGGATTTTAATTATAAAATGGGATAATAATAGTGTCTACTTCATGGGGTTATTGTGAAAATCCCATGAGATAACATGTGAAGTGTCTTGCAAACTTTAAACGGGCTGTTATCTATCTTAGAGCTGAATGTGATCTTAGAGGTCACCACCAACCTCCTCATTTTAACAATGAAGAAACTGAGGCCCTGGGAAGATAGGTGACTTACCCAGGTTGACACAGCTAATAAGTATCATAGGTAGACTGAATGCAGGTGTTTCTGACTCTAAGGATGGTCCTCTATTCATCAGCTTGTATCCTTTTACCTCCAATGTAGGTTAATACATTTTAAAAAATTAAACTGATTTGAATTTGGTGAAAAATTAACGAAAAACTCAGGTAAAAGAGGACTAAGGCCAGGGTCTAAGGGCAACTAGGTGACTCAGTGGATAGAGTATCAGGTCTGGAGTCAGGAAGACTCATCAACCCGAGTTCAAATCCAGCAGTTCAAATCGAGCAGTATGACCCTGGGCAAGTCACTTAACCCTGCTTGCCTCAGTTTCCTCCTCTGTAAAAGGAGTTGGAGAAGGAAATGGCAAACCATTCCAATCTCTCAGCCAAGAAAACCCTAAATGGGGTCACAAAGAGTCAGACATGACTGAACAACAAGGCCAGCACCAAGCTAAAGACGCTTCATTATAAACTTTATTGCATGTCTCAAGCCCTAGACAAAAATGTAGTTAGACAAGGAAGGAAACAATGAATGCATCTGTGGAGGTTTCATTACTCTCTGAATTTTTTTTTTGTCGTCAAGATGCAAATGAGCTCACACTTTCCAGTTTAATATTCTGGCCTTGGATATTCAAAGAAGGAAAATCTGCACTGTCCCAGCCTGTAGAGAGTCCCCAATGAGCCATTTCCCCAGTTACAGGTAAATGATGAAAATTAACATTTAGGGATGGTCTATGTGTGCAATATATGTAGGATGAAATTATATCCATAATGCAGCCTTTGAAAGTGATACCAGTCATCACAGACATACACACATGGATGCGCATTTTTTTCTTTTTCATTTTCTTGATAGTTCACATATTCTCCTGTAAATCTACATATAGAGAAGTGAATGAAACCAACAGTGCATGTTACAGTTCCCCTCCCGCCATGTAACACATTGTTTGCTTAGTACTTAATTCTCTGTTCAGATGTTTACCCCCTTAGTAGAGTATAAGCCCCTTGAGAGCAGGAATTGTTTTGTTTTGCACTTGTATCCCCACACCTAGCAAGGTGCCTAACATCTAACAGACATTTAATACACGTATGTTAAATTCAATTGTATTGTTACTGGTTGAGTTGACAAGGATCTCAGAAGCTTATCTGTATTGTTTAAGTAAGAATGACAATGGCTAACATTTATATAGCACCTTAAGGTTCGCAAATCTCTTTACACATATTATATTGTTAAACAAAATAGAAAAGGAATAGGAGAGAGTAGGAAAAAACCCCAGAGGCATAAAATGTGGGTTCAAAATGGATTCTAACACCTACTTGGCATATGACCTTAAATAAGTATCTTTTAACCTTTGTGAGCCTCAGTTCTTCACCTGTAAATTGGGGATAATAATAATCCCCAAACTTCCTATCTCTCAGGGTAGTTGTGAGATCAAACAGGATTATATATCTAAAGCACTTTGCAAACCTCATAATCATCACCACATAATTATAAACATCTATCAGAGAGACAAAGACCCTCTGAGTTTGAAGGGGCCTCAGAGATCATCTACTCTAAGCCTAGCCTGGATTAAAATCCCTTCTATGTCATACCCAGCATGTGGTCCTCTAGTTCCTGAATACAGACCTTACTCAAAGAGGTTCTACTTCTTTCCAGGGTCTACTTCTTTCCAGCCTACTGGAATAGTTCTGATTTTTGGGAATTTTTTTTAACCTTCTGTCAAGCTGAAATCTTCCTCTTCGCAACTTTCATCCATTTCTCCTGGTTCAGCCCTTTGGGGCTAAGCTGGACAAGTTTCATCCTTTTTCCTCATGACATCCCTTCACATATGCAGCATCAGATATTATGTTTCCCAAAGTCTTTTTTCCTTGAGGCTAAACATCCCCAGTTTCTCCTGCTGATGTTCTGTGGGCTGCTCTATGGTCTTTTGATCACAATGTTGGACTTCTGAAAACTTCTAATGTCCTTTCTAAATTGGAGTGCCCATAATGGAACATAACATTTGAGTTGTGGTTTACCCAGGGGCTTCCATCTTCCTTGATCTGAAGAGGGGAAGACTACCTGATAGCTGTCCTCAAGGATCTGAAAAGCTGTCAAATGGAAGAAAGATTAGACTCATTCTTTTTGACCCCAGAGGACAGAACTTCAAGTAATAAGTTGCACAGTGCTAGATTGAGGCTTGATATAATGAAAAACTTCCTACAAATTCTCCAAAAGCAGCTCTGATCTCATAACTGCAGATATTCTCTAGGTCAAAGCAGATCACACCTATGGCTACCATTCCATGACTCTTGTCCTGTAGAGAATGAGAGCTGTACAGAGGAGCATGGACTACCCTTAGAGATTGCAAGCTCCTCCTTACAAAACCGGACCACTGCTTGTCAGGGATGTTGGAGAGAGGAGACTGATCCAGGTTAAAGTGGGGTAGATGACCTCTGAAGTCCTTCCAACTTTGAGATTTATGAGATTGTATGATGCTGCATTTCTTCTCCCTTGTTGAGCCTTGGCAAAGACTAGCTTTTTGACTGCTACGTCATACTGTTGACTCATATCAAGTCGACAAACCCTAGTCTAAAATTCTTAGAAGGTTTTTCTTCATACAGAACAGGTCTACCATCCTGTGTTTGGGGAAGTGGGAGAGCTAGTTAAGTGCCCTTGGTCTCCACTATTGCCGCTATGAAATCAGATATGATGCCCTAGATGGAGCTAAGAATTTAGGGTTCCCTTGGCATGCTAGCCCACAAAATTATGTTTCACAGTTAATCCAAGAGGAATTAGGTGAGCATTTGTATGGAACTCATATTAGCTGCACAGCAGTCATCTCTCTAAGGTTCTTCATTTGTAAGATTGTGGATTTTTGGAAATTCCTGTGCTGATTCTATGTGTATAGCCCTCTTCACAGGGCAGGAAAATTTCTTGCTTCTCCTTCTCCATTGTATGTCAACATTCTCTGAAATAGTCTGCCCTTTTCATTTAGGTAGAGATGTTGGTACCAGAACTGATCCAAACTAAACAGTAAGCATTTGCTAGTGTCTACTGTGTCTAGAGTGCTGAGAACTCAAATATATAAAGAAAAACAATGCCTGCCCTCAAGGAGCTTGCTTTCTATGAAGCAAAATAAATTGTATGTAGAGCAATAAATCAAATAATAAATGCCATGTAATTACGAGGTTATTTGGGGATGGGAAAGAGCACTTAAAACTTTATGGGGGAGGTGGCTCTTGAACTGTACCTCTAAGGGAACAAGGGGCACTAAGAGTTAGAAGGATAGAGAGCATTCCAGGCAAGGGGGTATTCTGTGTAAAGGCACATAGATGGGAAATGGAAGATGATTAAACTATTCTGAAGCTGACTCTAAGTGATTCTAAGTCAGTGAGAGGTAGCCTCTACGATCAGGATCATTGAAGCTGCCATCTTGGTTTTAGATGGGTTCCATTATCATATAGTTGCTTACAAAAAGATTATTATTATGATGTTGTTGTTATTGATGCTGATAAATTTTTCTCTAGATGGAGCCTATGTAACAGTTAGTATTTGAGAGTGGAATCAAAAGATCCCTTCCTGAAGCAGCGAGGTGTTGCAGTGGATAGAGTACCAGCTCTGGAGTCAGGAGGACCTGAGTTCAAATTACAAGCTGCTCACTTAACCCTGATTGCCTCCAAAAAAAGAGGCCCTCTGTTTAAGATATTTACATGAATTCAATCAACAATTTGCCAATAAAAATGCACAGGAAGAAATGATTGAGTCATAAGGATTTGTTGACAGAAATAGAGGGAGCTATTGATATACATTCAGAATCAGGTCATTTTCACCACAAATTATCTTTAAAAATTCTTGATAAATTCAGATCATGTAAAGAAATGGTAAAAACTATGCAACATATCATTGTAGATTCCTAAGATTTAGCACCTGACAACATCCACAAAGATACAATGAGGTTGCAATAATTATATACTGGAAGTTTCCTACCTGTCATAAGCTAACAGGTGTCAAATCTTCATATTACAAAAAGCAGATCTCCAAATATTCTTGAGAATCAAAAAATGTACTGGAACATTGTTATAAGCAAAATTGTTTCCCCATATAACCCACATCTAACATTAATCTATAAAAATTTATGAACAATGTCGTTCATAGGTGTAAAGATACAGAATATTCTGAATCTCTAAACTACATGGAACAAAAAGTTTTCAAAATATAAAGACCTAGATGGAAAGTCAAAGTCGTGTGGGAAGAGGATGAAGTATATATCATTCCCATCACCCTCTGTGTCCCAAATGCTTTCAGTGAGGATAACCTTACATTTCAATAATTTTACTCAAATTTTAAAGAAGCAGACATTACATCCCCATGTGCAAGAGTCCTCAGAACATTAAACATACAAGAAAGGCAGGAAAAGAACTGGAAACAAAGTAGATCCCTGTCAATTTGGGAATGGTTAAGTAAATTGTGGTATATGAATGTAATGGACTGTTATAGCACCAAAAGAAATGATGAATTTGACAAATATAGAGAAGCATGGGAAGACTATTATAAACTGATACAAAGATAAGTTAATGGAACCAAGAAGATAATACATGCAATGACTACAACAATATGAACAACACACAAGTGTAACTAAGTGCTGTAATATTGTAATGACTGAGCTTGACCCCAAAGAAGAGTTTTGAGAAGGCGCCTTCACTCCCTTTGCAGAAGTGGGTGAATATGGGTGTGGAATGTTTTGTATAATATCAAACTTTTCCACTATCATAGTATCACTAAACTTCTTTCTGTTATTCAATAAAAGAGATAGATTTCTGGGAGTGGAATACATTTGGAAATCCACTTAATTTAAATGCCAAAGTTATCAATAACACTTTATTTATAAAAAGAATAATTGCAGAATAAAGGCTTATTTCAGGACTGTTTCTTTTTGAATACTATCTGAAAAGATGAACAGTGAAATAATGATAATGATAACGGAAATTTATATAGCTCTTTAAAATTTGTAAATTTTGTTTATTAAATTGATTATTTTATTTGAGCCTTGTGACGATCTTGTGAAGTAGGCACCACAGATATCATTACCACTGTTTTACAAATTAGGAGAGTAAGTCTCAGAGTTCAAGAGACTCAACTTTGGTCACAGAGCTAGTAAACACTGGAAGGGTAATTTGAATCAAGGTCTTTCTGATTCCAAGTCTAGTACTTTATGCAGCATGCTGTACAGCTCCATCAACACACCCTCTGAGCCTCAGTTTCCTCATCTGTAAAATGGAGATGATAATAGCACCTGCCTCACTGGGTTGTTGTGAATGTCAAATGAGCTAATGAATATAAAGTCTTTTGTAAGCTTTAAAACGCTATTAAATACCAGCTATTCCTATTATAACGTGCTGGAAGGCATGTGCTGCTCTAGATATTAGAGCTGACCCTGAGAATGCACTTTGTTTCACAATCCTGAGAACTGTGTAAGAAAAGCAGGTGCAGAAAATGGAATCCCCAATTAAAAAAGGCCACCAGGATTTCTATTATAGCCTAGCAGGGATAGCATTCAAGTACTTCAAATAAGCCAAGAGAGAATGTGAGGAAGCCACTTTCTTTCTCTCATTAGAGGGTAGAGAGAGAGATCTGAGATATCTTCCTGTATGGGCAATGGTCTTTCTAAGCCTCTTCAAATCTGATGAATACAAGTAGGGAAATATCCATGCCAGTGGTCTTTAAATTTTCCACATTAAAACAACATGTTTAAAACACAAGTCAAATGAAATGGGGAGCCCCCCCTAACACCTGAAATATTCCTTTTAGGGCTATGGTGGAAAATGGGCAATATAATATTTTAAACTTTTTATACTCACAGTACCTCAGAATTGAAAGGAACTTCAGTGACCTTCTAGTCAAACTAGATGAAATTGAACAAGAATTCTCTCTCGAATATACCTATCCAGAGGACCTAAAATCCCACCTCTATATTTACTATTTTGGGTAAATCATTCAACGTACCCCTTCCCTCAGTTCCCTCTACTATAAAATGAATATATTGGCTTAGATAGCTTCTAAAGTCTCCTCCACCTCTAAAGCTATGATGCTATTATAACAGTGGTAGGATGAATGGGATGTTGAGCAGGATTTTTCAGACCCTTCTAATTGCCCCCCTCTCTACCCTACTACAGATGTATTGCCTACATGGACTTCCAGTATTGACATCCTTTTTCTGATTTGGGAAGTTGTAACAAAGGGAATCTGAAAGAGAATCTGTAATTCTCTAATTTTCTAGCTCTGAGCCCCCAGGTAAAATTTTAAATCTATTTTTCTTCCTTTACTAAAATATTCCCTTTCAAAGCCTCCTCCTAACTTCAATCCCAATAAATGCACTCAGATTAACAAATGCCTAAAGTTAACACTGTTTATAAAGCTAAAGTAAACATTGTGAACAGTTGAAAACAAAGAAACATAAATTGACTTTTCCCTTGCTCAGAAGAAAGGGCTTTAGGTTCCCATGAGTTAGCTTAAGGCAACAAAGGCAAAATTGCTGCCTTAGGGTCTGTAGTTGGGGCAGGGGGGAGGGAAGGATTTCTGCAACAGGGCAGCTGTTCTGGCTCATGCCTGATCAGCTCATATAACCTCACTCCCACTGTGTGGTGGCTGTCTCTGCCCACCCTTCATTTCTTCCAACTCCATCCAGCTTTTCATGGAATCCCCTACTCTAGCCCCTTTCATCTTTTATGCATCTCATAGAGAGCTGGGGTCCTCCTCAACTCCAACTCAAATCTATTTCCTCTCTTTTGGTTCCACTGTCTTTTAAAGGTCACTCAGGGGCACGGCCAATTGTCTCTTGGCCAAAGGTGCTCCCAGCCTAATTTACTCAAGGAACTTAATTGAGAGTTTATCGAACTCAACTGTTTAATAATCAAACTAATCAAATTTAATTGTTCAAACTCAATTAAGGGCTTACTTAATGGAGAAATTGTGGCAATGAGTTTAGCACATCAATGTCAACCTTTTGCTTTCTATGATTAGTTAGATCTTGGGTTTTCAGAGGCCAACTCTTACATCATGATCCTTTGCTTTAAAATCTCTAGCGATGAGGAGCTCACTACCTGTTGGAGCAATGGTACTTTGGTACCATTCTAACTGTTACTCTTATAGTCTATAGCTTCCTTGCAGTTGTACAACTAGAATCTCACATATTAGAACAAGAAAGGACACTGAACTTGGAGCCAGAACATCTGGGTGCATTTACTAGCCGTGTGACATTTAATACGTCATATAGCCTCTCTGATCACCCTTTTATTGCTCTGTAAAATGAGAGTAATACTCCTTCTACTGTTGATCTCACAGGGGTTTTATGAGGGGGCTCTTGGTAAAGCATAAAGTGCCTTGTAGATGCAAACTGTGACAACTGTGATTAATAATGCTTACTTACACAAAATGTTTTTATTGAAGTACACGAAGAGGAAGCTGATGATTGGACACTTAGGAACCTAGAGTGGTATGATGCTATATTGCATGGCATGATGCATCATAGCAGCATGATTCAGTGGAGTGAATACTGACTTTGGAGTCAGAGGACCCAGGTTCAAATCCAGCCTCTGACATTTAATTACCTGGGTAACTTTAGTCAAGATTTACTTTTTGCCTTCTGGGCATCAGTTTACTTCTTTGTGAATTCAACTGAGAGAGAGGCAATGCCATACTGTGGAGATAGAACACTGGACTTGGAGTCAGGAGGATTAGGATTAGAATCCCACTTCAGATATTTAATAGCTATGTGACTCTAGGCAAACCATTTAAGTTGAGTCTCAACTTTCCAATCTATAAAATGGACTCAATAGCCTCTAAGGTTCCTTCAAGCTTTAAATCTATGCTCTAATTTGACAAGCATTTATTGAGCGCCTATTATGTGTTGGGTGGCATGGGCACAAAAACAAAACAGTCCTTGTCCTCAGGGAGCTTGTATCCTACTGTCCAATGAAGGGAACTTTTGAGATCTTTCTTGGTTCCAAGCATATGCTTGATGTTTATATCATATTTCCTTCTTCGGTTCTAGCATCCACAGCATTGCCCTACATCCCATCAGGGCCACAGAAGCAGCTGGTAAAGGGGAAGCCATGGCTCCATAGTTAGAAGGCCTGAGCTCAAATCCTGCCTCTACATTTACAATCTGTCCAACCTTGGATAAATACTTTAAGCTCCCTGGTTTTTAGTTTCTTCATCTGTAAAATGAAGGAGCTGTTCTTGGTCTCTTATGAGGTCCCTTCTGGATCCCCATCTATAATCCAGGAAAGAGCCAGTATTTCTTGAAGGATGACAAATACTGTACTTTTGTCCCTCCCTAGCTAAGGTCTAAAGGCAGGATCACAACCTGACAAAAATGGAAAAGAGGAAAACAAGCTCGTGAAGACACCATTTGTGCTAGGAAGGAATCCAGACTTATTTAACCTCACAAAGAGGAATTCCAAGTTCCCATGCCTTCCTCAGGAGAATTCTGGGATGGGATCCCACAGCTCAACTCTGAAGACAAGAGGCCAAATTCTTACTCCCCTTTGTGTATCCTCTTTTTTTGAAACCTGAATGGATACCCACAAGCTTTGAGGTCGATTTATGAACTCTATTCCTGACCAGCATTCACTGGAGTACCCATCTCAGTTGACTTCAGGTCAGGATAATAAGGCTGACTGAGAAGGGCCATAGATTCCTTTTCCCTCTAACATTTACAATCCCAGCCCCGAGCAGGGCCCCTGAATTGTGCCATTCTTGATGTTTGCACTGACATCACACTGGCTGGCTCATCCCATGCCCCTGTCAGGGGATGATTTATTCTTAGGGACCCATCGGACTCTCTGAGTCAGCACCGAGGGCACTTGGAAGGAGAATCAGTGATGTGAAGACTTGGCAGTCATGTTTACAATTTTGAAATTAAGAAAAATAATATGGAAAACTAAATTAAATTTGAGTCATTAGAGGAGTCCCTTAGTTCTCAAGTGGAATCAATTTAAAATGACTTTGATTGGTTTGGTAAGAGTTGTGCTAATGACTAGAGTGAAAGAACAGAACCTTCTCTATGGGAACTATATTGTCTTTTCAAGTGGAAAAGACATTAATTTGCTCCTGTTTTGAATTGAGTGAGAATTTTGTTATTAAGATATTGGTTATGAAAAAGTCAAATATCTTTATATTGTTGCCATATATATCACTAAAAGTTTCAGAAAGGCAGGTATAGACTGGATGTTAGGAAGAACGAATGGACTGCTTAAGGAAGCTGTGGATTCCCTTATACTGGAGGTCTTCCAGCAAAGGTGGAATAACTACTTGCTGGGTGTTATAGAGGGGATTCTGAGTCACATCAGGGTTGAACTAATGATGATAACGATGGTAGTAACAACAACAATAATAGTTAGCATTCATATAGCGTGTTAAGGTTTTCAAGACTTTTTACAAATTCACAAATTTTACAAATTTACAAATATTATGTATATATATACAAATAATATCCTCACAACAACCCTGGGGGGTAGGTGCTATCATTATTCCTAATTTATAGGTGAGGAGACTGAGAGAAGGTAAGTGACTTGCTCAGGGCCATACAGTAAGTGTCAAAGGCAGGTTTTGAACTCTTCTTGACTCCAAGTATGGTACTCTATCCAACTCTGAAATTTGGGAAATAATAAATTTGATGCAATTCAACAAATATGATCAAGTGCCTTTTCTTTTCTTTCCCATCAGCTAGGTACTGTACTAAGTGCTTTACAAATCTCTCATTTGATCCTCACAACAATGCTGGGAGGTAGGTAATATTATTATCCCCATTTTACAGATGAGGAAACTGAGGTAGATCGAAATTAAGTGACTAGCCTAAGGTCATACAGCTAAATAAGTGTCAGGTTGAATTTGGATTCCAGGGCCAGTTTTCATTCCAGCACACCACCTATGAAACAGTCCTTGTGCTCAGGGAGCTTATGTTAAATTTAGGTGAAAATATATGTAAATATATTCAAACTATGTACAAAGTAAATATGAATGAAGTATGCTGGAGAGTCAGGAGCAGCCAGGATCAGAAGGAAAGGCCTCATGCAGGAGCTGGTGCCAGAGCTAAACCTTGAAGGAGGCCAGAGATTCTCAGAGGAAGAAGAGAGAAGGGAAAGTCATTCAGGCATGTGCTGCAATCAGTTTTGGGAATGCAAAAACACAGAGAACACACTGGGAGGAATGCAATGTTTAGAGTGATGGGCAAATAAGTAAACAAATGAATGAATGTACAAATAAATACGTTATCTGTAGCAAAGCAAAATAATTGTAAGAGGGAAAGAGGCTTTGTGTAGGGAGGGGCACTTCCTCTGTGCTTTGAAAGAACCCAGAAAATTCTATAAGGTGGAGATGAAATGGATGTGGGGGCTCGAGCCTGTACAAAGGCACAGAGAGCAGACGGACTGTCAGGTACAGGGAACATCTAGAAAGCAATCTGGCTGAAATGAAGATTGTGTGAAGAGGGTGTAATGAAACAAGACTGGAAAGGAGATGGCAGCCAGGTTTTAGAGGGCTTTAAACTCCAAGGTGAGGGTGTGTGTGTGTGTGTGTGTGTGTGTGTGTGTGTGTGTGTGCACGCGCGCGTGTGTATGAATGTTTATGTATGTACATGTGTGTATGTGTGTGTGCATATGTGTGTGTGAGTGTGTGTGCATGTGTGTATGTTTCCCCAGAGGTAATAGGGAACTTTGAAGATTTTCACATAGGGAAGTAACAAAGATTTGTGTTTTAGGGGTATCAATTTGACAGTCACATGGAGAATGAATTAGAGAGGAGAGAAACAGAAAACAAAGACAAAACTGAGGAGGCTCATGATATTCTCAGAGCTTGTGCCCATGATGTTAAAACTAGCCTCGCTGAGCATTTTTCTCTAATCTGAAATGCACATACCTATGCCTATTCCATCTTGATGCCCCCTTTAAAGTTTTATTGGTAAACCAGCTTTAGCATGATTTTAAGGCCTACCTTAGACAATGGGTTTTTGTGGGTGCTAGGTCTGAGTGTCCAAACATAAGTAGCAGAGATTCACTCATTCTCACCAGTCCCTAGCTCAGTGCCTTGAACATTGTCAGACTGGATTAGATCAGGTTGAATCTCTGTGATGCAGAGTTCCTGATTAAAGTTTAGTCAGGATGGGTTGTCATGGATCTTGTCATCACCAAAGTTCACCCATCATAGCAAGAGGGAGGCAGATACCAATCATATTTTGATTAGATGAGTCAATGACATTTGCTAGACTATTGCATCATCCTGCTGGGTGGTCCCCATGCTTCTAGCCCCTCCCCACTCCAATCTATCCTCCATTCAGCTGCCAAAGTGATTTTCCTAAAGTATAGATAGGTCTGATCATATCACCCTACCCCCTAATCAGTAAATGCCATTGGTTCCCTATCAACATAAAAAAATGCCTTGCTGGGCATTTTAAATCCTTCACAACATTGCTGTGTCTTACTTTTCTGGCCCTCTTACACTTTAATCCTCTGTGACCCAACATCACCTGCGTTCTTGCTATCTCTCACAGACAACAATCCATCTTTTGACTATTTTTTCATCAATTGTCCCTCACAGCCATTGGCATACTCCCCCTTCTCACCTTTCCTTCTTAGCTTCCCTGGCTTTCCTTTAAAATTCAGATTAAATGCCAACTTCTGCAGGAAGATTCCTCACACACACACTCACACACACTCACACACACTCACTTACACACACTCATACACACACACTCACACACACACTCACACACACTCACACACTACTAGTGCCTTCCCCTCTGAAATCACCTTCTCTCTACTCTCTTTCTATAGTTATTTGTATGATGTTGAGCTCCCAGAGGTCATGGATCATATTTTTACCTTTATATCCTTACCCCTTGGGATAGCACCTGACACATAGTAAACACTTATACTTGTTAACAGACCAAATGACCATGATTCTTCTTTTTTTTAGCCTCTTATTCCTGATGCTGTGGCCATTCCAGCATTATCTGTTAGGTGTTCAAATAAGGATCTGAACAGAACAGGCATTATCTGTCTTGGGGTGGGTGAGGGAGTGGGGCTAAAGTATGGAGGAGAAGAAGGGCATAAACATTTGCCAAAGGACCATGGACAGGTACACCTGGAAACCGGCCTTCATAGGCCAATGAGCCAGCAACGGCTTCAGTGGTGCAACTATTGCGGAGAGGAAAAGGAAAGATACAAAATCCATTTTAAAATGCCATTCTCTCCCCCTATTTGGAAAAAGCCATTAGAAAAGGAGCTCTGTGAATTTGGAGGGACGACCAGCGATGTGGACCAAAGGGAAGAAAATGGGCTGCTTATCTCCAGTAAGCTAGCTCTCTAAGCAAATTAAAACACAGGCCCCATCCTTGGAGTGTGTGGTAATCCAGGGTCTATAATTGATTCAAGAAGACTGCTTCAGGCTGGGCTCCCATGTAATTACAGCTGCCTCTCACTCTCCTCCTCATGTTCTACCTCACTGCCCTTTCTCCTGAAGCCTCTGTTGATGAGGGGACGGAAACAGCAAGGAGAAATAAAGCAATTAGCAGGTGGGGAATGCGACCACTGTCTAAGGATAACACACAATCTTTATTGGCACTTATTAAGTCCAAGTCTAGAGCTGAGGCACCGGGGAGAATTTTGTCAGGCACAAAAAATGAGAGCCAGACGGAGAGAGGGGAGGAAAAAAAAACCCCTAAAGAAGAAAGAGGAAATCTGTAGAAGAGACATTTTCCCACATTGGTGTCTCCACAAAAGGTTGGATTTGAAAATAAGCTGGCATCTGAAATCTAGTGGTGGTCTATGAGGTTAAAATTGGCTCTCCAATTAACCTCAAGTTTCAAAGAAATCCTTTTTGGACTCTATTTTATCATGGGATTGTAAGTTTATGACTGAAGGGATTATAGAATCATAGAATCCAAGCTGAAAGGGACCTTTGAGGACTGAGTTATACTCCCTAATTTTACAGGGGAGGAAACTGAGGCTGAAAGGTTCACAATGAATTAAATTGGGAAGAGGAATGGGGGGTGGGGGAAAAGTGGTTAACTTGCTGACAATTATTTGCATAGAACAGGTAATATGAACAGGTCTTTGATTTTTTTAGTGTAGGGAACTCCCAGAGAAGGAAACTCTCTTTACCAATTCAGGTTCTCACCTACTCCGCAACTTGCTGGAATGACTATTTTGCTTTAGCTATAGTAAAGCTCACCAGCAGAGGGAGTTACGATAATTAAAAACCCCCTTTTCTGGCCCTAACCTGGCATCATCATTCAGGGCACAGGTCTTTGAAAAAGGCTGGCACAAATTTGGAAATTGCCCCGTTAAACCCAACGGTGAATGGGGACATAAAAGGCAAAATGAAGGTTGAGAATGTTTCTAAGGGAGAGTCCAGAGGATGGAGGGTCAATGAGGAAGTGGGGACCTTCAGTCCTTCCTCCATTCTGCAGTTTGCAGACCAGTGAGCTGGGTGGGCACTCTGAGCCTCTGTTTACTCATCTGTAAAAGGGAGACAATAAAACTTGGCAATCCAGAATATGGTGAGGTCTAATGACTCCATGGGAAAGTGCTCTGAGATCCTTTGATGAAAGCATGCCTCTAGCATCCACATGTTTGTTGGCTGGTAGCTTGAGGAGCCTTTTTGGTATACAGCCTTATCTTGTTTAACAGAATATAAGCTCTGTTAAGTATTAAAGAGCTAAGGAGTATAAGCAATTGCTGCTTCTTGGAATACATCCAGAAGTTGTTCCCTGAGTCTAATTTTGGCTGAGTGCTTTTGTCTTCAAATATCTCATTAAATCAAGTCCATCACTCTCAAAGTAGGACACCCTTCAATAGGGTTTGCAGATTTCCAGCTATGACCTAAAAGTCTGCAAGTTAAAAGAATTACATGATAGGAAAAATACATATAATGTGAAAGTTTGTATCAAAATTCTTTTTCCTTGCTTTAAAGGACAAAGGCAAATAAATAATAATAAATAACAGTGTATAAATAATTTTTTAAAATAGATGCCGTTGTGCCAAATTCTCATACTCTGCAAGCTTCTTGAAAAAAAAATACTTAAAACTATAAAACTCCTCTAGCAGTGGAGAACAAAATCAAGTGAAAACAGGCTAAGGCACGTGTCATTCCCATTGTCCTGTTTGTTACTGACTTTGTCTTGAGTATGCTCACATTGAGTCGACTCAGAGCAAGCTTACAGCTGAATCCTTTTATTCAACTACAAAAAGCATCTATTTTATTCATCTTGGCATTAAGTATAAGGAAATAACAAGATCGTGACCATTTCTACATTTAGCCAATCATAAGAGATGAGAAAATTAAATAATGACCATAACAGTGTTAATAACTTGCATACTATCTCATCCTCATAAGAATTTTATGAAGTGGATGCTACTATGATCCCCATTTTACAGATGAGAAAACTGAGGTCGATAGATTTTAAGTGTCTCCCCTAGAATCACATAACTATTTGGGGGCTGAGGCTAAATTTGAATTCAGGTCTTCCCAACTTCAAGGTCTATAGACAGCAATAACAATAATAAGATTTCTATAGCACTTAGGTTTATGAAGAATTTTAGGTACATTATCTCGTTTGAGATTAAAAAACAACAACAACCCCTGTGAGGTGGGTACTCTTATTCTTATCCCTTTTTTGCATATTGGTATACCAAGGTTCAGTGAAACCAATTGACTGAAATAAAAATCATTCATGTTAATATTATTATTATGGTCACACAGCCAGTATGTTTTAAAGAGAGGATTCAAAGCCATGCTCTCTTAGCTCTAGCAAAAGGGTTTGTTCCCACTACTTTGTAAGCAGAATAATGTGAAGAAAATTAAAAAGATTGAGTTTTTCAAGGAACAATTGTCTGCTTCATAGGGAAGTGACTTGTGTGCAATATTGAATTTTCTTCATCTTCCTTCAAAAACTCCTCTGGTTGTTGGGATGAGAGACATGCTAGAATATACCTTGATAGTGTTATAGTCTTGGGTGCCTTCTTTTCTGTTCCTGATTGTTTTTGTCCCTTAAGGCAGAAAGCAATATGGCAACCACCATTTATTTACTTAAATAGATTTTGATTTCGTTAAATATTTCCCAATTACATGTAAAAACATTTAAAATTATTTTTCAAATGTGAAGTTCCAAATTCTCTCCCTTTATCCTGCCCCTCCACACTCTTTAGGAAGGTAAGCATAATATGTCAATCATGCATGTGAAGTCATGTAAAACATATTTCCATATTAGCCATATTGTAAAAGAAAACACAGACAAAAAATAAAATAAGAAAAAAAAAGTATGCTTCAATCTCCATTCAGAGTACATCAATTCTCTCTTGGGAGGTGGATAGCTTTTTTATCATGAGTCCTTTGGAATTGACTTGCCTCATTGTCTTGATCAGAGTGGCTAAGTCATTCACAGTTGTTCATTATATGATATTGCTATTACTACGCATAACATTCTCCTGGTTCTCCTCACTTCACTTTGCTTGTGTACATATAAGTCTTTCCAGGTTGTTTGAAACATCCTCTTTCTCATTTCTTATAGAACAATAATATTCCATTAATCACATACCACAACTTATTCAGGCATTCCAAAATTGATGGGTGTTTCTTTCATGTCCAATTCTATGCTACCACATAAAGAGCTGCTATAAATATTTTTGTACAAATAAGTCCCTTTCCATTTTCTTAGAACTCTTTCAGATACAGACCTACTAGTAATATTTCTGGGTCAAAGCTTATGCACAGTTTTATAGCTCTTTGGAAGTGGTTCCAAATCGTTCTCCAGAATTTTTGGACTAATTTGCAACTCCACCAGCAATGTATTAGTGTCTCAATTTTTCCACATCCTCTCTAGCATTTGCCATTTCCTTTTCTGTCCTGTTAGCCAATCTGATAGGTGTGAGGTAGTATCTCAGAATTGTTTTAATTTGCATTTCTGTAATCAGTAGTGATTTTAGGCATTTTTCATTGATAGCTTTGATTTTTTCCTCAGAAGATGCCTGTTCATGTTCTTTAGCTATTTATCAACTGGAGAATGGTTCTTTAAATAAACTTGTCTCAGTTCCCTATATATTTATCAGAAAAACTTGCTGTAATAATTTTCCCCGGTTTCCTGTTTTCCTTCTAATTTTGACTGCTTTAGTTTTGTTTGTACACAACCTTTTTAATTTCAAGTAATTAAAACAATCTGTTTTATTTTCTATGAGACTCTCATCTCTTGGTCATAAAGTCTTCCCTTATCCATAGATGTGGTGGGTACATTTTTCTGTGCCCCTTTAATTTATTTATGGTGTTACCATTTACGTCTAAATATTTTTTCCATTTTGACTTTATCTTGGTATAGGATGTGAGATGTTCATCTATGCCTAGTTTCTGCTAATTTTCCCAGCAATTTTTTTTTGTCAAATGTTGAGTTCTTATTCCCAAAGCTTAGATCTTTGGATTTATCAAGCAGTAGATTACTATGGTGCTATTATGTACCTAATCTATTAGGGCCATCTCTAGTCATCCTGATGTGTATCTGGCCACTAGACCCAGATGACCTTAGAGGAGAAAGTGAGGTTGGTGACTTTGCACAGCATTCCCTCACTTAAATCCAATTCATTTGCAAAGCATGGCATCACCTCCCTAATGTCATGGTCCTCTTTTAGAATGAAGGACAAACAAGAATGTCCATTCTATTCCACTGATCAACCACTCAGTTTCTTAGCCAGTGCCAGATTGTTCTTATGTACACTACTTTATAATATAGTTTGAAATCAAGAATTGCTAGGCTGCCTTCCTTCATATTTTTTATTGTTTTTCTCGATATTCTTTACCTTTTGTTCTTCCAGATGAATTTTGTTATTATTCTTCTAGTCTTAGAAAACAATTCCTTGGTGGTTTGACTGGTATGGTACTGAACAAGTAAATTAACATAGGTGGAATCGTCATTTTTATTATATTGACTCAATTTACCTGTGAGCAATTAATATTTCTCCAATTGTTTAGATCTGTTTTTATTTGTGTGAAAAGTATTTTGTAATTGTGCTCATGTAATCCTTGGGTTTTTCTTGGCAGGTAGACTCCCAAGTATTTTATATTTTCTACAATTATTTTAAATAGAATTTCTTTTCCCCTATTTCTTCCTGCTGGGGTTTGTTGGTAGTATATAGAAATGCTGATGATTTATTTGGGTTTATTTAATATTCTGCAAACTTTGCTGAAGTTGTAAAACTGTTTGAACTCTTTTTTTAGTTGATTCTCTAGGGTTCTCTAAGTATACCATTATATCATCTGCAAAGAGCAGTAGTTTTGTTTCCTTATTGCCTGTTTTTGTTACTTCAATTTCTTTTTCTTGTCTTATTGCTATAGCTAGCATTTCTAGTAGCAACCAGCATGTGTTAAGCATTTACTCTATGCTAGGCACCGTCTTATGCACTGGAGATACAAATATGAGCAAAAAGAAAGACAGTTCCTGCCCTGAAGGAATTTACATTCCAGTGAGGGAAGACAACACACAAAAGGGAGCTGAAAAGTGTGTTTGGGAGGGACGGGATGCAGGAACATGATTTCTGTCTGGAAAATCAGAAGCAGAACTAGAAGGGAAATAAAAGTTGGCTGGATGGGGCCCTTTCCCACAATGAAGTCCCTGGAAGGAACTTACTGAAAGGATGCTCCAGGGTGAGAAGGCTGAGGAAAGTTCCATCCCATGTAACAAATAATATTTTTAAAGACAAAAAAGAAAAAGAGGAAAAAATGAGCAGTACTAATAAATACTTTGAAAAAGCCCCAAAATGCGTACAATGTACATTTATGGACCTTTCACTTCTGCAAAAAGGTGGGGGTCGGAGGGGTCTTCTCATAGCTATTCTTTGAAGCTATACTAGATCTTCATAATTTTGCAACAGTCACTATTACCTTTTTTTGGTGGTGGTTCTTCCTCTTTACATTTTTATAGTCATTGTGTAGATTGTTTTCTTGGCTCTGCTTATTTCCCTCTCTGTCAGTTCACATAGATCTTTCCAGGCTTCTCTGTATTTGTCATATTCGTTATTTCTTACAGCACAGTAATAGTCCATTACATTCATGTACTACAGTTTGTTTAGACATCCCCCAGTTGATGGGCATCTATTTTGTTTCCAATTTGTTGCTATGTCAAAAAGTGCTGCTCTAAATATGTTGGTATAACTTTGGAGTCTCTTCTTATCAATGATCTCCTGAGGGTGTAAGACTAGTAGTAGAATCTTGTGTATGGTATGCATTTAATAAATATTTGTTGGTTCATCGATGGATGGATTGATAAAGAATCAGCAAAGAGGATGAGATAGAAGATGAACAAAAGAAGGAAAGATGATGATAATACCATGAAGAATGACATAACTCTTACTTGCAATATTCTTATATCTTAATGGAGGAATCTCATCTTATGATGATGGAGTTGATGGATGTCAGGTAAAAATGGTCTAGGGACAAATCCTACATTCTCTTCCTGACTGGGCTTCTCACTTTCTAGAGTTCAACACCATCTAGGTCTGTGCTGGTCAATGTTTAATGATCAACTCTCCCCTCTACAAATGTAGAACAGTACACTTTTAAATTTAATCGGCATTATTAACATTGTACCTATAGTCTCAACAATCAACAAAACAAAAAATTAAGGTCAATGTGGAGCATTTGCTGATTTCTGAGGTGTAAACGTTCACATTGAAAAGTTAACAACCAGCTCTCAAGTTAGTATGAGCTGGCTCCAGCATATCCCTGAACTGCAGTTTCACCCTGGAACTTCCCTTAGCACCCAAACCCTCATCATCCCAGAACATCTCTCCAACATGCCAGCTTCCTTCTCCCATTGGTGGGTTCCTCTCAGTGTTTCCTTTTTGGGCTTGTCAATCTTTATTCCTCTCCTACTATGCTTCTGATTTTCAGGACTACAAGACCATTACTGTCTCAGGCAAGTTCCTGTACCTTGCCTCTTTTTTTATTCCCCTTTTGTCTTATTTCCTGCTAATGAGGAACCGGTGAAGTAAAGAAGATCTTTGCTTGTATTTGTACCCCAGAACTTAGCACAGTGGCTGGAATATAGTAGTTGTTTAATAAATGTTTGTTTCAATTTCCTACCATTATTCTTTAATGGTCATTGTTCACCTGACTATTATGAAAATTGATAAAATGATTGCTTTTTATCGTAGTAGTTAGTAAGTCAAGAAACATTTCTTGAGTCCCTACTGTGTGCTAGGCACTGTACAAAGTTCTGTGGATACAAAGAGAGCCCTTGCCCTCAAAGAGCTCACAGTCTAATGGGAGAGACAACAAAGAAACAATATATACAAACAAATTATGGACAGGATAAATAGGAAATAATTGAAAGTAGGAATATACCAGAGTTAAGGGGGGGAGAGTGGGAAAGACTTCCTGTAGAAGGGAGAATTTTAGTTGGGACTTAAAGGATGCTGACCAAATGAAAGCAGTGGATGGAGAGGAGGAGATAGAACATTGCAAGCATGAGGGGCAGTCAGAGAAAATACCAGAAGGAGAGAGGTGGAAGTTTAGTTGTTAACCTCATCGCATTCATTCTTCACATCCTTTTCAGTTGACTTCATGTATAAACAGCTCAGGTAGAGAGAACATCTATGAATTCCATCCTTCATTTGGTAAGTAAGTGTTTTTCTTTTTATAGCTTTGTTGGCAGTGATTAGCCATAGGTTTCATTTTTATTGTAATGTTTTTACTAGAATCCTTCCCAAATCTGTTTGTGGTTCATTTTAGAGTTCCAAAAGTGTCCATTAAGATTGGTACGAAAGAGGTGCTCGTTGCTCTGAAATGTGTTCTTTTCATTTGGTTTGGATTTCAGGATGTTAGGAAGTCTCTTGGCATTTAGCCACAACTTCCTCCTCAATAGCTTTATGCTTGTTGTACCATAAGACCAAGGTATTTTAAATTAATTAACATGATTAATATGATCTCCAGAATGAAGGCAAAAATTTTTAGACTCTATCTCTCTTTGAAACATTCGCTTGATGGATCCAGATGACATCTTGGTCTCACTGGAGAAAGATTCCCCAAGGTCACGGGATATTATTCTTGTTATTATACAATTGTTATTGCTGTTTTTGTGGCTATTACCTCTCCCATGATGCATATATTCCCTCTGTTGTCTACTAGGATTGTTTGTGTGTCTTTCCTACAACGTATTGCTCAACGGGAGCAATTCTAAATCACTTTGGTATCCCTTGTGCCCCACAACGGTTGGTCAACAAACATTTAGTAAGCACCTACCGCACTGAACACTGGGACTATAAGGAATAGAAAAACCCCATTATCCACAGGGCCTCATGTCTAGCAGTCAGTGCTCAGCGAAATTGGTGGAATTCAGTTGACTGAATTGTGACTCTCAGTATGTGAATGATCAAAAAAAAGGTTTCCAGAAAACGGAAAACTCATGCATTATTTAAGATGTTCAAACATTTGGCATTTCTCTCTTCCTCTGGTCCCACTTTCCCAGGGGGAGTAAAAAAAAATAGAAGGTTTGCCCAGGTAAGCTCACAGACACACCAGCCAGTTATCCATCTCATTTCCTTCTTCCTCTAATCCCTTTCAAGTTTCTGTCTGAGTACAGAGTGGGGCCCTTGGTCCCCAACTCAGCTAATCTGGTTAAGTTCTAGTTGATGGAAAAAGCATCTTGAAACATGTGTGTACATAAAATTGCATGTGTTGAGGAAAGTTACTGACTCCATTCGTTCAAAGGTATATGATTTTATAAGAAGGGTCAGACTTCATGTCTACATCTACTCATGTAGATCATGCCCCTTCCATGCCTTAAGTACCCCAGGCTCAATCAGGCTTTGTGGGAAGACCGAAACACCTTCTTTTTTCCTCACAAACATCTATGGTATTTTAAAAATACCAATAGCTTAGAAGTACCAGTTAACTCTCAATTACCTGTAAATATGCATGGGAATTGAGGTACAAAGAATTCAAAATAATGGTATTGGAATCATCCTTATCCCTTCATTTTCCCTTATCCCACATATGTAATCTGTTGTCAGATCTTGTTGCTTTTACCTCTACAACATCCCTCCCCAGAATCTCCTTTTCTCTGCCCGTGCAGCCACCACTCCCTTCATTTCCTCTTACCTGAACTTTTGCAAGAAGCTTCTAATACTTTCTTTAATTTAAATCCTTCCCCAATCCAATCCTTCTTCTACCTTGGTGCCAAAATGATCTTCCTAAAAGCCCAAGTCTGATCATGGTATTCCTCTACTCAATAAACTCCATTAA
This sequence comes from Pseudochirops cupreus, assembly GCA_028627135.1. Classification (NCBI taxonomy): domain Eukaryota; kingdom Metazoa; phylum Chordata; class Mammalia; order Diprotodontia; family Pseudocheiridae; genus Pseudochirops; species Pseudochirops cupreus. The sequence goes on along the minus strand of CM053580.1, from coordinate 36,449,599 downwards.
CATCCTGTTGCCTCTAGAATTGGGTCCAAATTCTTCTGTTTAACATTTAAAGTCTTTTCTCAGATAGATTTTTTTTGCAGATTTGTTGTATGACACCCCTTCATAATTATTCAGTCTAGGGGACCTCACCTTACTGTTCTTTACATATGACCAAGAGTGTGCTGGAGGCAGCATCTACTGACTCTGGAGAGCCAATTGTAAAATTTTCAGTGTGGGAATTTACACTTCAGAAATCAACACATACTACAAATCACATCTTGATTTATTGTTTTGTTGATTATCTAAAATTAATAAGTTGATGGAGAAAATGTTAATAATGATAACAATGCAAATTAAACTTTACTTTATGCATTTATTTCAGTTGTAAAACACCAGCTTCTTCTTTCTGCTTCTTTGCCTTTGTACACTCTCTTCCCCCTGCCTGGACTGCACTCCCTCCTCACCTCTTGGTCCGAGAATCTCTAATTTTCTTAGAGCTTAGCTCATGAGCCATCATCTACATAAGGTGGTTTCACCCAGTCTCTAGTTTCTTCCTTTTCAAGAAAGATTTTTTTTCTTCCTTTTATTTATTTTGTATATATGCATATGTGAGGTCTGCCTTCTTAGAATGTAAACTCCTTGAGGGCAAGCTTACAAGCTAACATGCTTTCTTTTTGTCTCTGTATCCCTAGTACTTAGCATGATGCTGTAGAAAGTGCTTAATAAAGAAAGTGCTTATTGATTGGCTGGAGTAAAATTTCATAGGGACCCACTTATGGCTCCCAAACTCACACCAAGAACTCACTAATCCTCTAGAAGAGGTATGACAGCACTAGTGATCTCTTTCTTCCTGGAAGTTATGCCTCTCTTAAAGCAGCCCAAGCTCACATTGCCTTTTTGGGCCACCACATCCCATCATTGAAGCCCTATGATCTTTTTCATAAAAGCTGCTATTTCTTTCCCATCTTGTATTCATGAAGTTGATTTTTAAACTGATAGGTGAGACTTTTCATCTGTCCCTATTGAATTTATTTCTTTTTCTTTTTTTTTTTTTGCTTTAGTCCAATGCTCTAGCCTATCAAGAGCTTTTTGGCTGCTGATTCTCATTCAATATAATAGCCATTCCTCCCAGTTTGATGTGATCTTCAAATCTGATGAACATTTCATCTAAGCCTTTACCTAAATTGTTTATAGAATTGTTAAATGGCCCAGGGCCAAACTCAGATCTTTGCAGCACTCCACTGAAGACCTGCTGCCAAGAAGATAAACCATTAATGATGATTTTGTGAGACGGGCCATTTAGCCAACTGCAAGTCCATCTGATTGTATCACTGTGCAGCTCACTTCTCTCAATTGCTATTCTATAAGAATAGTACAAAATATTTATTAAATGGTTTGCTAAAATCTAGATAAAGGGCATCTACAACAATCTCCTTATTTACTAAGTTAGTAGTCCCATTAAAAATAAAAAGGAAATCAGGATAGTCTGGTTTGATATGTTCATGATGAAGTCATACTGACTCCCTGTCATTTCCATTTCCTTTTAAGATGCTCACTAACCACCTCTTTAAAGAGCTGTTTTCTGTAATTTTCTCAGGAATCAAAGTCAGGCTCACTGGTCTATAGTTTACAGACTCCATTCCATTTCTATTTTTTTTTTTAAAACTAGGACATCTGTCCTTCTTAAATCCTGTAGCACTTCTCCTGTTTTCCTTGATTTGTCAAATCCCAGTGGCTCAGCAATCCCATCTATCAATTTTTTCAGGATGTGAATATCTTTGGAGTTTTTTTTAGAATCCCCCCAATAGTATTTTATTTTTTTCCAATTACATGCAAAGATAGTTTTCTATATCCACTTTTACAAGATTTTGAGTTCCAAATTTTTTCCCTTTCTTCCCCTCCCCAAGACAGCATGCAATCTGATATAGGCTATACATGTACAATCATACTAAACATATTTCCACATTAGTCATGTTGTGAAAGAATCAGAACAAAAGGGAAAAACCACAAGAAAGAAGAAACAACAACAAAAAAAGAAAATATCATGCTTCACTCTGCACTCAGATACCATAGTTCTTTCACAGCATTTTCTATCATGAGTCCCTTGGAATTAGGATCTTAGTATCTTTGTCTTAGGATCTTTGGAGCTCTTTGGAGAAACAATTCATTAAGGATCCCTAGGAAATCCCTTACTGTCTCCTTGCTTCTCTTGGCCATCCAGTCCTGGTTAAGGCTTTCTATTCTGTTCCTTACAATTCAAAGGTCATTGGGAGAGTAAACAGAAGTAAAGGGAGAATGGAGCCATTCTGCTTCCTCTCTGCTGTCTATTGTTGCTGTCCCATTCCCACTAAGCAGAGGTTCTATCTATTCTCCGATCCTCCTTTTTCTTCCAATATGGATCCCAAAGCCCCACCCTGTTTCTGTTATTTTGAGCTTTCCTCTTCAGTCTCAGCACATTCTGAACTTCAGCACTTTTGACACTATTTTTATAGGACCCTGACATCCTCTTATTCCATCCTTTGTTACCTGGTTTTGCTTCCACTTTCTGTACATTTCTTATAAAAATCAAAGTTGATTGATTTGTATTCATAGTAGTCTCTTCAGGTGAATGATGTTTTTCTTCCTCATCAAGCTGGTTTCCTTTCTTGTCTTCAGATGTTCATTCTTGAGCGGCTCCCATTCCTCCCCTGTTGATTTCCCCTGTACCATTTCAGTTTGTGACAGCCTTCCTTTGAAAAATTGGGAATCCAATTCCCACCCCTACCATCACACCCCCATCTACAGTGTACATAGAATATGACCAACTTGCCTCTTCTCTATAATATGTGCCGGGAGAGAGTGGTCACTCTTTCTCCATTTTCCTGATATTTCTACCCAACAACAGTTCTCCGCTAGTTTTTTTCTTCTCTAGGCTAAGCATCCTTCTACCTTTCAACCAATTCTTGTGTAATATGAATACAAGGCCCTTCACCATTTTGATTGTTATCATCTGGATGCTGTCCAACTTATTTTTATTCCTAAACCATGGTACCAAAATATAAAACCAATCCCTCAGTTATTATCTGATAAGGGATCTATGATACCATCAGAGATTCCCCAATCTGCCTCATAATGCTCAGACCTGTATTCTTTCTGTGCTTTATCCAGACCCCTACATAATTAGCTTCTATTCTTGGTAGCAATGGACCTAGCCAGGAAACAAGAGGGAAGATGCTAACGTGTTTATGCATTTATTGTTAATATAGAATCAACTATAGTTGATAGAATCATAGGAGACTTAGGGTGAGAAGGGATCTTAATGGTCATATAGTCTCTTCATCTTACAGATTAAGAATGTGAGCCTCAGAACAGGCAAATCACTTGCCAATGATCATATTATAGGTGACAGAGCTAGATTCAAACCCATATCTGGTTCTAAACTCAATGCTCTTCTCTGCTGTACAATTGTTTTTTTTCCCCCTTCCTCCTAATTAACTAGGATCATCCCATATTGTGCATTTAGCATCATTTATAGATTTGATTTCAGTGTTTTCTGAGATAGTCCTCAGAAAATTGGGTGACCACCTGATATTCTGATTTAAAACTTATCAAAGAGAGAAAGAAGGGCACATTTTTAGGGCCCATGTGAATCTTATTGCTATAGAGAGAACTTGCTGTGATAGAATAATATGGAAAAAGAGAATGTTATTACTATTGTTGCGTTTCCCAGAAGGATCTGGTGATAAGCAAGCAAGGTAACAGAAAGACTAAGGAACATTGACCACACCTTGTCTTAGGAATTTTCAGTCATGGCCAAACCACCCTGGTCTGTTTCCAAGTAAACAAATTGTTCATTCTAAGGCCTGTCCATACTTTGGCTTCTGATAGTGCAAGAAAAAGAGGACACACTAGCCCTGTCCACTCATTTATACAGCCCTGGCTCTCTTAGGAACTCCAGGCTGGAGGTCTCCATCAGTGGAGGTCACCAGATCTGAACCAGATACAAAGGACATTCCCTCTCCCCTCTGAACAGCTTGTAAAAGTAGGACATCTAATCACATAATGCCTATATGATGTGGTTTTTAAAAATTAAATGACCCACAGGATATTAATCTGTTGGTAAGAGCCTCCAAGGGATACAGTACTGGCAAACACTTCAAGGGCAGCTGGTGGTGCTGAGGAATGGGATGTTCATTTCATCTGAACATATGGAAATCAAAACAAGTCTTGGAAGGACTTTAGTGTTCTGTACATGCTACATTGTTCATAAACCTGTCATAAATAAATGCTCCTTAAAAGGAGCCCAATTAGTAAATGTCTATTGTGTTAGGGGACAACAACATTCCACTATCTCGGCCTCTTCCCCTCCCTTATGGAGGCTCCTTCTTAGGGGAGCTGGTGGAATCCTCCTCACTCTTCTGCCACCCGTCTCATCTTTTCCACACTTTGTGGGCTAAGTCATACAGTGGTACTGCCGGGCTCCAGAGTGAAGGAGGGGTGTGTGTGGGGAAATCTGTAAGCTATAAAGTGAATTTTCTTTCTTCCTTTGTCTGTGTGTTAGAGTCTGGCTTGGAATTGAAACCCCACCCCATACCTCCCACTAAGACCATGTCATATTTCTCTGTGTTCATGCATGTTCAGCTTCACCTTTTTTGAAATCGTGCCCAGAACCCACCGGTGTTTACAGAAGTCAAAGGGAGTTTTGCTTTCATGCTGCGGGCTTCCTCGCCCGGCGCAGACCTTTCCCGAGCCATACTTTGTAGTTTGCTCATAGGTGAACTTGTATTTTCCTAATGTGATGGCTTTATCCCGCTTTGACAACAGATTTCTTTAGGAGATTACACACCTGGAATTAACTTTTTCTGCCAAGAATTACAGCGCACCTGGAAGTACTAAATCATTTTCAAAAAATCTGTGTTTGAAACTTTTCATGGTGAAATTGCATATTCCGAACTTGACTCGTCTCCTGAGTGAATCGTGGCTGAAAACCTAGGGTTGGGTGACTGCATAGATGCTAGTGGTACGAAGTAAACATATCCGAGGTGTGTTTCCTTCCAACTAGGAAAATACGAGCTCGCTGAACACCATCTCTTGAAGGTGACTCCCTTCTTAAAAGGCTCTGCTTACTGCATCACATATGGGAATGTGAGTCCGCACTCTCAGTGGCCTGTTGGCTCTGTTTACACCAGTTCTAACACTAATCCCCATTAATGTTTGATACAGTTCCCAACAAGTTTAAATAGATCTCAGGCACCATCTCTAGTGCGTATGCGCTGGCCAGCAAAACGTTTCCCCCTGTCTCCCCAAGAAAAGAAGGGAGGCAGATACAAAGGTTCTTTGAGGGATTTCTCTTCTAATGACATGTTTGCTGACTGGATTAGCTACTTGGAGAATATGAAAGGCCAACGTGGGGGTGTGAATGCTATCCAATTTTAACCACAATAAATTTCTTAATTGTGTAGAGAAGACACTGTGGAGAGAAGTTGTGACAAACACAGGTTTTCATTCTTCCAAATACACAGCCCCTATGGTTTTCAAAGGTCTCCCTTCCATCAACTCTGTTGATGAGGTTTTGTGACACCTGATAATTTGACTAGCATTTTTTAGTACCTACTACGTGCCAGGCATTTTCTAGGTGCCAGGGATGCCAAGACAAAAAATGAAAAACTCTCTTACTGGGGTGGATTATTTGTTTATTTTGATAATCCGTAGGTGACTAGTTCATAGTTGCTAAGATAAGCATAGCATAAAGAGAAAGTGAAAGTAATAGGAGGCATCATCGGATACTTTAGGGGAGCTGGGAATTCTTCAAGGCAGACATAAAGAGGGGGAGCGCATTCTCCATAATTTCCTATAATTCTTTGAGATCGAAGATGGCAGGGACGCTGGTAATTCAGTGTTGTATCTACGCCCAGGACCAAGTTCAGAACTCTGTAGAAAACTCAACTCAACAGAAGCCAACAAGTATTTATTCAACATCTCTTATCCAGATACAATACTGGTAATGAGGGTTCTAAGAGGGACATGAAAAATAAACTGAGAATCAGTCCCTGCCCTCAAAGAACTTACATTCTGCTGAGGAGACAGAGTAAAGTCAATAGATAAATAATTATAAGATAAATTGAGAAGGAGGAAAATACAAACACCTGGGGAGATCATGAAAGTTTTCATTATGAAGAGACCCAAGAGCTCAATTTTGAAGGACAGTAAGAAGCTTAAAGGCAAACCCATTAAAATCAGCTAATGCTTCATTGGTTAATAAGCCTAAGAATTATGACTCAGAGAAACCTTGGAAACCTCTAAGTGTCACCCAGGAAGGAACTCTGAGACTGCCTTGGCTGGCACCAGTGATATCTCTTCCACTGAGTCTTGGAGAGGAAAAAGGAGGATAGAAAGCCAGTCATTCTATTAATTTCAGTTGCATTTATTGGGAATCAAGCATTGCTGGGACTTTGGATGACAGTTCAAATCCCAAATATGTGCTCCTCTTCTCCTGTGTCAATTTTGGGAAGTACCTCTGAAGCAAGGGGAGATTTTAATCATTGGGTTTCTCTTTCCTTCTGTATTTGGTTTGTTGTAGAGTTTGCCAAACTGGTTCTACTTATTCTTGTCAAACAAGGATATTTTTCCCCCATGAGTTGTCTCTGATATATTGTCAGCATTTTAAGGGCCAAAAGTTACCATGGCAACAAATCACATCCGTGTAAACAGCACTTCTGTTTATGCAAAAACTTGGGGAGATTAAGAAAATGAAGAGGGGGTGTGTGTGTGAGGAATGGATAAAATAACGCATTTAAACTAATGAAAAGTATAGCATGGCTTGGTTTGTTTAGATTCTACCTAAGGTGATATGCATTTTAGTCAATCACATAGTTGGGCAGCAAAGAAAATACAGATACATTCATGTAGATCCCAGCCAAATCCCAATCCCAATAATCCGATTTTCTGAATTGCTATTTTTCTCTGGGCGGTGTTGTTTTCCTTGAAGGTGACTAAGTTCAGCCACAGGTATAGATCAACTCATTATGTCCTCTCAGGAGTTCACATTTCCTGATAACCAGCAGCCAAACCAGGTAAGCAGGAGGAATTAGTGGCCAAGTCTCATAAATGACTGGGAAAAAGCCTATCGGCCATGCATTCCTGTTTCCCACATACTCTGGTTACATCATGCCTCTGCCTGGGAACTGAGAGGCCAATGAGGCTCAGGGACCCAGGTCAGGTGGCCACAGCATCCCAGGGCCCCTGAAATTCGACCCCCAAGATGGGATTTCAGGAGGGGCCCACCCGCCGCCGGATAACTGACTCCCCTACTGCTGCTGCTTTTGAGCAATTTTCGGATTTGGTTTCACCATAGCTTTCAGGTCTGGCTGTTTAGGTCCATGGATTGACGGCTGGAGCAGCCTTGTTGATGTGCCTGTGTGTGTGTGTGTGTGTGTGTGTGTGTGTGTGTGTGTGTGTGTGTGTATGTGTGTGAGTACAGGTGCATAGGTAGAACCATTTCTCCTATGACATGTCACTGAGTTACATAACTGAATCCTTTTCTCCTTTTTTTTCTTAACCCTTTCTTCCTTGTAGCTTCTGACTTTAATGCCATCCCAGTGGCAACTTGCTTTATTTTACTTAGTCTTTGCATGGTTTTGGCCATCATGCTTTCACCCATAGGATGTCAAAGCAAAGTTTGTCCCCAACTCTATGGACAAATCCCCTTTGCTCTCCCTTCCCCAGCTCTGGAGGACCAGCTACGTCCCCTTCACTGAGAGGAATGTGTAACTTGACCACCCTGCTAAGGTTTCACTGGGCAAATGTGGTGTTGACAAGAGTGATCTGTTTGCTGCAGATGGGGCACGCATTTTTCTTTACATGTGCGTGAGGGGAAGCAATTATAGTCCAGTGGGTAAGGCTGGCAGGTGAGCCCGCAGCTGGGCAAGGAAGATTCCAAGTCACAATCCCAGTCCTGAGCTGAGTTTATGTCTTCTTGATAATAACCTTGATGAATTCATCCTGAGAAATTGTCTGTGGAGGTGGGATACTTTGGGAACATTTATTGGAAAGTATCCTTGAAAAAGTACCATTAAAATAGATAAGGAAAAGGGGAAAAAAGAATTTACTAAATGTGCCAGACACCACAGTGAGCACTTTACAAATATGAACTCAATTGATCTTCACGACCATCCAGGGAAGTAGGTGCTATTACAGTTGAGGAAATGGAGAAAGACAGAGAGAGAGAGAGATAGAGAGAGAGAGAGTGAGAGAGAGAAAGTGATTTGTCCAGAGTCACACAGCTAGGATATGTCTGAGGTTGAATTTGAAGTCAGGTCTTCCTGCCTCCAGGTCCAATGCTCTGACCATTACACTTCTAGGATGCACCAGATAAAACTTGCTATACTCCTTGGATGGGGGCAGGGAGGCAGTAGGATTCAGGACAGAGGGGAAGGGAGGAGCCTTCACTAAAAAATAAGGGGGTCAAGAGGGAACATAGTGGGAGATGTTCCTCCCCTCAACCTTCCCCAAACTATTGTTCTCTCTAGGCTGGCAGCATCACAGATTAGAGCTGAAAGAGACTTTGGAGATCATCTAGCCTGGTCCCATCATTTTGCATATGAGGCAATGAGGCAGAGAGCTGAAAGTTCTTGCCCAAAGTCATACCACTAGAAAGTGACAGGTGGGATTTGAACAAAGTACTCCTCACTCCAAGTACCTTTCAGGATATATTTCAAAGGATATGAAACTCTTCCTATAGATATACACACACATGTTCTTACTATAGAAATTTAATTTTGGGAGGATCTGGGATTTTCTGGGTATGGGTCTTCACTCAACTAAGGCAGATGGTGAAACTTCTAGAATTTAGCATGTGGCCATCAAGAGCTGCTGTGGTCAGTAGAATTCATCCCTCTGTAGCCACACTGGTCATGGGCCTCTCTGAATGTGGCTAGGCTGGTCCTTGTTATACAGTCATTGCCAGGCTCGTACTAGAAGCCTGTCTAGCTTGTTAGGACCTGACAAAGCTTGTGCTTCCATGGTGCATTTTTGGCGAACCCAAGCTAAAGCTTCGGAGGAGCACTTTAGTGGATGAAATAACCATATATGAACACAGAAAATTAATGCATGCATCAGTTCATATGAGTCAGGGATGGGTCCAAGTCTGAGGAAGGCTTTACAGTTTCCATAGGTAATCCACTTAAAACACTCAGTTTCAACTTTTCCTCTGCAAAGCAAACCCTCAAAATGCTGTGTAAGGACGAAGGCCCTGCTGTCTCCACTGGGTGCCTGCCAAAGAAAGCAACTAGGTGCTCACATGTTTTCCATACAAGTGCTTCATTATTCATTCATGGTCCAGGTCCTCAGTACATGCTGTTACTAATATTAGGTTTCATCAGAGAATAATGAACAGGAGCACTGGACTGAATGTCTTAACATTTTTTAAACAATGTTTGCCATGCTCAAGTCTATTTCGGGCTTAATTGGGGTCCTTCTATTAACATAGGGAGGGCTTAATAGCATTAGGGGGAGGCAGAATTATAGGACAGTTTAGCAACTGAAGAGGGGAGAGTCAGCATCAAAGAAGACCCATAATAGGCAAGAGGATGGAGGGAAGTTTTCTGGAGTCTCGATGTGGTATTTTAAAAATTATTCAAGAAAAGAAAAACTGTCTTGCAGTTGATATTTAGGCCAGAGGGGTGGTCTTACCTCACGGTATGCCAATGTAGGGAGAAAAAGAGTAGTTCTGGCAAGGTGTGGGGGAACTTGCCTTGAAGTGATCAGGCAATGCTCTCAGGTTGATCCCTCTCCCCCAAAGATAATTAATGAAATGCTCTCCAGATGGCTTGGAAAAGGTAAAATTACCTCACCTTGAACAACGATTTTCCTTCCCACTTACAAGTGGGTTTCTTGCTATAGCTCATAAGTAGGGTACATCATCTTTGAGAAAAAAAATTCTGGACAGAGGCTAATATCTGTCTGTCTATCTATCCATCCATCCATCCATCCATCCATCTATCTATCTATCTGTCTATCTATCCTCTTAGAAAGGAGAAGCCATATCTTATACTTCTGGCCCTGCCCCACCTAGTACTTAGCACAGTGTACTACCTGGGAAGGAATACAGGAAGGAAGTCATAAAGGCACAATAGAAGGAAGACAAGAAGGTTGGGGGAAAGGAAGGAAAGAAGAAAAGAAGGAAGAAAGGATTAGAAAGAGGAAGAAAGAAAAGGAGTGAGGGAGGGAAGAAGCAAGAGATAAACTTATTTTTCTTTAAATCTAGAGTAGGACAAATGAAAGGGAAAATCCAAACTTTGTTTTTAAAGAATGAAAGTGAGAAGAGAGACATGAACAGTGACCCATCCCTGTTATCCTATGGAAGTATTCAAGAAATGAGTCATGGTTATCCCTTCAATATATCTTCCTCATTCAAAAGGATTTTCCTGTGTGTTATTGAAGCTCAAGTAAAAATATTCATAACCCAAAATAACTGAGTTAAGGCTTTGTATCCTGAGGTTGGCATTCTCAAGCCACTTAAAAAAAATCAAAGACATTGAATTATTTCCAGCAAAATGAAGACCGACCCAGTTAAAATAGCAGTGGGAACTCTCCATCCATGTGCCATAGGGAAATGAGCCAATGTCGATTCTGCAAAGTGCCTCAAACCTCCGCCAGACATTTCCCTTTTGCTGCCATTGAGCCTAGTTCAGATTAATTTTCAGCTGTGAGATCCAGTGGATGGAAGAATAACAGGTAAATGGGGGCTCTCTGATTCACTTGATTTCCC
>CM053580.1:36411373-36436373 GCA_028627135.1 Pseudochirops cupreus | reverse complement strand
AGAGAGACAGAGAGAGAAAGAGAGAGACAGAGACAGAGACAGAGAGAAACAGAGACACAGAGAGAGAATAAAAGAGAAGAGAGTTTGAGTTAACACTCTACTCATAGTAGAAATAATAAACAATGGTAATGCATATCAGGTATTCTGGCAAATCTATAAAATGAAGAAGTTTGACTACATGATCTCAAAAGTTCCTTACGGCTCTAATTTTGAGAGGCAGCATGATACAATGGAAGGGGTACAAGACTTGACATCAGAGATCCTGAGTTAAAATCCTGCTTCTTATATTATGCTACCTGCATGAGTAAATCACTTAAGCTTTTTAAGTTCCTAATCTGTAAAACAAAGGGACTGGACCTGAAGCCTTCTAAGGTCCCCTTTGGGCATAAATTTATGATCTTTTATAGAAACATTCTCACTCAAGATGACTAGAAACAGTCAAACAGTCATTAAACTTTCCTTTTCTCTATAAGACCTTACGATCATACATTTGGCAGCGGGAAGGTACCTTAAATATCATCAAATCTAATCCCTTCCTTTTACAAATTGGGAAACTGAATCTCAAAGAGGTGGAATGGACTGCTATTCAGAGTCACACAGCTATTAAGTGTCTTTGACAGGATTCAAGTCACCATCTTCCTGAATCAAAGACCAGCATTCTACTCGTGGGTCCTCCCTCGTGGAAGCATGGCCCGGGACTCACAGCCAGGAGAATTCCACAAGTTGATGTGGTTCCTTGCCTCTTTCAAACTCATCTGCTTCAGCCCATCTGCAGTCATCCTATCACAGATATGATAGTATTTGCAAAAGCAAAGACTTAATTTTATGTTGTATTGGGGGGACAAATCTGGTGACCTCATGTTCTCCTTTAAAGAAGAGTAATTATTCGCCAGGGTCTGGATATCACATTTTCAAGAACTCACTTTACTCCATGATAAGTAAGGGATCTTGAACTGCTCTCCCCCTCCTCCCAACCACCCAAACTCCAGATTCCAGTTGATGTAAAAATCCTCTCTCCCACTGGCCAGATGGAGACAATATTTTTTTTTCTCATCATAATACACTGGCTATTCCCAAAAAAGTAATGGTTTTATTATACTTGTTCACTTTATAAAAAACAGATGTAGTTTGTTTATATTGAAGGTTCTGAGCATTTTTCCCCTCTGGGTTTATGAGAGTCAATTCATGTAGGGCAAAAGAATATAGCATTGCTAAAAGGGCTATCTGGGATGGGGGAAGAACTATCGTTAAGTCACTGGACAGGTTTGTGTGGTCTCTCAAAGTATCTAGAGCTTGGGGCTGGGGTGGGTTAAGCCCATGTTTGACTTCCCATTTCTACCACAAACCTTTGTTTTTAGCCTAATTTTACAAAGGACTTGGGTTTGAATCTCAGCTGTGACACAAACTTTGTGACTTTGGTTAAGTATTTTACCTTCTGATAATTGGCTTTATTGGTGAAACGAAGGGGGCTAGACTAGCTGACTTCTAAGGTACCTCTGGCTCAAAGTCTATAATATTAAGGTCCTACAGTATTTGGGCTGTCAGTGTCTTCATCTATAAAATGAGAAGTTTAGACTAGACGACCTCCAGGTTTCCTTTCAGCTCCAAATCTAGGATCCTATGAGAGTAGAGTGTTGGACTTGGAGTCAGGAGGACCTAAGTTCAAATCCAGCCTCAGATACTTACTAGCTATGTGACTCTGTTTGCCTCAGTTTCCTCATCTGATAAATGAGCTAGAGAAGGCAATGGCAAAGCACTCCAATTTCTCTGCCAAGAAAACCCCAATGGGGTAATGAAGAGTCAGACACAACTGAAACTCAACAGTAACAAATTGAGCTAAAGCAATACATCCCCTTCCTCTTTATTCTCAGCTGAGAACTTTTATGTATTCCTACAATTGAAGAATTATGGAGTTGGAAGGGACCTCAGATGTCATCTAGTCCAATTGCTACCCAATGCAACAGCCACGAAAATGATCATCCTATTTCTACTGAAAGACCTCCAGTAACAGGGAACTCACTACCCTCCCCTTGTTCATCCCAACCCCAAGGAAACTCATTCTCTTTTTTTTATCTTTTGTATCCCCAGTTCTAGAATAGTGCCTGGTACGTAGTAGTATGTATTTCATTGATGCAGACTGGTTGCTCAATTGGACAGCTACAATTGGTAGAGAAGCCTGAAGCTGGTTGAAAGAATTACAGTGTTTTCATTCTGGACAGAACCTTGAGATTATGTAATCTCTAGTAATTATGTGCCCTAATTTTATGGGAAACTGAGGTCCAGACAATGGTGAAGGTGAGGGGACTGATCTAAAGTTCCACACTGGCAGAGTTGAGACTAGAACCCAGATGTACTGGATTCATGCTTGGTTCTATGCTTCCCACTTCTCTTGTCCATCAATCTAGGAAGACTGATTTAATAATATTTGTAGAGGATCATCAGGAGCCTACCTGCCCAGCTCTGCTGGGGACTGTTGTAGCTACTGCCTGATTCCCTCTTACCATCTAAGTCTTTGGAATACAGTTGAGGATTGGGGAGAGGAAAACAATTCATTGCTCTCCCACTGGGCTCCAGCCAGAACAGTGAGTCTCGGATAAGCGAGCTGCAATGAATCATGGGAGTGGATTAAAGAATTAGTTTTCTGTTGCTAACAAGGCAGGGGCTCCTTGGTTAAAAAATGACCTGTCTTTTAAAAGGGAGGGGCAGTACCCCCACTAGAAGTCTAGCATAGCATTTAGGATGCCCGTCCTAGCAGAATGCATGATAATGACCTTCTGACCAAAGAGTCTATAAACAGTTTGTGGTTTCAATCTCTCTCTTCCCTACAGTGCTTACAATTTTTTTCTGACAAGCAAACTAGCAAGGAGAAGAGTACTTTGGTTCTTTCTATCAATCTCTGTCTGCCTATCTGTCTATCTCTCATTGTCTACTACATAAAAATCCTGACAGATCCTTGCTGGGAAGAGAGTGGGGGTCAGTTGCATTGCTTAGCCTTCTTGGAACAGCATCATAACCAGTACTCAGGGTGGTTCCTTATCTACTCTGTATACAGTACAAAATTTCATGCCCTGCCCTTGAAGGACTTATAGATTATACATCCTACAGAACATTACTGTGGTTCTCCCTTTCCTCCTGCCTAACTGTTTTGGAACTTAAGAGAGACCATCAAGATCAAACACTCTATGATAAGGAACCCACCCTATGTCATTTCTGAAAAGTGATCTTTCCTTTGTGGGTTTCTAGTGAGGAAAGCCTACCTCCTGAGGCAACCTTATTCTTTACTTGTTATATTCTATATGAAGCCAGAAATGCTGATGTTAACCTTCAAGGTTCATTAGAACTCTTGTCTCTATTTTTTAAAAAGTCAGGTGACCTTACTGCTTACATTGTTCCTTCTACCTTGCCACTTTGCCCAGGTTTTATTTCTTGTTACATACCTTACTCTCAGTTTTTGGGTCTAGCTATGATTGTGGAGATTAGTATTCACAAAGGTTCTAGAAAAAAAAAATTCCCTCCTCTATTCTCATTCCCTATAAAAAACAATACACTTCACTGGGGCCAGTATAGAAATAGAAAGTCCTATTTTTGTTCCAGTACCTCATTAAAACTTTGTCAAGGGAGAATCAATATGGTCACACAATGCCAGTGAATGAACACATGTTCTTATAAATATTTTTGCATCCATATTTATTTGATGATTGCATTATTATAGTCTCAATTTTTTTCTGACGTTGCCCTCCCCATCCTCCCATAGCTGCATGCTCCAAATGTGGATGTATGAGTCAGTGTTGAGTTCAAAGAGGAGTAAAAAGCATGCAAATGTTGCCTTGGCTGCATCCAGGGAGCTTGTAGATGGTCAAAAAAGAAAGGTCCATTGATACTGCTTGATTGACAGCCAGACCTCGGAGCAATTTGCACCCTGATCAGATAGGAGTTTTCTCCCATAACCTTGGGCTCCAAATTTGGAAGCCCTTAATTGTGAAATGGTCTGCCCTTTGCCCTTTAAGAGAAAATGAGACCCACATCTTTTAAGTGTCTCCCCTGTGCCCCACAACTGATGTGTACAGTAAATGATTTGCTGTCCTTTTCGGTCTGGGTAAGAGGCATGAATGTCCTGGATTCTTTTAGCATGTTCAGTACAGCCATGCAACTGACCCTGTCCTGATGGCACGATCTTCAAGGACATTGTCCAAAGTCCACTTTGCAGATTGGGAAGCCTTTTCTATTCTTGATACATTTATCTTTTCTTTCCTGTAATTAAAAGAAGAAAGAAGACAAAACCCAAACAACAAAATAACTCCTGCCACAACAGTTAACTTTATATATTTATCAGGAAGTGACACTGGGTGGGCAGCAGGGGGTTAGGCACATAAAGTCTCTATCACCGGCAATGGAAAAGTGTAACAGCAAACATCCTGCTAGGGAATTCTCCCTCCTCCTGGTCAGAGCTCCGGGACCTTTTCATCTTCACTTATAACCAGAGCTCACCTAATTTAATGCATCATTTAGTTCAGCATCAGTGAGCAAAACCCTCTAAGGTCTACTTAGAGTGACCTCAGCACTTGGCAAAAGAGGCTCATCAGCCCAGTTACCAATTCTCCCTTTCCTTCTTGAAGATCAATTTCCATCCTCTATTTGAGGTAAATTACCTGAATGGAAACCAAGTCAAATTCAGCTATGGGACTAGGGAGGAAGGACACTGAATTTCCCAAATCTCTCCTGATCTATATTCCAAGAAATATGAGGCAAAACTCTGGAGGGACTGATGCTAATCCCACCTTGGTATTTGGAGTTCCAGAGCAGAGCCAGAAAGAATCATTTAAAGGATCCCAAATGAAAACTGATCAAAGTTTGATCAGGACACAAGATCCCAGGACATTCATCAAAGTGTGTTAACTCAGGGTTGGGACCATTAAAGAAGAGCCTTCTAGGACAACTGCAGACCCTGCTAGTACTGGAAAGAAATTCAACCTGCTTGAAGTGGGCACATAGTTGGGGGCATAAGACATACAGTGTTTCCCTATTTGAGACCCTTGTCACAGGCAGTGTTCCCCCTATAATGAGGGCGGCCTCCCTCCCACCAACCACCAGATGGGGCCAATATTTCGTGATGAGCCAGAACTCCATTTCTGAATTCTTTGTTCTTTTGAAATTTAGAAGGAAAAAAAAAAGGAAAAAAAATCTTGGACTAAAGAAAACAGTCACGTCATTTGTTCTCCTGTTGCCCTGCCCGTGATGCAATCCTCCACAAATGTGTGCTTTGAGATTAATTTAATCTCACCAGGCTGACTGAGGGCACAGAGTCATGTTTTATCTTGCTTTAGGTAAATCGTTAGGGAATTTCATGAAGTTGTTTGATCAGAGGAGCATGATTTTTAAAAAGTGGCCCTGCCTCTGTTCATTTGATAATCCCATTTAAGATCAGTGTGATTCATTACAATGAGATGCAGCAAGTGGTACCTGATCACATGGGGCACACACATGTGCCAACATACCTCTTGCATTTTCCTGTTCCTCACTCATTCTTCTGACCCTAAAACTAGCACTGGCAGGACAGACACCCCTACCACTCCTCCTTTCTCCAAGGATAGGAAGGATTTCCTAATGTGTAAACAACTCACTTCTGGGAGAGTTCAGTGTCCTTTTTTAAAGGCTATACATATACAATCATATTAAAGGCATTTCCACATTAGTCATGTTGTAAAAGAAGAATCAGAATAAAAGGGAAAAAAAACCATGACAAAGAAAAAACAGAGAGAGAGAGACAGAAAGAGAGACAGAGAGAGAGAAAGAGAGAGAGAGAGAGAGAGAGAGAGAGAGAGAGAGAGAGAGAGAGAGAGAGAGAGAGAGAATAGTATGCTTTTATCTATGTTCAGATTCCATAGTTCTTTCTCTGGATGTGAGAAGTGTAACATTTTCTACCATGAATCCCTTGGAGTTATCTTTGATCATTGCATTGTTGAGAAGAGCTAAGTCTATCAAAGTTGGTCATCATACAATGTTACTGTTACTGGGTATAATGCTCTAGTTCTGCTCACTTAACAGCATCAGTTCATCTAAGTCTTTGCAGGTTTTTCTGAAATCCACCTGCTCATCATTTCTTATAGAACAATAGTATTCCATTACATTCATATACCATGACTTGTTCAATCATTCCCCAGTTTATAGGCATCCCCTCAATTTCCAGTTCTTTGCCACCACAAAAAGAACATCGAGAAATATTTTTGTCCATGTGAGTCTGTTTCCTTTTTTATGATCTTTTTGTAATACAGACCTAGCAATGATATTGCTGGATCAAAGGGTATGCACAGTTTTATAGCCCTTCATGCAGAGTTCTAAATTGCTTTCCAGAATGGTTGGATCAGTTCACAACTTCACCAACAGTGCATTAATGTTTCAATTTCCCCACATCTTCTCCAACAGGAAATGTGTTCTTTAAGGGTATGACATAACCCTGAGGCTCTCAGTGGTTTAATTCATTTTGACAAGTGTTAAAATGATAGTACCCTTTCAACAAACATTTATTATGTACCTACCATGTACAAGTCTCAGAGAGATGCCTAGGGCACTAAGCAGTTAAGTCACTTACTCCAGATCACACAGATGGTATGGTCATAGAGACGAGACCTGTCTTGAAGCCATTCTTTGGACTCTAAAGTTGACCCTCTAGCCACTATGCTATATTGCCACCTGCCACTCAATCCACAATGCCATCTTTCATTCTGCATTGGTCGTGGTAGTTTCCAAATGTCAAGTTTCCCACACTTAGGACATCACAGATTTGAACAAAAAAACCAGCAATAATACACAAAAAAGCATGGGCAAAATGGGACAGAACATGAGGTTGTACTTGCTTAACGTGGAGCAGTACTGGATTTGGAAGGGACTGAAGGTGTTATCCAATTCAACCTGCTCCTGAATGAATGAATGAAAAAGCCATTACCAAGTATTTATTATATTCTAAGCAAACACAGTATGCTTTGGAGATATAAATGCAAAAGTTAATTTGTATCCTCAGAGAACTTACATTCTAATGTGGGTACACAACACATATGGAAATGATGACCAGGAAAGTGTGTTTTGGTTTGCAAAGCCATAATGATGGTGAGCGAAAACCAGAGAGTAGTAAAATTTTACACTCTTTCCAGTAGTGAAGGTAATGTCAATTTTATTATAGTTCTAGAATTGTAAAGGAGAAAGGGGAATGTCAGGCGTGACTGAGACCTGCTTGGGCAGAGCATGTGACACGCTTACCAGTTGGAATAGCACAGGCATTTCCCTCTAAATGTTATACTTTTGATTTGGCTATTTGTAGCAACTATACAAATGACTATGATTCAAACCTTGTTACTTTCTTACCAGTACATGGGTTTTGGTTATTTCCAGCGCATTGCGTGATCACTGGACTGATTTAATGAATAGGTAATCATTGCTAGCATTTGTGTGACACTTTATGTATCGTGAAGAGTTTTACAATCCATACAACAACTTGAGAAGTAGCCGCTATTATTATTTTCATTTTATAGATGAGGAAACTGAGATTAAACAGAAGATGAATGACTTGTCCATGATCACATAGCTGGGAAGGCAGGATTTGCACTCAGGTCTTCCTGACTTCTTATTTGGTTCTCTATCCGTTGTTCCACCTAGCTGCCTCATGAAGTAAACTTAATGTCCTTTCTATAATAATGAGTACCTATCCAAACAAGGCAGCATGGTATAATAGATAGAGAACTGGTGTCAAACCCAGGAAGATCTGGATTCAAGTCCCATTTTGTTTTGTTTTGCTTTTTTTTTTTTTGGAGGGGGAAGGTAGGGCAATTGGGTCTAAGTGACTTGCCCAAGGTCACATGGCTAGTAAATGTTAAGTGTCTGAGGCTGGATTTGAACTCAGGTCTTCCTGACTCCAAGGCCAGTGCTCTATTCACAGTGCCACCAAGCCGCCACCCAAGTCCCATTTCTTAGACACAGAACTGTGTGATCCTGGGAAAGCACCTAGAAAAATCTCTAAGAGTCTGTTGATTGATAGGAAAATCTATAGCTTGTAGTTGTGGAAATAACCCTGAACTTAGAGACAAAATAATAACTCATATTTACATCCAAGGTTTAGTTACATCAAATGTTTGCTAAGTTCTTTTCTCCTGACACCCTATAGTGTCCATACGGTC
Organism: Pseudochirops cupreus; assembly: GCA_028627135.1. NCBI lineage: Eukaryota > Metazoa > Chordata > Mammalia > Diprotodontia > Pseudocheiridae > Pseudochirops > Pseudochirops cupreus. Next base: position 36,428,205 of record CM053580.1, on the reverse strand, counting down.
AAATCAACAAGCGTTTACTAAGTGATAGAAAGGGAGAAATAATCCATATGTATCCTTCAAGGAGCAGATTGCATTTTAATAGAAAAGATAACATGTAAATAACTAGATAAGTAAAATAAATATATAGGTCAGTTGGAAAATCAATCTGAAAGGAAGGCATCAGGAGCTAGGGTGGGGGGAGGAGGACAGACAGAGAAATGACTCCTGCAGAAGGTAGAATTTGGACTGCGTCTTGAAGGAAGCCAGAGGTCCTAAGAGGCAGAGGTGAGGGAGCAGATTCTCTTTAGGTTATGTACAAAGTACCATTCTAAATCAAATGGTGGGGCTTTGGGAAGTTCCCCATGCTGATAAAATTAGAGTTTCAGAATTTGCAGCCTCTTGGTAGATGTAGATATAGACACAGACATAGACGTAGACATAGACATAGACAAAGACATAGACGTAAACATAGACATAGACATAGACATAGGCATATATATAGATAAGGACATGGACATGGACATAGACATTGACATAGACATACATAGACATAGACAGACATAGTCATAGGCAGACATAGACATAGACATAGACATAGGCATATATATAGATAAGGACATGGATATGGACATGGACATAGACATTGACATAGACATAGACAGACATAGTCATAGGCAGACATAGACATAGACATAGACGTAGATGTAGATGTAGACATAGACGTAGACGTAGACATAGACATAGACATAGACAAAGATATAGACATAGGCATATATATAGATAAGGACATGGACATGGACATGGACATAGACATTGACATATACATACATAGACATAGACAGACATAATCATAGGCAGACATAGACAGACATAGACATAGACACAGACATAGACATAGACAGAGGTGAGAGGCAAACTGCTATAGTACACAGAGAGCTGGTCTTGGAGCCATGAATTAATGTCCTCCCTCTGAAACAAATAGGCTATGTGACTCTGGACACACCATACAATTTCTCAGTGTCCTAGACAACTCTCTGACACTATACATTTCAGGTCTACCTTGGTAATAGGGAGTTTCTTGGTCCTATACCAATTAAATCATAGATCTGATTTGTGTATGTGTGCATGTGCTGGTGCTCAAAATCAATAATTTATATCCACATCTTTGAGAGGAAGGCTTACATTATTGTATTTATTATTCTAGTCAAGCCTGGCTGTACTCATTACCCCAGAGGAGCACAAAGGTCTAAATATAGATGAATTTAAATCTATTTGGGACAGTGGCCACAGCTGGAGATTGAGATTTAGGAGTCCTTGTCCTAGAGCTGATCATTGAAGCCCATTCAAAAACTAGCTAATGATAGAAGACCTAGCTCATTGACAGAAAGTTGAACAAGGTGAGAAATTCTTTTGACTATAACCATTCATGAACACATCTCTACAAATGCTTACCACATGCCAGATGGTGTTCTTGGTTCTGAGGTTTCAAAGACAAAAATAGAACAGTTCCCTCCCTTGAAGAACTTTCATTCTATTGGGTGGGTGGGGGAAACATAATATACAGATATAAGATATGAAATACATAGCAGATGACCCATTATGAAAAATAGCCCAGAAAGTACAGGAACTTAAATCCCACAGAATCCTTCCCATCTAGCTTATTCTAAACATTAGTTATAAGATTTTTTTTCCATGTTGGGTGTGACCCTCTCTAGGACTATGGTGGAAATTCTTGACCATGGGGAACAGGACAAGTAAAGAAGACCTAAACTGAGAATGTGAATCAGAAAGAAAGATTCTGCCCCCTGCCCCTTTTCATAAAGGGACTAATGCCTTTTTAGATCAAAATACGTGAAGTTTAAAAGAAATCTAAGTTAGCAGCTTAATCAAGGAAGCCCAGGATTCTATAGCAAACACCCTTGTTTTGTCTCTTTTTTGAAACTCTTCTCTGGCTCCAGTCTTTTCATCAGGACTCAGAGCTAAATGAATCTCCAGCAATATCATTCTCTTCCGGAAAGAAAACTGGGACTTGGCATTACTAGAAAGACACAAGAAAGGAAAGTGCTTGGATCTTTTCAAGCTGATCTCCCCAAGAAGAAGGGTGATTATGCTTTACAAGAGGAAGCATTGCTGCCATTAGATTTATTAATCTAACAATTTTCTGCCTGGCCAAGAAGAAAGCGAGAAATACCTACTCATGCTCAACTAATCCCAAATAACTTTGTGAACATCCCATTTGTTTTGAACTCCCAAATGCAAATTCAGGGTGTCGCCTCCCTGCTATTTCTTTATCACTTTTCGTGGATTTATTGCTTCAAAAGAAATATGTCTCACTGAATTACCCTTAAGTATATGGATTGAGATCAATAGGAAAATAAAATGTTACATGTTGTCAATTGAAAAAAAAATGTGATCACATTTAATCTTGGCAGATCAGTTACTTTTTGGGGGTTATAAAAGAGGTGAAAATTAGATGAAAATTGTGAGTGGTGCTTAGCTAGGAGGCTTGGGGCTGAGCTGTCATTATCAAAGAATTAGAGCAGGAAGGGACCTGAGAGGTCATCTTATCCAACCCCTCATTTTGTGGATGAAGAAATCAAGTCAGAGAGGTTAGAGTTAGAGCTCAAGATCCCACAACTGGTAATTGTCAGAGCTGAGATTTGAACCCAGATGCTTTGACTCCATATCCAGGGTTCTTTCCTTCATATCCTCTTGCTGTGGTTGTATCATCACTTTGATACAATCAGGTTCAGGAAAAATCCTAGCTGTTCCAGAGAAAAGGTATCACAGGGAATGGAAAGACTGCTAGATTTAAAGGGTAGATTTTGATCTCGGCTCTGACACCATTTCTGTATGACTTCTGGACTTCAAAAACCATGCCTCAACTGCCATTTTGGAGCTTCCCTTAGTGCTGGAGGCCTCCTAGCCTTGGAACATGCCACTATCTCAGCAGCTTTCTCACCTTGGATTATCCCTTCTGATAGGCTTGCCTCCATCTCCCAGCTGGTGCACAGCTGAGGAATGGTCTTTAAGTTCAGAAAGTCAGGAGCAGATCCAGGAAGAAGGCCCATCACACCACTTCCTGGTCATTTCCAAGACATGCTGCCCTCTGCTGTATCCCCTCCCCATCTTGCCTTTCCAACTCTTCCCCCTCCCCCACATGTGCTGCCTTCCTCGCTTAGAGTGTAAGCTCTTTGAGGGCAGGGACTATCTCTCTTGCTTATAAATTCCTGGTGTCTGACTCATAGTAAGCACATGTCATAAATATTTTTTGAGGAATTTGGATTTGATGATCTCTTGGGACTCTTCCAGCTACAAATCTGTAATTCTAGGGACTTGGTTATTATAGGTGGAAATAATGAAAACCAAAGAATGTTAGGACTGGAAATAAAATGTAAGGATAAGCTAACACTTGTAATTTATCATTATTAGTTTATTACCATTAATATTTTGTCATTATTTAAACATATATATAACATTTTATGTTCCCCGTTACATGTCAAAACATTTTAAAATATCTGTGTTTTGAAAGTTTGAGTTCCAAATTACAATTTGTAATTATTACTGCTCAAAACATATCTGTGATGTTATCAACTTGGAAGTTCCCTCCACTTATCCAGAATCATCATTAGCATTTATAAAGCACTTCAAGATTGACAAAATACTTCCTATCCATTATATTATATTTCTGTATGTTATATATTATAATTATTATATTTACATATGTTTACTTATTTGAGCCTCACAACAACCCTGTAAGATAGGTGTTATCATTAACTGAGGACAAGAGAGGTTGAGAAACTTGGCCAGCATTACACAGATAGCAAGTGTCTGAGGCAGAATTAGGACTCAAGCCTTCCTGAATCCAAGCCCAGGATTCTATCCCTTGTATAGACCATCCATGCCTGCCCACCCTTTGTGACATTTGTCTATGAATTCCTATAACAATGATTCCCTAATTAGGTTGTTATTTAAAAATCAAGACTATGAAGGGGGAAAATTAATCAGAATATACTAAGTTCTGGAGCTAAAACCTCCATGCCTTTTGAAAACAAGATGTTTGTCAGCCTTTCCTCCCTTATCATGTACTTGGGAGGGTGATTTTTTTTTCTAAAAACTGAGTATTATTTGAAAACAAAACTATCTGTTACCGAAGATTCAAATAAAGCATTTAATTTAACTACAATAAAATCAAATATAGTTGTTTAGTCAACACAGTCTTCAGGGGGAAAACCACCATTGCTTAATATTTAGTGTACTCTATGTACACAAAGAAGTAAAAGATGTGATTCCTATCTTGTAGGATTTTTATACTCTCAATAATCATAAAACCAGAGTCCAAGTAACAAGAAATTAGAGGATTGGAGAGGGTGATTTTTTTCATCCAAGTGAAGGATTTTCCTTTTGTCCCCACTGAATCTGAGCTTCTTAGTTTAGCCTAGATCACTCTGGATCTTGATTCTGTTGTGAATTTTTTTTCAATGACATAGAGCTGCTAAAGACCATCCATTAAATCATGAAGACAATTTAATATTCCAAGTATACACGTTGACTAAATCACATATCCTGGAAATACTGAAGAAGTATTAGAAACCTTATGAAGAAGTATCATGGCTTAGATAGAGAAATAATAGAGAGAAATAATGGAAAGAATATATAGAGAAAAAGATGACCTTGTCATCAGGGAGACTACGTTCCAATCTTGACTCTGACCCTGAACAAAATCACTTATACTCTCTGAGCCACTAGACAACTCTCATTGCAGAACAGGAGCTGCTCTCCATTGGTAGTGGGAATTTTTATTCAGTCTCTTCCAATGGAATCATAGACCCGATCCCATCCTATTTCCATGAATTTATCTTAAATGCTTTCTAGGCACTATTGCTGTTTGCTGAGTCAGTCATCCTTCATTTGGGTTTATAAAAGGAAAGTTGTCATCATCCTCAAACTGAATCTAAAATAGTTCTATTTGACCTCTGAGTTTAAGCAAGAAACATTATTTTTTTGAAATTTTATTTATTTTATTCTTATTTTATTATATAATATTTTATATTATTTATAAAAATAGAAAAAGATGATTGTACATGAAACTATAAATGTATTATGTATAACTTGCTATTCCTTTTAAATACATAATAAAGTTATCATGTAATTTTCTTTTCCCCTCCTTTTTTCTTCCCTTCCTGCCCCCTCCATAGAGATGGCTACCATTAGACACAAATGTGTGTGTGTGTGTAGGTACTTTTTTTATATTTTATACATACTTCTATTTATCTGTTCTTTCTCTGGATGTAGATAACATCTTCCTTTATATGTCCTTTGCAGTTAATTTTGGTATTTATAATTTTCAAAATGACTTAGTCACTCAAAGTTGTTCTTAAAACAGTATTGTTACTGTATACAATGTTCTCTTGGTTCTGCTCATTTCACTCCATTATTTCGTGCAAGTTTATCTGTGTTTTTCTAAGAACTTCGAGCTCATCCATTCTTATAGCACAGAAGCATTCCATCACAATCATATACCACAATTTTTTCAGCTATTCCCCAATTGACAGGCATCCTCCCAATTTCCAGCTTTGTTCAGTCATTTTCCAATTGACAGGTATCCTTAAAATTTCCAGTTCTTTGCCAACACAAGGAGAGCTGCTTTAGACACTTTAGAACATATAGATTCTTTTTCTTCAATCATCTTTAGAAATAGACCTAGTAGTAGTATTTCTGGATCAAAGCATATGGGCAGTTTAATAACTCTTTGGACATAATTCCAGATTGCTCTCTGAAATGGTTGGATCAGTTCACAGTTCTACCAACAGCAAATTAGTGTTCCAATGTTTCTATACCCCTTCCAATGTGTGTTGCTTTCCCCAAGAAACACTTATTAAGCACTGACTATTGTTCCATTGGTTGAATTTTCTGTTTTTTTTTTTTAGTTAGTATTAAATAGTGTTTGGATTGTTACACTGTAGTATAGTTTGAGATCTGGGGCTGTTGGATCGGTGGATACATATTAGAAAGTATATTAATAAGTGAACGAGCATCTTGAGAAAGGAAACAATGATGGTGGCCATGACAGATAAAGATCCACTGAAGAAACTGGGGAACTTTTCTGCTGAAAGGGGGAAATTTAGTGGGGATATATGACAGTTGAAGGGATTAGCCTTATATATGTGCTTTGCCCCAGAGGGCAGAATTAGGAGCAATGGTGGAAGAAGCAGAGGCCAATTCAGACTAGATACAGGGGAAAAAATTCCTAATAATTTGAGCCAACCCTTAGCAGATCAGGCAGCCTCAGGCAGTAGTGCCTTGCCCTAGCCTGGATGATACTCGTGAAACTTTGTAAAGAGGATGATTCACCATCTACAGGTTTTAACTCTGAGATGTTGATGATGCCATGATCATGTACACAAACATGGGGTGGAATTCAAATCCAGATCTTTTCTGATTCCAAGTCTAGCACTTTTCACAGCTCGAGGTGAGTAGAGCAATTTTTGTGAGACAAGTATATGCAAAATGGTATCATTTGGTTGTTGTCAATCCCAGTCAGAAAGGTGCAATGGAGAGATTTCTGGCTTTCTGACTCTCCTTCCCTTCCCTTCTTCCACTTCCTTTCCTTTCCTTTCCCTTCTGTAAACTGAGAGGTTTGAACTACATGGCAGTTAAAGCTCATTTCATATATAAACCCTATAAATCTAAAGCCTATGATCCTCTCACTTCATTTTCCTGGGCCTCAGTTTCCCCACCAGTAAAAATCAGGGAATTGGACTAGATGGTCCCTGAGGTTTTTTCCAGTTCTAGGCCTATGATCCTGTGATTCCTCTACCCCCCACTCCCATGAATATGCAGACACATGTGGACACGTACATGTGGGCACACAAATGTATGAATAGAACAGTCAAACAGACACTCCTTCAAGTTCCTCTATGTGAAACAACAAGTCCAGGGAAATTTCCAACTGATGAGATGTGTGTCCTGAAAGTTAGGAACAAGTGGAAGATGAGGGATTAGGAAGAAAGTCTGTGTGTAACCTTAACTCTTGTGTTCATGAAGGAAAATATCAGAGCAGTGTAGGTCGTTGTGTGTGTTTGTGGCTGTTTTTCACAAAAGATTAAAAAGAGAAAGAGAAAGGGAAGTGGGTGAGACAGCCCTGTGATCTGCAGAGCCTAAAACAATAGACTTCAAAGCTTCTGCAGAAAGAATTCTTGTAATCCACAGTTTAATTCTCCCTAAGTAGGCATTGGCAAGGTAGATCATAACAGCTTAAAAAGTGATTGAGATTTCTGGTAGAAAACCCTGAAACAGGTACAATGCCCATTCATATCGGTACTGTTAAGAAGTTTGTTTTTCCCCAAGAGGAAGAAAAAAATCTCCTCTTGTATGAAATGAAAATTTCTGGTTGGGACCATGACAGGTTGAAGCCAAGAATCCCGGTGGTCAAGTGGGCCTGGCTTTGATGGTTGGCTGGGCCCGATATAATAGGGACAGTTTCACATCATCCTCCCTCTAATTAAGGGACTCGGGAAAGAAAGCAATAGATTCTTACTCGGTATCAGGGTGTGAAGGTATTCCTCCAGGTGGTACACAAAAACTAGCTTTTTAGTAGTCAAGTTTACTTGGCAAAAAGTTGAAGAAAATTCATGCTTTGGTTTCTAACTTTTCCTTTTAGAAGAAGTACATATCTGAAAAGGCATGACCATCAAATTGTCCATCTTTGGTTTTTAGAACGAGTTTCATTTCCCAATGGACAAATCATTTCCAAGGAGGCAGACCTCAATTTTTAACAGCAGTATTTATTTTGATGGAAAATCTCCATATACCAACTGGAGATGAATGAACCACCTTAGAAATGAACAAAAGCCATTTATTTTTTTTTGTTTTTTTTTGGAGGGGGAAGGTAGGGCAATTGGGATTAAGTGACTTGCCCAAGGTCACACAGCTAGTTTTGTGTGAAGTGTCTGAGGCTGGATTTGAACTTGAGTCCTCTTGACTCCAGGGCCAGGCTCTGTGCCACCTAGCTGCCCCAACAAAAGCCATTTGTAGATAGATGAATAGACAGACAGACATAGAGATAGCTAGATAAATAGATAAATGTATAATTTACTTATCCATGTGCCTATTATTTCCTCTATCTCTCCCCGCCCCCATCCCAAACAACTCAAACTTTGTGAGGGCAGAAATTATCTCATTTATTTTGGTATTTATATCCCCAATACCTAGGCACATAGTGGGTGTTTGATAAATGCTTATTGATTGGTTGATATTGTTTCCTCTCCCCTTTAGAAGGTAAGCTTTTAAATAACTCTTTGGGCATAATTCCAAAGTACTCTCAGAAAGGGTTGGATCAGTTCACAATTCCACCAACAATGAATTAGTATCCCAAGCAGCTCTCTTTGTGGTGGCAAAGAACTGGAAATCTTGGGGATGCCTGTCAATTGGGGAATGACAGAGCAAGCTATGGTACACAATTGTGATAGAATATCCTGTGCTATAAGAAATGACGAGCTCTATGATCTTAGGAAAACATGGATAGACTTGCACAAAATAATGAAGAGTAAAATGAGCAGAACCAATAGAACATTGCATACAGTAACAACAATATTGTTTTAAGAACAACTTTGAGGAACTAAATAATTTGAATATTATGAATACACTAACTACAAAGAACATATGAAGGAAGATGCTATCTACATTCAGAGAAAGAACTAATAAATAGAAGTATGTATAGAATGATTTCACACACACACACACACACACACACACACACACTTGTATCTAATGGGAGCCATCTCTAGGGTGGGGGAGGGGAAGGGAAGAAAAAAGGAAAAAAAGTTACATGATAATTTTCTTATATATTTAAAAGGAATAGCAAGTTGCACATAATAAATTTGCATTTTCATGTGCAATCATCTTTAAAAAATTATATTAGGGAAATGCTTGTTTTATTCTATAAATTAAAAATTAAATAAATAGAAATTTAAACAGGAATGTAAATTTTCTGATACTAGTAAATAGTTTAGCTTTGTCTTTGCCTCCCCAGCCTCAGCACCCTGCCTGGATTTAGTCAGTGCTTGTTGATTGATTCATAGCCAGCCCCCAAGTTATTTTGCATATTTTTTGCATTTACTTATGAACATATGTGTTAATTCCCCTCGTTAGAATTTAACCTTCTTGGAGGGCAGAGATTTAAAATTTGTTTTTGTTTTTGCGACCCCAGCACCTCGCCCAGTATTTGGTACTTGATAGAGCTTTTAATCAATGCTTGTTGATTGAGTGATTTGTATTCTCAGCATGTGGCACAGTTTCTGGCACACAGTAGGTACTTGGTCAATGGTTGTTGAATTGGTGAACTGAATACTTACTAAAGTTTACAAAGTACCTTATCTCTATCATCTCATTTAAGGCTCTCAACAGCTCTGATTGAAAAGTTATTCACACACACACACACACACACACACGTCAAATATATATTTTATGTGTATATATTTCAATATATGTTGAATATGTTTCATCATATGAAATTTTCTATATTCTCTCTCTCTCTTGTTTAAGTGACTTTCCCAACTTCACATACTTAGTTAATTTAAGAGGCCAACTTTTCCTTACTCAGAGTTTGACTCTGGAGACACTACTCCACCCTGCCACTCATTACCAGATCCGCCTTCTATAGAAGTATTTATAGATTCTATGAGTTGACTGTTTTTGTCTCAACTAGACAATTAAACTCAGTTGGCCAAAGACCTTCCTACCCCAATAGCCTGGGTGTGGTTTTCAGTGGGACCAAATGCAGTCACTTAATCCCCTCCCTGACTATAACTCATGAAAGTCTCCCCACAACAGCACCTAGTAACTCCAGGAACAGTCCACCTTTAACCTTCAGGTCATCTAGGCAATTGTTCTCCAACATGGCCCACTGGCTCCATTGAACTGTTAACCCCTCTTCTACCTCTAACCTATCTTACTCATCCTTTACTATGTAACCACATTCAGGGAAGGTAGAGAATTAATCTGTGGGGAAGGAGGGCATCAGCTACTGGCAATTTCCTTAAGCAGGGCACCTTGCCAACTCCAAGACTGTAGATAGCAGTCAAAAATGGGAAAACCTGCACTCCTGAGCTGGTCCAAAGCTAGCCTAGTATGCTGAGGCCATTGATTGAACTGTATATTTTCATAAACACAGTTTTTCCTGAAGTTAAGTATAAATCTTCTTCTCTGCAATTCCTCTCCTGGTTCCTAGAGTAGCTCTCTGAGGCAAAGCAGAGGATGCCAGTCTGAGGCAGTGTGGTGCAGTGGGGTGAGAAGTCTTAGATTCAAAACCTGGCTCATGCTATACCTCTAGGACTTGGTAAGTTACTTAAGTCCTCTGGGCCTCAATTTTCTTATCTGTAAAATGAGGGAGCTGGACTCTGTGGACTCCGGGGTGCTTTTGGCTTTTAAGACTATAACACAAATCCTTTGACCTGCTAGCCCTTTGTATACTTGAAGATAACTATTAGGCCTTCTCCTAAATCTTTCTCATCTTCTGGTTAAATATCTATTGTTCTTTTAATCAGCCTTCATGTGGCAGCTTCTCTCTAATGTTGCTTTCATCTGGGTGTGTTCTAGCTCGTCAGTTGTTGTTCAGTCATTTTTCTAGTCATATTTTACTCTTTGTTATCCCATTTAGGTTTTGTTTTTGTTTTTTGGGTGAAGATACTGGAGTGGTTTGCCATTTCCTTCTCTGACTCACTTTACAGATGAGGAAACTGAGGCAAACAGGGTTAAGTGATGTGCCCAGGGTCACACAGCTAGTAAGTTTCTGAGGTTGGATTTGAACTCATGAAGATGAACCTTCCTGACTCCAGACCCAGCGCTCTAGCCACTTTGCTACCTAGCTGCCCCCTTGCTTGTCAATATTCTTCCTAAAATGCATTTCCTAGAACACAAGAGAACACAATACTGTAGTTACGAGCTGACCAGGGCAGGGGACAGCAAAACTAGTCCAGTTCAGTGTGCTCCTCTGGAAGGAACTTAAAATCTCCAGGTCCTCTATCCCTGAGCTTCTGCAGGATTCATACAGTAATTTCATTACTGATTTATATTCACTTTTATGTCTTTCCTATTAGTTTTGTGTCTGAATTAAAAACACACAGATGTCTCCCTTTGGTATTGAAGGTCTTCTCTAATCTGACTCCAACCTCCTTTTCCAACCTTATTTCACGTTACTCCCTTTCACAAAGCTATGCTCCAAGAACTGGCCTAGACTCTATCTTCCATCTCCTGCCCCAGTGAATCCATAGGAGTCAACCCTCTAGTGCCAAATTCAATGTTTCCTCATCTTTGCCTCATGTAATCCTTGCCTTCATTCAAGGCTCAGTTGAGGGACTAATCTCTCTCTTTTGTCTCCATCATTCTTTGCCTGACATTTTACTTATCTATGTGTATGCTGTATCCTTTCTTTCTCCTTCTCCTTCCCCTACCCCCTGTAGAATGTAAACTCTTTGAGAGCAGAGACTGCCATTTTTAAAGTTTGTATCTCCCATTCATGCATGTGTGCATGAATGAATTATGTAAAAAAAACCCCATGTATTAAGTACCTATTATGTACCAGGCATTGTGCTAGGTAGGTGCTGATGTTTCAAGTGCAAAAGTGAGACAGTTGCTGTACTCAAGGAAATTATATTCACAAAAAGGAATTGGTGGCCATGGAAGGAGCAGTTTTGGTTTGGGGAGTCACAAGGATTATTAGTGGAGCCATAGAGTAGTCTATTGCCACACTCTTTTTAGAAGTAGTGGTAGTATTCATTGGATTGCTACACCCAGAGAAGAGATAGGAAGTTGGTGTTGAGGAGAAGTACACACTTAAAGCCGAAGGGCAGATGGCAAGATGCCCAGGTAGGTCCTAGTTTCACAATGTATGGCTAGATGAGATATAGAGTATTTTCTTGGTGTGACTAGATGTGCCTGGCTAAGTAAGTTTGCTCTTATCAGTTAGGAAGACTGCATGAATTAACTGGTTTTAAAAAATAAAGTTTAATTGACCCCACAGTTCAATCCTCAAATCCTTTTACCCAAAGCTAGGCACAAAATGGTACTTCTAGGAGCACTAACTGGTGAGCAAATTGAATCATGGATGCAAGGATGTATTGGCAGGAGAAACTGTGTCAGATTGGTAGAAAAAATGAACATGAGAAAGAGAGAAAAAAAGAAAGATGGTAGCTAATAGGGAGGGCATTTGAGAGCCTCAAACTCATTATCACAATCTATTAATATTTATTAGAAATTCTTTGGAGACTCATGACAGGCATAGACAGGGTCTATATCCTAAAACCTGTTCCATTTCCAATCTGTCTCTGCCCTCCAGCCACTGGCCTATCTTCCATCTGCCTCACAGTTCCCTAAACACATCTGTGATCATGGGCCTCCTTCAGGGAGCCATAGCCCCTACGAATAAGAACTAGCTCCACTGAAAGAGTCCCATGGTTGTCTGGTTGAATCAGACATCTGGGGGACCCACTTTCAGTTCTGGACATCACATTTTGGAAGGAACATTGATGAGCTGGAGAACATTCAGAGGAGGACCACCAGTGTGGTGAAGGGCCCCAAGTCCATGTGAAAAAACCAATTGAAGGAACTGGACATGTTTAGTTTGGAGAAGAGAAGGCTCAGGGAGGAGATTCTATAACTTGGACAAGATGGCTACTGAGGTCCTAGACTGCTCTCAGATTCTGTTATTCTGTGATTATCAAAGCATTTTTCCTCACAAAATAATTTTTTTTCTGAATGAAAAAAAGACAAAAGGTAATGTAAAGACTTATAAATAATACTTGGGGAAAGTTAGTTCATCAGTGCTTTAGTTTTTCCCACAAACACTGTGCTCTAAGTCCTCAATCAATACTCTGAGTTATAGCTATAACTACATAGGCAAAGTGAGCTAGACCATGGGGAATTCTTCACACAATTTGATTCATGTGCTGCAGGTCAGAAAATGTGTGGGACTCAGGCTGAAAAAGACAAAAATCCCAACCAAAATTAACGACAACCTGAACTCTTCCACAGAATAATGGTGCTCCTTGCTTCAGATTAGATTTATGTTTGTTTCCCTGAGAAGCAATGGGGTATAGCGGAATTGTCTCATTTCTGAATTTTAAAGTGTGTTGTCCATGCCTATCTTTAAGTCCTAAAAGAAATGCCACCTGGGACCTGAGAGCCAGACAGCTAGGACAAGAATGCTAATCTTCTCATGTTCTTCTGGTCAATCTATTTGGGAGGGACCTTCTGAACTGTGGCTTCTTGGTGAGTCAGGAACACTTCAATTGTACTTTGATCCTTGGAGAGATCTGTGAACTCTTTGATGTAGGTACTACCTTCAATGACATGGACCAAAACTATGGGATCCTGGGAATTTGGAAAGGATGTCAGAAGCCATAGAGTACACCCCCTCATTTTATATCTGGGGAACCTCAAAAAGTCATTGGATCATAGCTCTAAAACTGGAGGGATTTTATAGGCCATCCAACCCATCCTGCTGTGGGGTAGTGGACAGGGCACTGGACTTGGAGACAGGAGGCCCTGTGTTCAAATTCTGCTCCAGACACTTCTTAGTTGTATGACTCTGGGCAAGTCAATTGACCTTTCTTGGTTTCTTCATCCACAAAATGGGAGGGGAAGATTGGACCATCAGGGCTTCTTAAATTTTTTCCGCTCACGACCCCTTTTTGGGAACATGCAGTGAAAGTGCACGTGCTCTGTGTTCAGAACCAAGGCTTCAGTGAAGCTGTCTTTGTCACACGGGCAAGTACTATCAGAAACACCTGATTCATTACAATCTGATTTTGAATTAATTTTTGGTCATTGTGGGTTCGGAAACCTTTTACTGTTGCCAAATTTTTCATGACCCCCTATGGGGTCACAACCCACAGTTTAAGGAGTGTGGATGAGATAAATTCTAAAGTCCCTCCTAGCTTTAAACTTATGATCCTATGAACTCCCTTTTGTGAATGACTAAAAACTGAGACCCAAAGAGAGGTTAAGTGCATAGTCTAAAATCTCGTAGATTGTTATCATCAAATCCCAGGTTTGAATTGAGGTCCTTTGATTCCAAATTCGGTATCATTTTCACTCTTCCACACTGTCTCTCCACTTGTCCACACCTATTCAATCCATTGCCATCCTCCTCCATGTCCTCTGGTAACTCCACAACACAAAGTCCACCCATCCTAGGAGCTTTCTCTCTATTTCCTGATAGTGTAGAGTGGTGATTTATTTCCATGAGTGTAGGTGTAGTGTAGTGGTGTAGTGTAGAAGAGAGTGTACAATACAGTGTAGTAGACCTAAAGAGGATTGTAAAGAGTAATAACTACACAATGATGTCTCTCACTGTAATAATACCTTCAATTTGCATAATAGTTTCCAAATTTCCAAGTGCTTTCACAGATGATTCTCACCATCCTGGAAGGTAGATAAGGCTGGTATATAATTGTCTCCCTTTTTACAAACATGGAAACAGAGGCTTAGGTAGATTAAATGACATTATCAAAATCTTAGTTTGTATGTATAGCTTGAAAGCAGCTGAGCTGAAACTTAATCCTTGAATTACATAAAACTGTCTTGGAGAAATGCTCCCTTCTCCCCAAGAATCTTATTTTTTAATGCAAGGCATAAGAGTGATTTCTTCCTGGACAAGTCATCTCGGATAAGCTCATGAGCTCATAGAATTAGATCTCAAAATTACCTTAGAAGTCATGCTCTTCATTTTACAGATGGAGAAACTGAAGCTCAGAAAAGTGAAGAGACTTGCCCAAGATCACCTGGGTGGTAAGTAGCTGAGCTGTGAATTGACATCGTGGCCTCTCTGCCTAAACATATTTTTCCAATTATATTACAGGGCTGCCTCTGTTGGATTGGCATCTTTCTCTTCCCACAAGACAAAACCAATTAGGAGGCTTGGATATGTTGATTTCCTGAGCTGAGACAACAGATTTACCAAATGGAAAAACAGAGAATTCCTTGCTCCAAAATGCATATGTCAAGCTGTAGGGAGAAGGAAGGGAGAGAAGCTCCTCAGGAAAGGGAGAACAGCAGCCTCCTGCTTCTGTCTGCTGCTGACTGCCCTGGGGCTGAGGAGGAGAAGCTTGTGACCTCCCCTACTTATCTGATTACAAAGCCTGATAAAGAAGAAGGACAGCTTTTTACTTCAGGGGGAAGCTTGAATTCTTCCAACAGAACACTTGTTAGTGGAGTCATACAATTATTTTTCCTTCATCTCCTGACTTAAAAAAAAAGTAAGAATCTGAGAGAGAATGAGAGAAGGTACGTGGGAGACAAGAATGAATAGATGTTTTTAGTTTGGCACTGGTGTTGTTTCCATTATATTAGCTTCTCATCCAACGACTCTCCCAGGTGAGGATATTTTGACTAGACTCTTCCTTCCCTTGAAATAGTCCCATCTCATGTTCTGATCAGAATTATTGCCAACCTGTTTGATGCAATTCAGTCCAACTCAGCCAACAAATTTATTAAGAGCCTACTAAGTGCCAGACACTGTTCTAAGTGCTGAGGATACAAGGACAAAAATGAAAATTCACTGCCTTCAAAAGAACTTGCTTTCTGCTTTTGGAGTCACATTGATTAAAAATCAGTCAGCTGACCAACCAACCAACTAACCAACCAACCAACCCACTAACCAACCAACCAACCCAAAGACTATTTCCTCAGTATCTTTCTCCATGAAATTAGGAAAAAATCCTCTCTACAGAATCAATCAAAATAGTTTGGGCTGATCTAAATAGGAAAAACTAAGTATATGAAGAGTACTGGTTGTACAAACTATAACATGTGGTTGGATAGACAAACTAAAGAAATCATTTACCTGCATATGTATTTTGGACAAATATCACAAGTAAATAATGAATTGGGCACAAAACTAACAAGTGGAAAAATGGACTGAATTGTCTTATCAATTGCAAAGTTCCTATAAATGAAGCTAAACTTCTCCCTGAAACAAAAATTCATTTTTTTTTTCTGTGTATCTTCTACTGGAGATTTCTTGTGACTATGAGGCATGGAACACAAATGGTCATGACCAGAGGTCAATAGGGACATATGTAGTTTTGAACAGGTCACAACCTATTACATGTAAGAAGCTATAAAGGAAATTATAAATTTATAAATTATAAAGGAAAATGGACAAAAGGATGTCATCAAAGAAATATATGATCACAAAAGAATATAGACTGGTCAGATGGCAAGTGTAAGGTGGATCCAATTGACAGTCTGAGGACTCCATTTGAATCTATAGGATGTCAAGAGAAACTGAAGGTCACTGATATGTTGGACGGACTCTGGAAAATTAATGGGAAGGCACATCTGAAGGAGATTAATCTTGAGTCTTGATAATTTTGCCGAGTCCTTCAACCTACTTGAGAAGACAACAAGACATGGACCTTCTGGAAGCATCTGAATGAAAACTTGATCAATAAGCATTTTTTAAAAGTGCCTACTAGGAAAGGAAACATGGTATGCTGAATATAGATCCCTGGACTTAGAGTCAAGAATCTGGATTCAAATTATGCTACAGACACCTACCAGCTGTATGATCCTGGGCAAATCAGCTTGTTTCTCTGTGCTTCAATTTCCTCACCTCTAAAATGAAGGTATTGGCCTGTAAATTTTCACCCAACTCTAAATTTATGATCCTACTATGTGCTAATTACTAGAGATACACAGATAAAACAAGATTGAAGGGAAATTTCCTGGGCAGCATAATCCCAGAATCTATTCTTCTAGAGAGAGAAAGGAGGTTTCCTAGGCAGTTCCAGCTTTGGAAGTTGTCATGTGGGCAGTTCTAAGTTTGAGAGGAGAGAGAGACAGAGAGGCAG
>CM053580.1:36397176-36411273 GCA_028627135.1 Pseudochirops cupreus | reverse complement strand
TGTGTGTGTGTGTGTGTGTGTGTGTGTGTGTGTGTGTGGTATATGTGTGTACGTATAGAAACTTGAATCTTACCAACTCTGCTATTGCTATGAGTTATTGGGCAGTGAAGGTACCAAGGGAAGAGATTTTGTTCAGTTCCCATTCTCCCCTTTCCTGCTACCAGAAACATATTTACCTTGGGGTTGGGACTAGAATGTAATGGGCTATTTGAGGATTTTATGTGTTTCTATGTCTCTTTTCTTAAAGTGTTGTCTTTAGTTCCCAGAGATGTTACTTCTGACCCAGTGACAGGTAATATGTACTTTGATGTGTTTTTCCAATGGTGATGATGCATTAATTTAATAGAGTTGTGAGATTACTGACCTAATATTACAACATAATCTTGGAAAACAAAATGTAGTGAAATTAGCTGGCTCACATGGAAAGATATAGCTATGGGAAGGTATTTACCTTTTCTGACTAACAGTTGGAATGCATGGCCAGAAGATATTCTGAAGACTGTGTAACTTGATACTTATTGTAAGCATTTTCTTATACTTTAATGCTAAGATGCCATCTAAAAGCATAGAGAGCTGTGACTTGGAAATCAGAAAATCTAAGTTCTACTTCTGGCTACACCTTAGGCAAGTTATTTCCCTTTTCTGGGTCTCAGTTTCTCTATCTATAAGATGAGAAGATTGACCTAGGTCAGGCAGAGATTTTTAGTTTATTTTGTGTTATGGACTTTCTGTGGCAGTCTGGTGAAACCTATGGACCCTTTCTGAGAATGATGTTTTTAAATGGGTCAAATAAATTACACAGGATTACAAAGGAAACCAATTATACTTAAATACAGTCATCCAAATTAAGAAAAAAAAAGAACTTCCTGAATTACAGGTTGAATACTGCTATCCTAAGTGATCACTCAGTTCCATCCTAGCTCTGGTTTTTGATGGTTTTGTACAGCACTGGACACCCTGAGCCACCCATCCAGTGCCAGGGGAACTGTCCATGGTGCCCCAGGAGATTAAGTGGTAGTTTTGTAAACAAGAATGTAATTACCATAAAAATATGTATACCTTGTTGGAGAGTTTATATAATAACAATTTACTGCAACTGGCTGTTTGCATGCCTTGTTTGTTTTTCCCTAGAGGCATGGCAGGATAATAGCATGTTGCATCCTGCTATAAGAGGAACAGAAACATGATCCTCTTCCCATTGACAGGAGGTCAAGCATGTCCTCCTTTATCCTGCTGAGCGACCTGGCTGTTGGGAGCAGTCCGCCAGTCATCTCTGCACTCTTGTCAGCTCCTTGAGGAGCATATCTTGTTGATGGAGGAAGTCATCCCTTTCAGCACTCATTCTCCAATGGTCTTATTTGGACCTTCCACTTCCTTGTCATCCAATTAATATGGCTCTGACATGCATGAGCAGGGGAATGTGTTGGCCAAGGAGATCTTTTCAAAGCCCCTAGAAGGTTTGAATTTCTCTAAAAAGTTAGTTTAGTCTACCTATTTTTTTCCTAGGTCCTGGAGAGATTCACATGATTTTTACATTTGTAGGTTCAGTCTACCTCCCTGCCCCCACTGCCTACACACAGAGAGAGCCTTAGCTGAGTTGCATTTTTAAATGGCTAACTTAAGTGAACCACCATTCTCTTCTTTGGAAGAATGAGTGGAATTTACAGAGGTAAATTTAGTCTCCAGGAAAGGGGAAACACACTTGCTTGGACCCACCTCTGGGGAGTGGCATTGGTTCCAGCTGAATTTCCTTCTCCCTGCAGTCAGGAAACTTAGAATGAACAGTCAACACTATTCCAGGGTTCTCCCTACTCTTCTCCCATCCTTTTGTGTTTAATCTTATGTCCCAAAATGGAGGTACTGGTCACATTCCAAGGTATATATTATTCCCTTTCCCCTAATCAACCAAGGGCTTGGAAATTTAAAGGATGCAGATAGCACCATTTAAGGTCCACCCCTTACCCATCTTCCCCTATGACCCCCATTTTGGGTGTGTATGTGTTGCATATTTGTCCTAGGGCATACTTCCTTCCCCTAGAAACTGTACTTCTGACCTTCCACCTCTTTTCAGAAACATCTAGTCTTTCAGCAAGGTAAAAATATTCTTAGGTGCTATTCCTGGCCCTCACATCTGTGGAGTCCCTTTCATATCTAGTACTGTGTTCTATGAGTATTACATTAAAAACATGGTTTTTTTGAAAGACTTGTGCTTGAGGTAGTTATTCAGGGAAGCTTTATGCCTTTACAATTCTAATTGCTGTTATACTCTAAAGGAAATAGGGTAGGCTGTTTTGATGAAGGAGGCAGTTCCCAGAATTCCTCTTCTAGAATCCCATTTAATATACTGGGAGCTCAACCCCAAACTCATTGTTGTCCAGTGAAATTCTACTCTGTTCCAGAGCCCACTGATGGGGGCCATGTTGGCAGCATTGGAAAAATCCTTTGGCACAAAAAAGACTTCTCATTGAAAAGGTGATCTTCCCATCCCAAGGGCAGTGAGAGTGAGAATCAGTGATAGTTTTTTCTTTGATAGACTGTAGAAACCAAGTTTAAAGGAAAAAGAAGTATCCCTAAGGAATTGGGAAATCTTGGTGTAGTGGATAGAGAACCAGAGTTGGAGTCAGGAAGACTTGAGTTTGTGTCCCACCTGAGACTTAGCTTTAGTTTACTTATCTGTAAAATGTCCCCATGTAAATATAAAATAACACCATTGACCTTATAAAGTTATAGTGAGAATCAAATGAGGTAATATATGTAAAGCATTTTGGCAGCCTTAAAGTACTATGTAAATGTATACTGTTACTGTTGATAACCTCACCCCCAGTCTTCTTAATTGGAAAACTATTTTATTTGGTTAAAACATGTTAAAGTGGGATGTCCATAGGACCCCTTGACATGCATGCAGCATGTGTGTAGGGCTATGGGATGAGAATTTGATGAATAGACAAAGAGACCTGCATTTTTACACCTATTATTAACTCCTTGGCTTGACCTAGCCCTTAGAGGCAGATGCTTTATTTGGGCCTGGTAAGCAGCTGCCTGGGGACTTCTTGCTTTGCCCCCCTTTTCCATCTGTTTTACCTGTATCTGTTTCTGAATAATTCATTTCACCATCTGCATAAATAGAACACCTGGCCTAAGGCTAACTCTGTCCCCTAAATAATTTAGAGAAAATAACCTCTTTAGTCGATACAGAAATAATGTAATGACTCCAAAGAACAATGCTCTTGAACCAATGGCTCTTGGGGATTTTTTCTGCAGTCTTTAAGTCTTACACTGATCATTAATGTGGTTTATTTCTTCTTGAAGTTTTTATTATTCTAAACTTAACACCTAGAAGTAAAATGTAGGCAACCAACAACCAAAGTCAACATGCAGTCAATCTTTCACACAAACATCCATGTTGAGCCATTTACATTTACAATATAATAGAAGGGAAATCCATATTGTATCAGCATTTTAACAGGGCAAAGCCTAACAAATTAATGAAAAAACACAAAATGCCTTTACTCCTTGCCCCATATACATTCCCTCAGAATCTATCCAATTTTCGAAAAGTAAATTTGAATCCATCTTTGTCTATGATCATTCAAGGTTAGTGCAATAACAACAGCTGACATTTATGTAAGACCTGAAGGTTAGTGAAGCACTTTACATATATCATCTTACTCATCTTACTTTCAAATAGCTCTGAGAAGCAGGAACTAGAGAGATTATTATTTTGAGGATTCCTACCCCCCCATTATTATTGAAGTATCCATTTTGGGAGGTATTTTGATGGTCAGGAATCTTCATTTGTTAGTTTGGGATCTCCATTTATTGCAACAGTTCTTAACCTGGAATTGATGAATCTGTTTTTTAAAAAATCTATTTTGATAACTGTTTCACAGTTTGATTTCAACAACTGTTTCACAAATTAATTTCCTTCGTAATCCTATGTATTTTATTATGCATTTAAAAACATCATTCTGAGAAGAGGCTCATAGGCTTGATCATGCTGCCAAAGAAATCCAGGACACAAACAAGGATAAAGAACATTTGATTTAGAGAGAGGTCTTCCTAAAAATGCAAACTGTTGAGATGTGTGTGGAATGGATTTTGGCTTGAGTTAGTGAGTACCCTTCTTCCACTGGTGGTCTTTTAAAATTTTTTAAAGAAATATGTTATTTTTTCGTAAGTATATGTAGAAACTATTTTAACCTTTTAAATTGCAATTTTAAGTTCCAAATTCTCTCCTACCTTCCTCTCTCCCCTCCTCCCCCATTGAAAAGACAAGCAATTTGATATAGGTGATATGTCTGCAGTCATACAAAACATATTTCCATATTAGTCATGTTGTGAAAGAAAACACAGACAATGAAATAACAATAAAAGTAAAATTAAAAAAAGAATGGTTTGGGTTTAGATTCTATCAGTTCTTTCTCAAGAGGTGGATAACATTTTTTTTTGTTATAGGTTCTTCAGAAATATCTTGGATCTTTTTATTGTTGAGAATGGCTGTCATTTACAATTGATCATTGCATAATATTGATGTTACTATATACCATTTTCTCCTGGTTCTACTCACTTGACTTTGCATCAGTTCATGTAAGTCTTTTTCAGGCCTTTCTGAAAGCATCCTGCTTATCATTTCTTATAACACAATAGTATTCCATCAAAATCATATACCACAACTTGTTCAGTCATTCTCCAATTGATGGGCATCCCCTAAGTTTCCAGTTATTTGCTCTCACTAATAGAGCTGCTATGAATATTTTTGCATATATTGGTCCTTTCCCTTTTTTTTTTTTTTTAAATCTCTCTGGGATTCAGACCTAGTAGTGGTATTGCTGGGTCAAAGAGTATGCACAATTTTATAGCCCTTTGGATATAGTTCCAGATTGCTTTTCAGAATGATTGGATCATTTCACAACCCCATCAGTGGTGTATTATTGCCTCAATTCTTCCACAATTTTAACCTATGTTTCTATTGTTCTTTATTGAATGTAATTTTTTTTATTACATTATGATTTGAAAAGAACATGTTTAATTTTTCTGCATTTGGTTGTGAGGTTTTTATGTCCTAAACCATGGTAAATTTTTGTGTAGGTGCCATGTACTGCTGAGAAAAGGATTATATTCCTTTGTCTTCCTATTCAAATTTCTCCAGAGGTCTATCATATCTAACTTTTCTAAAATTCTATTCATTGCCTAACTTCTTCCTTGTTTATTTTTTGGTCAGCTTTATCTAGTTCTGAGAAGGAGAAGTTGAAGTACTTGTGTAGTTTTATTGTCTATTTCCTTCTGTTATTTAGTCTTTCTTTTAAGAACATGTATGCCATAATATTTGGTACATATGTGCTTAGTATTGATATTATTTTATGTCTATGGTACCTTTTTAGCAAGATATAAAAAGAAAGATGTAGTTTCCTTGCTTACTTCTTTTAATTGGGTCAGTTTTTGCTTTTGTTTAGTCTGAGGTCATGATTGCTATCCCTGTCTTTTTTTTTTTAAACTTTGTTTGAAGTATAATAAATTCTGACCCACCTTCTTACTTTTTCTCTGTGTATGTCTCTCTGCTTCAAGTGTGTTTCTTGTAAACAACATATTGTAGGATTCTGGGCTTTTTGTTTGTTTGTTTTTTAAGTTCCTGACTGGTGGCAGTATTCTGTTCTTGACCTGGGAGCTCTTGAATTTGGCTGTAATATTCCTGAGAGTTTTCATTTTGTGATCTCTTTCAGGAGATGATCAGTGGATTCTTTGATTTCTATTTTACCTTCTGGTTTTAGGATTTCAGGGTGGTTTGCTTAGTAAGTTCCTTAAATATGATGTCTAAGCTCTTTTTTTGATCATGGCTTTCATGTAATCCAGAAATTCTTACATTATCTGTCCTGAATCTATTTTTTAGCTCAGTTTTTTTTAATGAGATATTTAACATTTTCTTCTATTTTTCCCATTCTTTTGATTTTATTTTATGGTTTCTTTATGTCTCATGGAGTTATTAGCTTCCACTCTACCAATTCTAATTTTCAAAGAAGTATTTTCTTCAGTGAATTTTTGTGTTTTCTTTTCCATTTGGCCAATTCTATTTTTAAAGGAGTTGTTTTCTTCAGTGAGTTTTTGTAATTTTTGTATATTGTTTTCCATTTGGCCAGTTCTGCTTTTTAAAGAGTTCTTCTCTTCAGTGGATTTTTGTGCTTCTTTTACCATTTGGTCTATTATGTTTTATAAAGTGCTATTTTCTTTAGTGTTTTTTGTGCTTCCTTTATAAAAATGTCGACTCTTTTTTTTTCATGATTCTCTTGCATCACTCTAATTTCTTTTCACAATTTTGCCTCTAAGTCTCTTATTTGATTTTTAAAATCCTTTCCAAACTCTTCCATGATTTCTTTTTGGGCCTGAAAACAGTTCACATTTTTGTTTGAGGCTTTGGATGTAACCCTTTTGACATTGTTGTCCTCTTCTAAGTTTGTGTTTTGATGTTTCCTGTCACTATTGTAGCTTTTCATGATCAGTTTCTTTCTTTTTCATACTTATTCATTTTTCTAGCCTATTTCTTGACTTTTAACTTTGTGTCAAAGTTGAGCTCTGTTTATCTGGAGGAGGAATCATTTTCCAAGGCTTCAAGTTTTTTGTTCTGTTGTTTTCAGAGTTAGTTCTGGGGGTTTGTAAGTTTTCAGTTCTTCTGTTGTGGTATGATCTAAGATGAGAGGTTGTCACTGCTCTCCTGGTCTATGCTCTGGTATGTGAGTGACCACAAGTACTGTTTTCTGCCAAGGGACTGTGTCTAGAGTCCCTACTCCCCTTCAGCTGAGACCCCTAGTGTACTAGTGCAATAGAGTCCTGTACTCAGTGCCATCAAAGGGTCACCTGTAATCTCCTTTTGACTAGTTGTCCAACCCCCTTAACATCTTGGACTGAGAGCTCTGGAAGTCACTGCTGCAGATTCAGTTGCCTCCAAGTCCCACTGCTGGCTTGAGCCTTATGTACCCTGCTACTGGCTGACTTGTGCTGGGGCATGGGGCCTCACTCTTGCTGGTGGTCTTAAGACAATGCCTGGATGATACTTATTGGGGGTGTTTGTCAAGAGGATTCTTGGTCAGGTACAACTTGGATTGAATGGCTTCTGAGAGCTCCTCCCACTCTGAGATTTGTGTGGAGCACAAAAACATGAACCCCACCAGGAGATAGTTGATGTTGTTAATGTTATTGGAGTCTGTACTATAATAACAATAGACATTTATATGGCACTTTAACATTTGCAAAACACTTTATAGACATTATCTCCTTTGAGCTTTACAACCAGCCTTTGAGGGACATATTATCAATGTGATTGTTCCCATAATGTGGATGAGGAAACGGAGAGTCAAAGATGTTAAGTGACTTGTCCATAACACTACCACTAATACCTGAGGCAAAACTTGAACTCAAATTCATTCAATAGCCCTCTATTCATTACAGCATGTTTTTTTGCTTATTTGATTTTTGTATATAATATTTTATCTTCTCCCAATTACATGTTAAAATAATTTTTAACATTTGTTTTGTTTTTAAGTTTTAAGTTCCAAATTTTATCCCTCTCTCCTCTTCACTCTCACCTGGATGGTAAGCAGTCAGATAAAGGTTATACATGTTCAATCCTGTAAAAACCAAGATGTCTTAAATGTAGTTGATAAATAAAAATATTTTTGAATATTTTTATCCTCATAGTATGCCAAGGCAGATACTTAGGACATCTGTCAATAGATAAAATACATTCCCTTGGCATTAGGTGACACTAAGGTTTGAAAAGAACAGGGACCTCAAGCAGAGGATGTGTGGCTACTTGTCAAATATTTTGTAGACAGTCATCTTTTTCCTATATGGGTCAGACTAGATAACCTCCCAGTTCTCCTCAAACTGAAATTTTGGAATTCTGGAAAGAAGGATTCAGATTTGTAGACCTTTCTTTGTTTATTGTAGTTTGGATAGCCAATTAAGGATAACTTAGATTATCGGATCATTAGGTTCACAGAATTAGAGCTAGATGAGACATCAGAAGTCACTAAGTCCAACCCTGTCATTTTATAAATGAGGAAACCAAGGCCCAAAGAGAAGTGACTTGTCCAAGATCACATTGGTAGTAAGTAAGTAGAGCCAGGATTTGAATTGTGTTCATAGGGTAGTAGACTTAATGCTACAAAGGGTCAACTTCAGAGGTCACCAAATTTAACTTTTTTAAATTTACTGAGAAGACATTGAGGCTTAAATATCAAGCAAGGCATAGAGAAAGGAAATGAATATTTGACAAAAGTGTTTGCCACTTGCTAGAGAGAAGATCCATCATAGAACCCAAGCTAAAAAGGTGATGAAGGATGGTGAAGTTTTTCCAAAGCTACTGTTTATAAATGACATTGTATGAATTTATTACAACATCCCTGGAACTGAGTGGTAACCATCCTAAAGATCCTGACCTGGCCATCCATACACAAACGCCAAGTGGATGAATAATAACTATTGTCCAGATTCTGAGATGCAATTGGTTGGACAGCCTATAGAGTTTATCCATCTATATGTTCATCTGGGACTGAAAGTTCAAATGGACAACAAATTGGATCTAGAGTTAAAAAATGAGTAGGAGAATAGGCTAGATCACTTTCAGGAAATTGCAAAGATCTTTTAATGACCCCAAAACTGCTCCTAGAAACAAAGACCCATTTCAAAAATATGAATATTCTACTGGTGCTTCTGTACGTTTATAAATAATGGAACATTTATGTGTATATAGTCTCTGAAGAATTAACAATGAGTATCCCTGTAGGTCCGTAGAGTGGAATATTGTAGGTGAATGAAGGTTGCAACAGATGACACAAAAGAAATCACAAAGAGTCACCTGAGTAATGCCTATCATCAAAGAAATGTGTGATTAGAAAAGAGCATGAACTTTTCAATTGGTAAAAGCAAGGGGTGGACAGCCTCCAGGTCTGTCCAGTATCAGAAAAAGGCAAGGACAACATTTAGCATGTTGGGTGAACCCTGTGTAGAGAACATGAGAGTCACCAAAGATGGGCAGGCATGGATGGGTTGTCATCTACATTGCTGGAGGGAATGTCAAAATGAGTGAGATCACAGATCCATTGGAATATTTGGGTAGAGAGCACCTAGAATAACTCCCTTATTCAGATAAGGGAACTCAGGGCTAGGAAGATTAAAAGGAGAGCTCACCCAAGTAAATAGTGGCAAAGCCAAGATTTGAACTCAGATCTGATGCCCAAACCATTACTCTGTTTACTATTTGACACATCCCTGATAGAGTTATAACTAGTATATAGTGCTTTACAAATATTTAAATCTCATAACAATCTTGGGAGGGAGGTGCTATTATTATAATACCCATTTTCACAGATGAGGAAACTGAGCAACTGATCCCAAGCTCTTAATTTTCCAAAACAAGGGCCTTTAACATTGCCATCTTATTCCCCCCCCCAAGTCTTTGCAACCCCATATCAAGAAACTGTGATTTCATTGTTGTAGAAACTCTCTGCTTTCATTTTTAATCTTTGAAGGTTATCTGAAGTTTGGAAAGTTTCAATGACTTATGTATGGTCACAGAGATTTTTCATCTTTACCTCTGGAGGCAGAAAGACCCCAGTTCAAATTCAGCCTCAAAAACTTAAACAAATTTACTGGGTGATCCTGGGTAAGTCACCAGATTTATGCCTACCTCAATTTCCCCATCTGTAAGATGGAAATAATTATGTCACTAACCTCACAGCATTGTTGAAAGGATAAAATGAGTTAATATATGTAAAATCTTTACAAACTTAATGGTGTTGTATAGATGCTGGCTATTACTATTACTACCATTAAGTTCAGTTTTTTCTGTGCTGCTGTGGTGAAAAAAGTATTGTCTGTGCCTTTAAATATCAGCACCTTGGGATGAAAGCCCAGGTTGCCCTGCTTTAGTTATGCTTTTGATACCTCCTTATATGTTTATGGCTATGCTTAGCACATGATGACTGCTGAAAGTATGTAATCGAAAGATGAAAAAGGAAGAGGAGGGAGGGGAAGATATTGCAGAATCTTGCTTCTTTGTGTTGTGAACACAGGGGTGGCATTTGATGATGTGATGCTGTGGAGGGTGTAGAAAGATAGAATGAAGGCTAAGTAGGAGGAGGAAAAGAGGGCAGGTGGAGAAGAAAATCAAGGATGCTGAAGAGGACAAAAAGAGAAGGAAAGAGAGCATCAACAAGAAAGGCACACTACAAACAATCGACTCATCTTTAAGGATGTGTTAACCCAGGCTTTCCCTCACTCTGGAGAAAAGGAAACTGAGAAAAAAGTCAAGGAAAGACTTTAAAGAAAGAAGTGTCTGATGGGAGCTTTTAGAAAGGTCTGGCCTCAGAGGAGGACAGTGATTCCTGATAAAAGGATGAGAAGGCATGAAACACAGGGTAGGGAAGTGATTAACAAGCCAAATGAGGTCTTAGGGAAGGAAGCAGGCAAGGCAGAAAAACAGCTTTCTAAATTGAGTTGTGCTTTGGGAATTGGGAAGTTCACAAAAAAAAAAAGTAGGAAGGAAGAAAGAAAGGAAGGAAGGAAGGAGAGAGAGAGAGAGAGAGAGAGAGAGAGAGAGAGAGAGGGAGAGAGAGAGAGAGCGAGAGCCTGGTAAGAGAATTGGCAGATCATGTGAAAGCCAAAGTACTTTGGACTTTTTCTACTGTTTTTAATATTAAAAAAATTTATTTATTTCAGCAAATATTTGTTAAATATCTACTATGTTCCTATGTTAAACATGAATTCAATGAAAAAGATTATACAGAGATGAAATAAGGCACAGTCCTTTCTCTCAAGGAGCACAGTAAGACATATCTTTCTATCTATCTATCTGTCTGTCTGTCTGTCTATCTATCTATCTATCTAATGTGTGCGTGTGGGGAGTAGTAGTAGTAGAAGTAGAAGTAGAAGTAGTAGTAGTAGTAGTAGTAGTAGTAGTAGTAGTAGTAGTAGTAGTAGTAGCAAAATATACAAATAAGCTGCCATTTTGTCTATGAGGGACTCCCAATGTGGAATAGAGATCACAAGCCATTGATGAACCAAATGAAATCCTAGGGACTTAGGGATGAACAAGGAAAGGAAAAAAGTCATGTCATGGGGAATGAAGTGTGGTAAAAGTCTTAAGGAATTATTTGATGCTTATGTGGGTTAAGTAACTTTCCCAGAGGCACACAGCTTGTATCAAAGGCAGCATCTGGATCCATCTCACCTCTATGTCTTAGTTCCCCTGGCTACCTTCATGACACAGTTCAAATTCTACTTTCCACAGGAGGTCTTTTCTGGTCCCCCAGTAGCTGGTGCATTTTCCTCTCAGATTAACTTCTATATGTTTTGTAAATATCTTTTACATTATTTATAGGTTGTCACTCCCATTAAAAAGTAAGCTCCCTGAGGGCAGGGTCAGTGTTCTTTTTATCCACAGTGATTAGCACAAAGTAATAAATGCTTGTTGATTGATAATATTTTAGGGGGAATCTGGGGAACCCCTTGGTGTACTAGAGTGCCTACATGAAGGTGGGCATGCACCTTAGACAGGCATCCCTGAACCCTTCCTCCCCACCCTGCCCTTTTAGTTCATGTTGTTAGGAAATTTTCCTGCACATTAACCCTACATCTGCCTGTCTACAGCTTGGACCCATTGCCCTTCATTCTGCTCTTTTTAATATTAAAAGAAAGCTTTATTGTTCAGTTCAGTTGTGTTCAACTCTTTGTGACCCCATAAATACCAGACCCTTCTATCCTCAATGATCTCCCAAAGTCTGTCTAAGCCAGTGGTTCTCAACCTGTGGGTTGCAACCCCTTTGGGAGTCACCTAAGACCATCGGAAAACACATATTTCCAATGGTCTTAGGAACTGAGACCCTGCCCCTGTATCCATCTCCAGGCGAGTCCTCCCACATGCAGATACTCCCACACACAAGTATCAAAGGGTCACAGCATTAGGAAGGTTGAGAACCACTGGTCTAAGCTCATAGTCATTGCTTCCATGACACTATCCACCCATTTTATTCTCTGCCATCCCCTTCTCCTTTTGCCTTTAATCTTTCCCAACGTCTGAGTTGTTTTTAATGAGTTCCATTTCTTCATTATGGGGCCAAAGTATTTAAGCTTCCATGCTAGTATTTGACCTTCCAGTGAATAGTCAATTAATTTCTTTAAGTATTGAACAAGTATATCTTAAGTATTGAACAAGTCTAATATCTTTTTTGGTAAGGATATACAACATGTTCCCCCCTCAAAGAATGTTTATAACACTACTTTCTGGATCCTGAAGAGGATGAACATTTAACCTTGCTCTCTCTGATCTTGGGAATGAGGTACAATATATTTGGAGTAACCTGGTTCAAATCCTGCCTCAGACACTTACTAGCTCTGTGTTTCTGAGCTACTCATTCTGGTTCTTTGAGCCTCCATTTCCCCATCTCCAAAATGGGAATCATAACAGCCTATATCTATCAGGGATCTTGTGAGACTCCAATGAAGTCACAGGATTATAGCTCAAGAGCCCCAAGGGACCTGAGAAGCCATCATGTCCAACACCCCCCCCCTTTTTTTTTTATTTTTTGGAGGGCAATTGGGGGTTAAGTGACTTGCCCAAGGTCACACGGCTAGGTTTTGTGCTAAGTGTCTGAGGCCAGATTTGAACCCAAGTCCTATTCACTGTGCCACCTAGCCACTCCCCACACTCCTTTAATAAATGAAGAAAACGAAGTCCACATAGAGACAATAACTTACTAAAGATCTCATAAGTAGCAACAGAGATAGGATTTGAACCCAGGTCCTGAGACTCATCTCAGGTGGGATTTCCCGTGCATTTTACTATCTCTCTCAACATAGGAATGACTTTACCAGTGTTAAGACTCTATAGACATGCCAGCTATTATCATTAGGGAAATTTTAACAGGAATAACAAGGGCCTCTGAAGTTGGAGTCACCGCACCTGAGTCTGAACCCAACTTTGGCTCCTCTTGATTCTGTGACAGTCTCCCTGGGTTTCTGTGCCCTAACCTGGAAAATTCAGGAGTAAAGTATGGCACATTTAGATAGTGACGTTTTGGAGGGAAAAAAATGATCTTCTCCAGCAACTTTGTCCCTGTGCCCTGTCCCAGTTGGGCTATTACCCATATGAAGCTTCCCACTTTTTTTTTTTCCTGAAGGGCTTTATCAAGCATATTAGGTTTGCCTCTGGGTCTGCCTTTGAAAGCCGGGGATCATGGATTTCAAACGAGACACTTTGTTATGATTCCAGGGCAGCGAGAAAATACAATGGCCGAGACAAAAATCTCCCGTGGTATTTTTGGCTCTCTGCCTCCTTTTTCTTTGACAATGACAGGGGGAAAAATTCAAGGTGAGACCAGAGTCCCTTTTGGAGTCTCCTTCCTGCATGCTTGTCTCCAGCCAGGAGAACGAGACTGACAGGTTGATAAAACCTGATGCCAGGCTCTCTTGCCCACTCAAAGACCCTTCCGCAGGTATCAGTTGCTGTGACTGGGCTTTGAGGTCAACCAGACACCTCCCGGGGGGCTTCCCTGGCCTGCTAGGGAGATCTCCGGGAAAGGACTCTCTGGCGAGCAGCTGTTATCTGAGCTAGCATCAAAGTCCCCCTCTGTACTGCAGGAAACACACACACACACACACACACACACACACACACACACACACACACACACACACACACACATCTTCAGAACTGGGCTTCTTTCTCCCAGATTCAGATGGATGCTAGAGGACTCCCAGGGGACGCCAGTTGCTTTGCCCAGGAACAAGCTGTCACAAATTCTCTTCGGGCAAAGGTCACCTCCTGGGAGAAGTCTTTCTGGCTGCATTCTCTCTCTCTCTCTCTCTCTCTCTCTCTCTCTCTCTCTCTCTCTCTCTCTCTCTCTCTGTCTCTCTCTGTCTCTCTCTGTCTCTGTCTCTCTCTCTGTCTCTCACTAATTGCCTCAGAAGTAATTAGTAAAATAATAATAAAAAATTACTTTTCTGTTTTTGTGTCCTTAGAGCCTAGCATGGTGCCTGGTAGAGAGTCAGTTCTACATGCCTTGGTGCTTGTAGAAAGGCTGCCTTCCACCCCCCCCCCCCCCC
>CM053580.1:36363286-36396676 GCA_028627135.1 Pseudochirops cupreus | reverse complement strand
CACTTTCCTTTCCCATTATCTCTTAGCATACTCTCTGTCCCTCTTGAATTTTTGGTTACTTTTCTTATATCATTCATTTACTTATCTGTGCAAGTGTTGTATCTTAACAGTAGAGTGTAAGCACATTGAGGGCAGGGAATGTCTCATTTTTGTCTTTGAATTCCTAGTACTTAGAGTGAATGTTGCCAAATTACAATAAACAAGCTTGGCCCTAAAGAGGAGTGGAAAACTGCATAAAATGTCAATTTTGCTGACTTTTTTCTTTAAAAATATTTTGTTTTAAGGGATAGCTCTCTGCAAGGCAGAGGGATGGATGCTGGAGGAAATGTAGGGGATATAAAGACAAAATATATTAATAAAATTTTATTTTAAAAAGGAGGAAAGAATTTAAGTTGAGTTTTATACACACACATATACATATGCACGTATATATGTGTATATGTGTATGTGTATATATAGAGATATGAATATAGATATAGATATGTATGAAAACTGGGGATTCTGCCAGGAAGAGGTGACTTGTTTCTCTTTATAGGTGAGGAAACTAACATGTAGCATGTTATCTGCCCAGTATCCCTCTAAGTTAGCAAATTAGTGCATGAAATTTTGTCTTTATTTCAATTCTTTAGCCTTACATTTGTTCTAATGTCTTGAATTAAGGTCATGGTCAGATACTCACCTCTCAGAACAGCTCTGGCTAGAACTTTCCACCAATCAGCACAGTACATTAGTGGTATGGTAATTCAATTGGCAGAGATTCAGAAATAGGCAAAGTTCCAGGCAGAGAGGGTTAGCTGGGAAGCCTGTAGACAGCCCAACCTGTGTTAACTATTCAGAAATATAGAACCAACCAACCAAATTGGAGGTAAAATGTCCCAGTGATGTATTACATTACCAGGCCACTAGTAACGTAATCATTGCCCTCCAAGGGGAGAGGGGTCTGGAAAGTACATTTCCTTCTCATACATGGACTTGTGAATGATCCCATTCATTTCAGTAAGAATCTTTTCAATGACATTGTAGACGTGTGTGTGCACACACAAGCATGAGTGTGTGTGTATGAGGATATTTTTGCTAGTGCATGCATGTCTCTATAGGCTACATTTCAGATAGCCCAGTTTAAATGAATGTTTTTGGTCTTACTACCAGTGGGAAGGTGGGCGGGTCAGATATTTTCATCACGGCTCCTACTATTATACAGCCATCTGTGATATTGAATGGATTATTTTGTTTTTCAAGTTTCTTTGAATAGCAATTTCAGTCTTGTATCTTCTTTCCTACCCCACCGGGGGCACTGCCAACAGATGCAAGCTTCATATTGGCTTGAGTTCCTTGTATTTTCCTGAAAATTTTTTAAATGCTTTTTTTCTTCTTCTCTACTTTTCTTCTCAAAAACTATTTCAATTCTAAAGGATCTCAGCTTCTTGAACACAACTTCCTATAATTAACACCCTTGCTAATTCCTCCCTTTAAAACTTTTTTTTTTATCATCTTCTCACGTCCATCATCAAGGAAGAGGCGTCCTTTATTCTTTCATTCTTGTCTTTGTATTGGCCACATGCTCCATTGTTACTCAGAAGGTTTTCCTGGTGTTTTGGAAACCAGATAAGAGCAGTGTGAAATAAAGCAAGAGGGGACTTTAGAGTTCATTTACCTCATGAGGAAACCAAGGGAGAAAAGTGATTTGCCCAAGGTCAAAGAAATGGTTGGTGATGTGGAATGCCTTGATTCTAGGTAGAGGTCAGGGTATGAACCCAGGTGTTCTTATTCCACATCCAACTCCTTTTTTGCTGTACCATGCCACCTCTTGATAGTGGAAGTATCTGTGACTTCATAGATCATTGCAAGCAGGGGTGGGGTGTATGACAGAGGGAGCCATCACCCTGGCATAAACGACCCTAATGTCAGAAGGAGCACTAGAAAATGTACTTGGGAGGGATTAGGATTGAGAAGGACTTGAGCTGAGCCTTGAAGGAAGCCAAGGATTCTAAGAGGCAGAAGGGAGGAGGACGATTGTTCTAGGTCAATAGAACAATTCATATTTTAAAGATCACCTTACAATTGCCTTGCCTTCCCCCCTCCAAAAAGCAAAAAAAAAAAAAAAGAAAAAAGAAAAAAAAGAAAAAGAAAAAGAAAAGAAAGAAAAAAGCAAAAAAAAATCATCTTAAGAGAACATAACATAGAAATCTTTTTTTTCATTT
This sequence comes from Pseudochirops cupreus, assembly GCA_028627135.1. Taxonomy (NCBI): domain Eukaryota; kingdom Metazoa; phylum Chordata; class Mammalia; order Diprotodontia; family Pseudocheiridae; genus Pseudochirops; species Pseudochirops cupreus. The sequence goes on along the minus strand of CM053580.1, from coordinate 36,394,475 downwards.
GTTTACTGTCATTCAAGAGGTAATGTAACATAACATGTGACTAACATCCAGCAATTCTAATTTTTTTCTTTACCCTCTAATGGGTCACATCCCAGATATGAATAAAATACAGAGGAGGAAATTTAGGCAAAGGTCACTAGTAATTGGGTAACTGAGATGGGAACCCACTTTTTTCCATTCCAAAGCCATCAGAAAGTAGCTTTCTTAACAATATCTGTTCACTGAGAAAATACATGAAGACAAACTCAACTATGATTTCAGTAACATTTTAAAACAAATTTGTATTTTATTCATGGCAATTCTATCTCCACACATTAAAAAAGGAACACATATACATGCACGATTTATTCAGTTGAAAGAAGGGTTTTTAAAAAAAATAGTCATGAATTTAGATCTGAAAGAGACCTTAGAGGGTAGCAAGGCCAACTCTCTCATTTTTCAAGTGAGGAAAATTTTGTGTTTACCTTGTATATATTTTACATTTCCTCTACTGTGTGTATGTCATTTCCCCCAATAGAATGTTAGCCCCTTGAAAGGAGGAGCCATTTCATTTTTGTCTCTGTTTCCCAGGACCTATCGCAGTGCCCGACACATAATGATGTTTTTTGAACGAATGGCCAAAAAATCTGAGACAGCAAAAAGCAGAAGACGATAATCGTAAGGGAAATAACAAAGGATTAGAAAAACTGTATTCGAGTATTGAAAGAACTGGGTAGTAGGGAAAAGGATTAGACTCATTCTAGTTCCTTCCAACATAGGAACAATGGGGAAGGGGATGGGGGAGAAAGGAAGGGATGGGAATAACCATTTATAGTACCTATTATGTGCCAGGCAATGTGTTAAGCTCCTTAAAGGCAGGGAATGCCTTTCTCCTCTTTGTGTATCCCCAGTGCTCATAGTAGGTACTTAATAAATATTGATCGATTTATTAATGCAAAGAGAGGTGACAGAGACTGTCCTACGGGGCATGCTCAGAGTTCCCTGGTTGACTTTGTGGGAGTTTTAGAGCTGACTTCTTGCCATATGTGCCTTAGGGGCAGGAGAATTGCGCTTGGAGATGATGAAGAATCTCTTTATTGGCTACATTGCTGAAAGAGCCAAAGTCTCAATGGATATTTTAAAAACAGTGGCCCCACTCTCTCTCATTCTTTTGGCAGCAAGTGTTATTAATACCATTTCCGGCTGCTTCCTAAGGGGTACATTGGGGAAAGGAGTGGCTTATCCTATACCCCCATCCCCCACCTCCTTCCCTCTGTGCGTCCACAAGCACATAGCATCTAAAATTCTGTGTCCCAAGCTCAAGTCAGGGCTCAGGCTGCCTCTTTTGTGTTTGGTTTTTCTTATCTTAGGTGAACTAGTATCTTTACTAACATAGGTAAGTCCAGGTTCAGAGGTAATCTTACAAATTCAAGAGATCTGGATCTCCTTGGACAGGTGATGAAAGGTGGCTGGCGAGGAGTCTTTGGTACCTACCACAGTGTTCGTGTAGAGGTTGGTCACTATCAAGAGAACTGGCCAAATCTGGCCATTTTACCAGAAGCTATGAAGCAGGAGTTGCTTGGATATGAAGAATTGAGGCGAAATGCAAAATGTGCAATTATTAGTCCTGCAAATGACTTTATGTTCTAGGAAGTTTCAAGGATCAGCCAGTCTCCTGGGAGTTTGCGACTGTAGTTATAAATTAAGTTACTGGATCCTGTTTCGAAGTTTGTTTTTGTTGAATGTGTGCTGGTCAGTGTTTTCCACTCAACATTCTTCTTCTGTGTAGGAGATCAGCACCTGTTTTCTACCTGATTCATATAGTTTATTTCTATCTTTTTCTGGAACTCAAAGTTTTAAAAATAAATGTGTATAAAACAAGATATACAGGCACTGAGGTATAGAAATCCATCCTGCCCTACTAGAAAATGAGGAGGGTGATGGGGGAGGATATAAGAGAGAACAGATTGGGGGAAGGGGTATTCAGTAGGCTTGCTATTTTGGGGTGGGGATAGGGGAAAGATGGTGAGAAACATTTGTAACTCAAAATCTTGTGGAAATGAATGTTGAAAACTAAAAATAAATAAACAAATGTAAATTTATTTATATCTTTTGATTCCCCTTCCTTTGGGGAAGCCCTAGAGCTGTAATCTAAGCCATAAGTAAAATTTTCCCCAGGACACCAGGGAGGGAGTTTATTGAGCCGAATAGCAGGATGCTTAGTCCCATCCCTTTCTCATTTGAAGCCAGAATCCTCAAGGACTGAACGTGGTCTTAACCATATGCCTGGGTCCAAAATAGGAAGTGAGTACAGTACCCTGGTCCTTCTGGGCCCAGAAATGATACCTTAATGTTGGAGACACAAACTTAGGCTTGATGTCAGGAAAAATTTTTCAGCAATTAGATATGTCCAATAGTGGAATAGACTGCCTTTTGAGGTGATGGGTTCCCTTAGCAGAGAGTACAGGATCATATTACCATGTATTTAGATCTGAAGAGGACCTTAGAAGTTTAATTATGATAACAGTAACAACAATAATGATAACAAACATACATAGCACCTACTATGTGCCAGACACTGAGATGAGAGCTTTACAATTATTATCTCACTTGATTCTCACAACAATCCTGAGAGACAGATGCTATTATTATTCCCAATGAGGAAAACAGCTAAGGAAACTTAGTCAGAGGTTTGTTGACTTGCCCATAGTCACATGGACAGTAAGTGTCTGAGGCTGGATTTGAACTCAGGTCTTTCTGATTCCAGACCCAGTGTTCTATCCACTAAGTGCCCTAGCTGCCATCTTGTCCAACATCTTCATTTTACATTTAAGGTTAAGTAACTTGACCAAGGTCACATAGATTTTATGTGTAACCAAGATTCAAAACCATGTCCTCTGACTTCAGTACTGTTCCTACTGTAACCGATTCTTGTGGTATGGATTCAGCTTCAGGTATGAGGTGAACTAAGGCCAGACCACCCAAGTGCTTAATAGTACTGGGTTAAGGGCAGTTGTGTTATGTAGTGCATAGAGCAATGGACTTGAATTCAGGAAGACCCAAGTTCAAATTTGGCCTCAAAATGTTTACTAGGTGTATGATCTTGGGTATGTCACTTAACCTCTGTTTGCCTCAGTTTCTTCAAATGTACAATGGGGATAGTAATAGCACCGACCTTCAGTATTGTTGTGAAAGAATAAATGAGATAATATTTGTAAAATACTTAGCACAGTGCCTGGCATATAGTAAACACCATATAAATAAAATACTGTTATCATCATCATCATCATCACCATCACCATCACCATCATCACCATCATAATTATCATCACCATCACCATCATCATCACCATCATCACCATCATCACCATCATAATCATCATCATCACCATCACCATCATCATCATCACCATCATCACCATCACCATCATCATCATCACCATCATCATCATCACCATCATCACCATCACCATCACCATCACCATCATCACCATCATCATCATCACCATCACCATCACCATCATCACCATCATCACCATCACCATCACCATCACCATCATCACCATCATCATCATCACCATCATCACCATCACCATCACCATCACCATCATCATCATCATCACCATCATCACCATCACCATCACCATCATCACCATCATCACCATCACCATCATCATCATCATCATCATCACCATCACCATCATCATTACCATCACCATCATCATCATCATCACCATCATCATCATCATTGTTATTACTATTATCTTTGCTCTGGGCCCCAATTTCTTCATCAGTCCAACAACCGATGGCCTTAGTCTGTAATCATATCTTTTCACGGTAATATTACTTGGACCCCAATGAGGTCCCTTCTAACTCTGAGATTATAAGATTCTCATTTTATATATCAGTTGCATATATATATATATATATATATATACGTGTGTGTGTGTGTGTATATATGTGTGTATATATATATATATATGTAACATTAAGTGGCTACTTGCAATTTGTCCAGTGGAATAACTAACAATGACTTAAGGAAAACTGTTCTTTGATTTCCAGATAATGAATTCAGGTTTAAGATTCTTTGATAACAACTTTCCAGCAGACTTTCACAGAAATTAACTCAGTGACACTGTTTTTTCTCATACTTGCATCCAATGTGTAGGAAACTGCTCCAACAAGAAGTGTCTATTTAGCTGCTCAAGAAAGAAAAGATATTTCACTTCTGCTTGGGGTTTGGTGAGGATGGGAGGGGTGGTGGAAGGAGAAAAAAAAACTCTGCAAACCCCAAACACTTGAAAAAAAAAGACTAAGACCAAGAAGCAATTTAAGAAAGATTAACAGCAATTGTTCTGTTACCCTTGGCAACAGAATCGAGAAGGAGCCAATCAGCTGAGTTGATATATTGTTTTGACACACGTGCACGTATTTCTAACATAAATAGCAACAGAGACCTAATAACAGTAGGTTTTGAAGCTGGAAACTGATGTCATTTAAAATATGTCAATCAATGAGAACCATGAAAAGTATTTTTCCCCCCTCTATCAAGCTGACATTAAATATATTCTGGAAATGGCTTCCTCAGGGAGAGTTAACTTCTGTTAGGCCATACAGAAGATGCTAAATCTGTAATTACATTCCAGAGCCACAGAATGTGCTCTTTTGTGGATTGAGGGAAAAACCCCAACAACCCAAAACTTTGATACTTTGCTAAAATGAAATCATAGGTTTACCATAGCATTTCTCCCTCTCCCTGCTCCACAACAAAAAAGTAAAGTGTTGAAGGAGAATGAGTGAGACTAGATTAGAATTAGCCTGTTGGTCCCTGACATACATGCATTTCTTTAGTTTTTATGTCTGTTGAATTTATGATCACTTGGTGCCAGGAAATTCTGCTATTTACATTTTGTAAAGGCTTCCAAAAAGTAGCAATCGCCTAGAACAATAGCTTTGGGCCACACATAGGAAAAAGGGTAATGAAACACAGATCCTTTATTTGCCTCCTGTTGCCCATGAATCGAAGCATGGTCTATCTCAGTAGCACTGGAAATGGGGATAACTCGGGATCCCCCATGGGACCTTGGCTACAGCAGTCACTTGGTTTCCTTGGTGATTCCAGTCTGAGATGCTCTACTTACATGTTGGAGAAGAGGAAATTCTCTTTGTGCATTTGCATTCATCTTTTCTCTGGAAGACATCTTGCTTTTTTTCCCCCCACATAGTCAGTGAAGGTCCATGTTTGAAAGATGAGTGAAATCCCTACCTCTTTCCTCCAGAAATATTTTAAGATTGCCTAGCTCATCCTCATCTCTTTTTTCCACCTTCGAATACATAGCACTAACATATAACCTACTCATTTGGTCCTTAGGCTTCCTGTTGACAACTCTCATACTGTTCTCTTTTTCTTTAAGTTTTTTCCCCAGATTTTATATATAATTTTGCAAATATACAAATATATGTGTATCTCTGTATATATATGTACATACACACATATACACACACACAAATATGTATGCCATCTTGCCAGTTTTGACTAGAAGTTCTTTGAGGGTAGAGGCATGATTTTCATATGGATCTAGAATAGGCCTCTGGGACTATCTAGTCCAACTCTTACCTGAGTGTGAATACCCTCCACAGAATATATGGCAGTGATCATAGGACCAGAGATCTAGAGTTAGAAGGGTCCTTAGGGACCATTTTGTCTAATCCCCTCATTCTTCAGTTGAAGAAACTGAGTCTCAGAGGAGCTGCATGACTTGTCCAAGGTCATATAGTAAATAGTAGAGGCAGTACTCAAACCCAGGACTTCTGCCTACAAACCCAGTGCTCTTTCTCCTTTGCGGGAAATAAAATCCAGAAAGGATAAATTATTTGTGAGACATCACACAGTCAATTTCTGATAAAGGTAAGAGTAAAGCTTAGGTCTCTGGAGCCCCCACCTGGTCCTCTCTCATGCCAACCCGGGCTTGAAAAAAACTATATAATAATAGAAGGATTCAGGAGAATTGTGGACAGAGCTCATTATCCTTTCTTTCAAATTTTTCCCTCTTCTGAATTTCCCTGTTTTTATCAAAGCCACCATCCTCTTCTGGTCAACTAGGCTTTTGATTTCAACTTTTCATTCTCACTTACCCCACAAATCCAATCTGTTGCCAAATATTATCCTTTCTATCTTCATGGTGTGTTTTATGTAAGTCCCATTCTCTTGACTCAAATAGCAACTATTCTAATTCAAGTTTTTCATTGCTTCTTGTCTGGACTTATGGTTTGATCCCCTCAAGTCTTACCCAATTCCAATCCATCCTCCATTCATGTGCCATAGTGATTTTCCTAAAATTCAAGACCATGTCAACCTCCCTACTCTAGTGGCTCCCCATTACCTCTAGGGCAAAATATAAAATCCTCTGTTTTGACCCTTCACAAGCTGGGTCTCCCTACCATTCCAGTCTTCTTATAATTTGCCACTCTTTACAAACCCTATGGTCCAGCAACGCTGGTTTTGTTGCAGTTTCTCAAACTTGACAATCCATTTCCCAGCTCTCTCCCTTTCCAATGGTTGCTTTCCATGCCTGAAATTCTATCCCTTCTTCCTCTGCCTCTTGACTTTCTTCAAGTCAGCTCAAATACTAGCTCTAGGAAGGTCTTTTTGGGTACCACCACCTTCTGGTAACTTCCTCTCTCAGATTAACTACCATCTACTCTGCATACATCATGGAGATATTTAGTTATTTACATGTTATCTCAACCATTAGACTGTAAGGTCCTTGAGGGCAGGAACTGTTTTTGCCTTTATCCGCATATCAGTTTCTGAAACATGGTAAGTACTTAATAAATACATTTTGACTAATCAATGATAGCCAAGGATTTGATTTTACCTTTAAAATAGATTAAGGTATTTTCCTGGTCATTGTTTGATTGGTTAGTATTTTTTAGGTCACTTGTAATTCCAGGACTCCTCTCTTGAACAATCTAAAGTGGGATTATGTCTGGTTGGAATCTAGAATCTAGAAAATAGGTATTTGTATAAATGTGTGGGGATGTGGGGTGCATGTCCATGTGTATATACAGAGTATCACCAAAATCTTAGTGCAGTTTTAGGTTTTTTAAAGCTTAAAAAAATTGTGCTGACAATTGGGATACACAGTATATGCTTATATATATAATATATACTATATATATATGTATATATATACATATATATGTATATATATGTATATCTGTGTATGTGTGTGTGTGTATATATATGTATATATATATATACATATATGTATATGGACAAGGAGGTGGCTTTGTTTAGTGGATTGGGAATTGATTTTGGAGGCTGGAAGAATTGCACCTTTGATGTGGTGGTTTCCTGACCCTGGACAAGCCACTTAACTATCTCAGTGCCCCAGGCAATTCTCTAAGAGTTTAAATTGCAGTGAAGGTGCAATTGGTAGAGCGAGTTTCCTTACTGGGCATTCCTTACACCAAAGAAATTATGATTCTGAGCACACACATATAATATGTCCACATATATTTATATGTGTGTACAATATATCAATTTTTGTGGCCGTATGGAATATTAGAAAGAAGAATGTTGGATAAATATGGAATGTGTGTTTGTAGTCAATAAATGTTTAGTGAGTCCTTTCTTTGTACCAGTCACTGTGCTAAGTGCTGGGGGGAACAAAGGCAAAAACACAGTTCTTACCCTCAAGGAGTTTACATTCAAATGGAGGAGACCATGTGTCAACTGCTAGCTTAGATATAAGGTGCATGTTCAGAGTAAATGGAAGGCACTCCATAGCTGAGGTGACTGAAGTGGTGGAATTTGAGATTTCATTCCTTCATTCATTTGTTTGACTGACACCACCTATCTCAGCCTCCTCTCCCTCTGATTGGAGGGTAAAGTACCAAACTCCTCCAATGCCTTCCTTTATACAGGGAAGAAACTAGACTTTTTGACTCACTCCACTTTGGATCTGTTGCTTTCCCTGATTTAAACTCCATGGAACAAGATACCTCCTGGTATCCCCTCCTCATGCCCCTCACTTTCCTAACTTCTTTTGTGTGTCGTCTCCCTCCATTAGATTGTAAGCTCCTTGAGAGCAGAGACTGTCTTCTTTTTATTAATTGTATTCCCAGAATTTAGCATAGTACCTGGCATGTAAAGGTGTTTAATAAATGCTTTTTGGGTTAGATTATTTTGAGGCACTGCATCATATTGGACAAGACCACAGGGTCTCATAATTAGAACTATAAAATATTTTAGATGTCATCAAGTACAATTCTGTCATGTTACAGGGTCACGAAGCTAAAAAGTGTATGAAGCAAGATCTGGCTTTGGAGTCAGGGCAACTAGAATTTAAGTTCTGCCTTTGACACATACTGGCTGTGTAATCCCAAGCAAATCACTTAACTTTTCAGCATCTTAGGTCACTTTCTATGGCTATACATTTCTGAGCTTTTACAAATCTACACTGGCAAGGAGGAGCTTCCTCATCAGAAAGTCCAAATCACAACAAAATAACCAAGACCACGTCATAACTATGTTAGCATTTGCACTAGGTGACTCAGCTTTCCAGTTTTTAAGATTAATTATAAAGTCTTAGAGGTTACCTCTTCCTTTATCAGAGTTACATTTTTACGGACAAAAATCAAAGGAAAAAAAATCAATATTTCATCAGGAAGAAAATCAATATTTTGTTGATTAGTTAATGTTTTATATAGCTAATGGCTAGAGCCTTAGTTAGAGATCAAAGTTACAGGGAGGGGCAAACACAAATTCCTGCTTGCCTATCGCCTGTCTAGCCCCTCCATCTTCCTTCCAGCAATGACAGAATTCTGATGCCAAAAGATCTTTGCTTAATAATCTCAACTCCTTATAAACAACAAATATAATTCTTATTTGTTATAATTAACTTAAACTTTAAGATTTTCCTTCTTGCTGCTCCTTTAATGAGACTCTCCATCTCCTGATTGTGTATTTTCACTAGATGTCTGTCCTCTGTGCCTGAGCCTCAGCTCAAATCCCACCCTTAGTAAGAAGGCTTTGTTGGTCCCCATTAATGCTACCACCATCCCTCTGAGAATATCTCCAGTTTATTCTGTCTGTATAGTGTCCCAAAAGTCTTGGTGTAGTTTAAGCTGTCTTCATAAATATCTCGCTTGTACACAGGCATTCGTTTTTTTTTAACCTCGTATTCGATTGTGAGCCCCTTGAAGGCAGGTGCTGCCTCTGTCCTTTGTATCCCCAGTTCTTAATATAGTGTCTGTCACGTTGCTTGGTCATGTCCAACTCCTCATAACCCCATGGACCAATCAATGTACACCAATAGGCTTTTTTGGCAAAGATACTTGAGTGGTTTACCATTTCCTTCTTCAGCGCATTAAGGTAGTAACTTGCTCAGGGTCACTCAGCTAATAAGTGTCTGAGGTTGGATTTGAACTCAGGTCTTTCTGACTCCAGGCCCAGCGCTCTGAGCCACCCAGCTGCCTCCATCTGTCACATGGTAGGCACTTAATAAATGCAGGTTGACCTGAACAATGCTTTAGGCAGCTAAGTGGTATGCTGGAGAGTGCTGGGCTTAGGGTTAGCAAGACATGAGTTCAGATCCTGAATTTCAGACTCTTTACTAGCTGTGTGACTATGAGCAGGTTACTTAATCTTGATGGGTCTCAGTTTCTTCATCTGTAAAAATGGGGGAGGGGTTGATCTCAATGACCACTGATATGCTTTCCATCTCTAAATCTATGCTCATTTGATCCCACCATAGTGCGACCTTGGCAATGATCTGGTCCCATGCTTTCATTTCATAGCTGAAGCTCAGAGTGGTTAAGTCATTTTCCCAGGGGAGTTAAAACTGGAAGGAAGGTCTTGTGAGACAGCAGTAGACCCTGCTCCACTATCCCACACCATATTTCTTTGTAAGCCATGCCAATGATCAGTGACCATTAAGAACAACAGTTCTTAGATCATACTCCCTTTAAAGTTTGCTTTGTGTACATTATCTCATTTTAGGCTCACAACACCTTTGCAGGGCTTTTTATCATTTTTTTTTGAATAGCAAATTGAGGCTGATGGAGGTTAAGTGGAAACCTTAGCCTTCCTCAGGGCTCAGTTTCAGTGCTGAGTCTTGTAGGAGGTCTGTCCTAATTCCCCTAGTTGCTAGCCAAAGCTACTTTGCATTTATTTCCCATTTACATATTTGTGAACATCCTGATTCCCCCAGATGTTAATTGTTAGTACTGAACTTACTTTTTGTATTTATTTATCTCTGGAAATATCATTTCCTAAAACTAGAATGCAAGCTCCTTGAAGGCAGAGACAATTTCATTTTTGTCTTTGTGATCCCAGCACTTAGTTCAGGTGTCCAGACATTGTAGATACTTAATCAATGCTGGTTGGCTTGACTTAGATTGTTATACTCACTGCCTCATGACTAGTAAGCGTCAGAGATAGGATTTGAACCCCAATTTGGTCTGACTCCAAGGCTGGCACTTTATGGAGTCATTCCCCTTACTATTCTAATGAAGTTCAGTTGCTAGAAATTCCAGAAACTTCATGTATAGTGGGATTTGCCCAATGACATGGTCCCACTGCATAGATTTATAGAGTCCTGAGGCTGGGAGTTAGGCGCATCAAAGGGACCAAGCCGTGTCTCAAGCTTGGTTTCAAATATTTGGGGCTTGGCACAGCCTCCAAATCCAAAATACATTTTGCAGGGGTATTTTTCCCTTAATTGTTAGGCACTTATGTATTTTCAGGAAAATTTAACCCACATGTTTATTATTTAATTTACATCTAACTATGAATTAGGACCCATTTCATAAAATACAATGTTTAAGGGGTTGGTGGGTAGTTGTTTCGTTCTTAGGGATAAAAAGTCTTGGTTCAGTACAAATTAAACAAAATCTCTAGCTAACAGGCCTGAATTGTATATGATACAGAATCCATGAGTTATGACAAGTTTCTAAAGTTGGTTCAGTGACTGAAATGCTATGTGTACCCTTGACCCTCTCAGGAGTTATATGATTCTGAAGATTTTCTGTGGCTAAACCTTCCCTCCCAAGTTGTGGGGCCTCTTTCTTATGTTCATCTAGTGAAGCAAACTTTGTCCCAAACCCAGAATCTTGTCAACATGGCAGACTGGATTCTCTTGATGCAGGCAAAGCGATTTTTCACACTCCAAATTATTGTGTGTGGGTGAGGTCTCTTGGCAGCTAATCCTGCTGCCTGACTTTCTCAAGAGGAGAGGTGGTCACCACCCTATTCTCCAGGAAACTCAAAAGCTCTGTCATGTTGACCTATGTTTTATGGCTTTGACAAAGAAGACTTGCCTGTGGGGACACCAGCTTTTTGCTGAAGATGTCTTTGGGTGGGAGTAAATAAGCTGAGACCTCCTCTGCTAAAAACTGAGAGATCATTAAACTATTCAACAAGGCGGGGGGGGGGGGCGGTGCAGGGTAAGAGCAATTAAATGTCATTTTTTTTTAATAGAAAGATTGCTGAATGCCACCACAGGCAGAGCAGTGAATGGTCTGAAACAGTTCTGTTCAAGACGACATGAGGATCGCCTGGGAAATTATTCATCTCTCTGACAACAGAAAATGCCCTGAAGTGAACAAGAGTATTGAGAACAACATAAAGTAGGACATAAAATTGAAATTAGCATTTGACAGGATGTAGTCTCATGTTCACAGATTTTCATAGTGGCCAAATACAGGAATTTAAGGACCCAATATTCTAAGAAATGAAATCTGGAAAAATGGTATAAAGTCTGCCAAATGGCTCTTCCTAAAGAGCAGGTCTGAATACTCTCCTCCTCCAGATGTTTGAATGACTTCCTTTGGCTTCTGAGATAAAATGGAAACTTCTCTAGTTGTCCTTCACAGTCCTGTGACTGCCTGTCTTTCCAAGCTGATTACAAGTTGCTATGTTTCCTGCCAACCTGGCTCGATTACCCAGAATTCCGTCTCTTGAGAACCTTTGTGCAGGTTGTCTCCCAGATCTGGAACACTCTTCCTGCTCACTTCTGCCTCCAATAAGCCCTGGTTCTCTTCAAAGCTAAGCTCAAGCTTCTTCATGAAGGATCTCCTGAATTCCTCGGTGGTTAATGGTTAGTAACCACAGAAATGACTTTGTTTTTTATTGTGCAGGGATTTTGTATTGATTTATACATGCAGATGTTGGTTTCCTTTCAGCAGACTATGAGTTCCTCAAGGGCAGAGTTTGTTTTCTTTTTTTATATTTGTGTCCCTAGCACCTAGAACAGAGAAAATACTACCTGCCAGAGTCAGCTGTTTTTTCTTCTGGACAGATCTGGGTGCCAGGATGTTTTTCTTTTTTTTATGTCACAATCTGCCTTGTCGCGCCTGCCCTCCATTGCTTCTAGTGCTGCCTTTGGGGTACAAGAAAATTAGTCTAATCTCAAGCATAGGTCATTTGAGAAGATTCTTGACCTCTTAAAATGCTACATCAAGGAGACATACAACTGGGAAAAAATAGCTTGTTTAATCCTGTAGCAAAAATGAAGGACCACAGATGGGCAGTCCTGAGCTCCCCTGAAATTCATAGGCAGGGAGAGCAGTTGCCCTCCTTCACCAGTGTAGAAATGCTTGTGTTTAGCATTTAGTTCTAAAGAATTATTCGTTCAAATGGTGAAGCTACTAAATGGAACATGTACCTCTTCCCCTCTAATGACTTCTCCCTAGATGAACTCCCCCTTTTCCCCTCTCTAATGGCTAACTCAGAAATATTAGCTTGTTGTCCTTGATCACTAACCACATGGCTTTGTATTGCAGATGTTTTCCCTGCCACTGGCACCTTAAATCAATTTGTCTGAAAACATTGATCTCAAAAAAGGAAAGAGGAAATGGACCCATATGTACAAAAATATTTATTAATGACTCTATTGGAAAAAAAACAACTAGAAACTAAGGGAGTGCCCATTGATTACACTCTATAGAGATTCATTAATGTTTCAGGTGGTATCTATTCCAATATTCCAGGTTTTGATGCTTTCCGTTCTCCACGTAGGCTTTTCCAGAGCTTTGCATCCCTCCTCAAATCTCCCATGGTTCTCCCTTGCCCTCTTCTCTCAGTTGAGAACCTTGCTTCATATATTATAGAGAAAATTGAGGTTATTTGCCACAAGTTCTCTCTTCTTTCTTCTCTTTCATCTTTTACCACTCTGGTGCCATTCTGCCACAATCTTTTTCTTCACTCGTCTCACACTATGAAGTGACCTCACTCCTTACCAAGGCTAACTCTTCCATGTTAAACCAATGCATTCCTATCTTGTCTCCTCCAACTAATTGCCTCCTCTGGTATCTCCATTCTTTTCTTTTATTTTTCATCTCTCCCTGTCTACTGGTTCTTTCTCTTTTGCCTACAAACATGCTCATGTTTCCCTATTCTTGAAGAAAAAAACCCTCAGTTGATCCTTCCATCCCCATTAACTCTTGTCCTTTGTTTCTGCTACCCTTTGTAGTTAAATTCAAAAAGGTGATCTACAACCAATATCTCTGCTTTCTTTCCTTTCACTATCTTCTTAGTCTCTTACAATCTGGATTCTGACTTTATCCTTCCACTACACTCCCCAAAGCTACTCATGATGTCTTAGTCACCAAGTCCTTTTCCAATACCTTTTCTTTGTCCTCATTCTCCTTGACCTTCTTGTAGCCTTTGTTGCAGGCATTGTTGGTCACTCCTTGATACTGTCTTCTGGTTCTGCTCCTATCTATCTGACCATTACTTCCCTGTATTCTTACTGGATTCTCTTCCAGGTAATGCCCTCTAACCAAAGGTATCCCTCAGGGTTATCTCCTGGACCTTCTTCTTTTCATCTTCTACATTACTTCACCTGGTAATCTCAGCAGCTCCCATGAGAGCTGATGACTCTCAAATCTACCTATCCTGAATTAATCTTTCCATTGACCTCCAATCTCACATCTCCAACAATCTCTCATCTGGATGATGCCCAGTAGAGATCTTAAACATGTCCAAAGCTAAACTCATTGTCTTTTCCCTTAAGCCTGATGAGCATTTTCTCTGACTATCCCCCATCCCTAGAATGCTCTATCTCCTCCATTCCATCTACTAACCTCCCTAGCTTCCTTTAAGTCGCAACTGAAATCCCTTCTTTTACTAGAAGCCTTCCTCAACCCCTCTCAATTCTAATGCTTTCCCTCTGGTAATTACTTCCTATTTATCCTATACATAACTTGTTTTGTATATATTGTTTGCTATCTCCTCCTTTTGCCTCTTTTTGTATCCTTAGGGTTTAGCTCAGTGCCTGGCACATAGTAAGCACTTTGTAAATGTTTATTGATTAATGCCACCAACACAAAGGAATTTGGATGACCTCCCTTGCTATAGAGACTCCTTCTTTTTTTGGGCTCTGTGCTGCAACTATTCATGATGATATAGACATTTCCCTATTTGAGGACCCCTCTTGATATGAATAAATGTGAGGTCTGTTGAGCAGACTTATCTCTATTGTTGCTGCTTTCAAGGGAATAGGATGATAGATTTAGGATTGGAAGAGACCTAAGAAGTCATCTAATCCTATCCCCCCTCATTTTACAGATGAGGAAACTTAGACCCAGAGAGGTCAAGGGACCAGCTCAAAGTCATGTAAGCAGCAAGTGGAGTGGCCAGGATTTAAACTAAGATTACATGACTCTAGGTTCAACAGTTTTCAATATTGTGGGATTATGATACATTTTTGGAGGGCAACTTAATGATGATGGTGTGCCTTTGTGAGTCATGGAATACTACAGGGTCTAAAGAATTAGAGTTGAGAGCCACCCAAAGGCAATGGAAGGGAGGATGGGGAATATGAGTAGGTCCCACCAGTGAAGTGCCGCATGCTCTCATGCAAGATAGCATCAAAAAGATGAATGACAAAATAAGAAGCTGGACTAGTTATGTGGTAGTAGTGAGGAATAAGTAATGGAAAGCCCAGGGGCTACATTGGCATCCACAAAGGCATAAAGAGTATTAGAGCAAGGTCTTTGGAATTTTGAGGGGTATGTCCCCCAGTGGAAGATTTGTGGGAATATGAGCAAGAGTCACACAATAAGAAAGCAAAGGTGGATTATAGTTCATTCTGATAGTGAATAGTAAATTTCTGAGATTCCATCAAAGGATCAAAATATTCTGATTATGGAAACCATCTTGTTAAAATTATTTTTAAGTAAGCAGTAAATAAAAAAAAAAGCAATCTATCTGTCTCTCAATCTCTTGCTGTCTCTCTCTGACTTATTTTTTTTGCAATCTGTTCTTGAATACAAAAAATCATCTGACTCTAGACTGGCACTCTACGCACTGAGCTACCTAGCTGCCTCCATATATATATACACACACATACACATATATATATTCACCATATATCTATATTTCTTCATATATCTATAGCATATATTACGTATCTATCACATATGCTACAATCTAGATTTCTTTCTATATATGATGTATTTCTCTATATAGACTACTATATAGTTAATATGTAGTATAATATACATAATATATTAGTATATATAATACTATATAAAACACATTATATATCTATATTTCTTTTTATTATTTAAATAAAATACTATCTATAGCATATTACTATATATCTATACTTTCTTCATATAAAAATACATACACATTTCTCTCTCTATCCTTATTCCTGTCTCTATTTCTTTCTCTACTTCACAGATAAGGACTGGACTTAAGACTTCATTAATACCAGCACAACACATGTGTATGTATATATGTATATATGTATATATGTTCATGTACATATATGTATATGGACATATATAGGTATATATGCACATATATCTACTTGGTAGATAATATCAAATAAAAGATCCTACATCTACAGTTGAAGAAGACCTTAGGTGTCATTTATCTATCCCAACCCTCTTATTTACAGATGAGGACACTGAGGCACAGCAAGTCAAAATGGCTTGTATCATGGATTCTGATATTTGCTTAAAATTACTTTAAAAAATAACAACACCTAATGTAGGAATGAATACTCTTGTGTTTTCATTCAAATATTCCTCAAGACAAAAATAACACTTGGGTAAGTAACGGAAATTTTAGGAGGCTAATGTCCTTTCTTTGAGCATCCCAAGTGTTCCCCAGGAATCCAGGGCTAGTCTACGGAATCGGAACTGGACCATGCCCTGGGAATCATGGGTGGGGCATCAAGAAAAGGGTGTGTGCACATGTGTCTGTATGTGCATTCTTTGTGAGCCCAACCATTCCCAAATGCTGTTTCAAATCTCCAGGCTTTTTACACTGAATAAGTCAGATTTCTTCCTTATTTTCTAACGAGAACGAGTTTAACGAGTTCCTTAAAAGTCTCTGTTTTTCCAGGGCAAACATGCTGGCTTGCCACCTTTGGACTTTTCCCACACACAGAAGTTTTTGTAGAAAAAGATTTGCTGGTAGCTTATTAATTCCTCTGAGAAAGAGATTTATCTCCAGATATTATACTTTTGCATTATCTACCAAGGTAGGACGTTCATCTTAACTTTTGCATGATACATAAAAGAAAGGGCCATGATAAGAATGCCTTAACTAGCCAGTCATATTACACAAAACCACCTCGGTCTGGTTTCTTCCCCAGCCGCCCACCAAATCCAGGAGTAGGCCTATTAGAATTCAATATCCATTTATTTTTATTGTGTGATGGATAAAGCCTGTTTAATAATTCTTTGCATTTTTAAAAACCAAACTCCTTAGATGAGGAGCTTTGGAGACTTTACAATAACAGTCTGAGTGTATTGTCTGCATTGCATGAGGGGGTAGGACTAGAATGGGCGCACTCCCTCCCCACTTGGCTCTGATGAGAATAAAAACTAGGACTTCTGGAGTCCTTGATTCCGGTGCTCTATCCGCTAGGGGACACTGCCTGTCTCTGTAACTTCGGTGGTCAGTGGTCCCTTAAATATCAGAGCACATTATTTTTCCTGCCATTTCCTTCTCCCAGACTAATTACCAACATCCTGGGCAGCCCAATCTCTTTATAATTTGGACAAGTACTGAGAAATATAGGACAGAGATAAAAAAAAACCTGACCCATATTTCTCTTTCACTATGTTTCTTCTCAATACAATACTCTTTAAAAAAAAATGCAAATACTCTTTGTGAAACTTTCTTCTTCAAATCTACAAAAAATCCTGCCAGCCTATTAGTCCATGGAATTCCAAACTGACAGACCAGAGCCGAGTGTAACAGAAAAAATTACTTCATCATTCTTACATGCATTGCTCCTATGAATTCACCCTGGAGTCATGGGTGAGAAGCCGTAGAGAAGCTGGGAAACAGGCTAGGAGTATTATTTGGAATCCTCCCCCTTACCCCCAATGCTAGCTGTGTGACCTTGAGCAAAGGGCTTAATCTCTCTGAGTCCAGGTTTCTCTATCTATGAAATGGGGACAGTAATAGCACCTACCTCACAAGATTACTTTGAGGATCAAAAGCTATATTGCATATAAACTGCTACATATAGGTGAGCTATTGTTAGTGTGTGTGTGTGTGTGTGTGTGTGTGTGTGTGTTTGTGTGTGTGTGTGTGTTTAAAGAATAGCATTGTGGAAGCTAGGTGGTGTAGTGAATAGAACACCGGCCCTGGAGTCAAGAGGACCTGAGTTCAAATCTGACCTCAGACACTTAACACTTACTAGTTATGTGACCCTGGGCAAGTCACTTAACCCCAATTACCCTGCCTTCTCCCCTCCAAAAAGACCAAAAAAAAAAAAAAGAATACCATTGGTCCCATCAGATCATAGGCTTACGGCTGTAAGGGACCTTAGGCATCATTCACTCCAACCCTCTCATTTTACAGATGGGGAAACTGAGGCTCAGAGAGGTTAAGTGGTTTGCCTGTGATGATACACAGTAGGTATTTGAGGCAAGATTTGAACTCAGGTCTTCTTGCCTCCAAGTCCAGCACTCTATATAAGTCTGGCCACCGAATATAATAGCAATGAAATCTGGGAAATGATGTTGAATTATCTTTCCCATGAAAGGTTTAAGTATTGAAGGCAGGAATTCTCATTCTTTTCATGAGTTACAGAATCAAGTAATCTCAAACTTGGATTTCAGTGGCCATCCACTTCAAAGCATACCTGAAAAAGAGTCCCTTTTCAAACACGTCCAACAAACAGTCCTCCCTATTTACTTTGAAGAAGTGCAATAAGAGGGAAACTCACTCTTTCCTAGGGTAGCCCATTCCACTTTTGAAAAGGTTCTCATTATTAGGAAGTTTTTCCTCATATCAAACCTACATCTGTCTTTGCAGCTTCAACCCAGTGGTCCTGAGCCTGCCATCTAAAGCCAAACAGCTGGGTCCTTCTTTCACAGGACTGTTTTCAAATACTGGAACACAGCCCTCCATCCCCCCACAAGTCTTCTCTTTTCTAGGCTAAGGATTTTTGGTTCTTTCAGTCAATCTTTATCTAAAACGACCTTAAGGCTCTTTATTATCCTGGCTGCCCTCCTTTGAACTCTCTCTAGATTTTCAATGTAATTTCTAAAATATGGTTCCCAGAACATAGCATAATACTCCTGGTCATCTCCGATAGGGCAAAATCGAGTGGGACTACCCCCTCTTGATTTCTTAGATGTGATGACTCTCTTAATTCAGTCTATAATCCTCTTGGATTTTTTTGTTTATTGTAGCAGAGTCCTGCCTCATACTGGTATTGGGGTCTACCTTGAACCCAAAAGCTTTTTAGGCAGACCAAGCCTCCCCTATCATGTGCTTCTAAAACTTATTTTTTTTAAAATCCAACTGTAGGACATTAGACTATGACCTTCTTGAGGGCAGTGACTATCTTTTGCCTTTGTATCTCCAGCCCTTAGAACAATGCCTGACACAAATTAGGTACTTATTAAATATTATATTTCTTCCTATTATATTTCATCATATTAAGTTCAGCCCAATTTTCTGGTCTGTTGAAACTTTTTTAAATCCTAACTTTGTAAACTATTGTTAGCCATCCAAATTCATGTTTAGTTTTGAAACCACTATGGGCCCAAGATCCTTAAAAAACCATTTTTTTTTTCAGTACTCACAAATAGGTATTGTGCTGTCTGATTTTTCCAACTATTTGTTATCACTTAACTCCATGCTTAGTTTTTGTGTATACCTTCAGTGTGTAAAATTTATTTGAAATGACAAGATTTGTCTTCCATGGTGTGGTCTTGGTTTCACCCCTGATACAATTATCTTCCAGTTTTCATTCTTTAGAAAGGAAGGAAGGAAATGGAATATTAACTAAACCCTTCTTATGTGCCAGGCACATATTATCTCATTTGATCATCACAACAATTTTGGACAGTAGATGCTATTATTGTCCCCAATTCACATTTGAGGAAACTGAGGCAGGCAGAGGTTAAATGAGTTGCCCAGGTTTATGGAGCTAGTAAGTATCTGAAGCTATATTTGAACTCAGGTCTTCTTGACCCCAGGCCCAGAGCTCTATCCACAGCAACACATATTGATAGAGGCATTAAGCATTGTTGGCCAAGGATTTGTCATCTGTTCAGTTTCTAGTTGGGCACCTTGTCACAATCTATTCAGTCAATGGACATTTATTAAGTGTTTACTGTTTGTCATGTATTGTAACATTGTTTCAAATTTTAAAAAATGCAGTTCAAAATTTAGATTTTGCCTTAGCAACACCACTGTCTTCATTCACACCACACCTTGGTCCTCTAGCTTTTTCCTTTGCTCACTTAAGGGCTTTGTAATTAGGGCACACTGGAGAGTCAATGTTTTATAGTGGAAAGAATAAGGTCCTTGGAGTTGGAAAGATGTGTTCAAATTCTACTTGAGTTACTTACTGACTGTGGGTCTAGGTAAATCACAACTTTTCTGGGTCTTGATTTTCTCATCTATAAAATGAGGCAGTTGGACTTGATGTTGTCTCAGGTTCCTTCCATGTGATATCTATGATTCTGTGAAATGTGGGCACTCAGATTCTTGTACCTGGGAGATATGGCAGGATCTGCTACCATCCCATAAACAGGAGAAATTTAATGATGTTTTCAGAAAGTCCGTGTTTTAAAAAATACACATTTTCTTTAGTGAATAAAATTCATTCAATGATGTGTCTCTTCTATCAGAGTTTAGTAATTCTTCCCTAAAGTGAAGGGATTGAGGATGGGGTGAAGGGCAGGAACAGAAAGGAATAAAAATGTCATAAAAACCATTGCTTTTATTTCTGTGGTTATTAGTAAATATTAACTCTTTCCTTTGCCCCTCCAATATGATCCCTACCTCCTTATCTATCCTTTTGTTGCTTTTCCAAATGAATGCCTTTCCCATTCCTTTCCGCCATTCCAAGTCCCACAGAAGGTAAGATCCTTAAGTCTGTGACTGTTTATCATTTTGTTACTTTATATGTATTTTGAGTATAGTTGTACGTAATTAAATACTTATAAGTTGTCTTTCCCAATGGTATGTTAGCTCTTTTTTTGTTTGTTTGTTTTTTTTTTGTTTCTTGGAGGGGGTCAGGTAGAGAAATTGGGGTTAAGTGATTTGCCCAAGGTTTTGTGTTGTGTCTGAGGTCAGATTTGAACTCTGGTCCTCCTGACTCCAAGGCAGGTGTTCTATTCACTGCGCCACCTAGTATGGTTAGCTTCTTGAAGGCAAGGTCTGTTTAATTTTTGTTTTTGTATTCATCTAGCTTAGCACATTGCTTGGCACATAGTGGAGGCTTAATGTTTATTGAGTGAATGAGTAAATCATTTCTTTCAAGATATAATTTGATTAACCTCCTACAAAATTCCTCACACCCCCCACTCCCAGTAACCTTCCCCTATCCTCAGGTCTCCTGTGCCCTTCTAAGGCATGATTCTAGTTTTTATAGCATTTTTATCTGATCCAGAGGTGTGACTTTGAAACTGCTCATTTATTAAACAACAACAACAAAGCAACTGTGCGGTTGTATCTCACAGTCAGATTGGGAAAGATGACAAAAGAAGAAATTGACAAATGTTGGAAGATTATGGGAAAACGGGCACACTAATGCATTATTGGTGGAGCTGTGAATTTGTCTAGCCATTCTGGAAGGCAATTTTTAACTATGCCCCCAAAGTTACTAAGCTGTATGTATACCCTTTGACTCAATTATACCACTACTAGTTCTATATACCTGAAGAATCCAAGATAAAGGAAAAAGATCCATAGATACAAAAATATTTATAGCAACATTTTTTTTTGTAGTAGCCAAAAATTAGAAGTTAAGACGGTACCCATCTATTGGGGGAATGGCTCAATGAATTGTGGTATATGAACATAAAGGGATATTATTGTGCCAGATAAATGAAAAGTGCACAATTTCCGAGGAAACTGGGAAGAAGTTTGTGATATGATACAGGGTGAAATGAGCAGAATAGAATAATTTAGGAAATGACAACAAAACTACATAGGAAAAGCAACTTTGAAAGACTTTAGAATGCTCATCAATGCAATGAGAAATCGTGAGTCCAGAGGTGTGAAGGTGAATCACAACTCCAACTTCCCTCTGGAGAGAAAAGGGATAGGTTTAAAATTCACAATGAGACATGTATATTTGGAAATAATTGATACAGGGTTTTGTTTTTCTAGATGATGCTCATTTATTTGAGGCTTTTGTTATTTTTTAATTCAAGGTGGGGGAGGGCTATGGGAGGGATCAATAAAAAAATTTTTAAAGAAAAGAAATAAAATTCACTATTTGGTTATAGCTTCTGTATACTTAAATATATACTTTTTTTTTTTTGCCTTGATAGAATGTAAGCTCCTTGAGGACAGGGACTACTTCATTTTGTCTTTGTATCCCCAGAGCCTCATAACACAGTGCCTGGCATATAGTAGGTATTGAATGAAAGGTTGTTAATTGATTAATTGATTCACTATCACAAAAGTGCTGCTAGGAATATTTGACACATAAACCGACTTGAATTTGACTATTGCTCAGCATCACCAGTGGATACCTGGAAGGTTTAGGTTCAAGTTTCACCTTTGATACATCTTGGCTGGGTGACCCTGGGTAAGTCACCTAACTTCTTAGAGCTCTAGCCAAATCTCTAATATTAAAGGTTACAGGAAAGAAAGATGCCTACATTGGTAGAGGGAGTTTCCTCACCTATTCTGATGAAGTTAGTCCCTCAACAATCCCTCTCCCCGGCATCACCAAGCAGTCACAAAATTGTCTGATAACTGGCTAGCAAATGCGGCTTTACCTCAGGCTGATACTCTTGGAATGAGGTAGAGATGATCCCAGAGGGCCAAGGGGGCAATGGACAGTTGAAGTCTGTCCCAATTACTTTTGTTGACTATATAATATAGGCGCTGAGCAAGCCAGGAAGGTGATATTTAGAAACTCTGCCCTTGGGACAATTTGGAACTGAAGAAGCTATTAATCCTAAGCTGTAAATTTCTTTTCCCCTTGAGAGTGATTTCTCACCTTACCATATTAATTTGGCTGCAATAAAACACTAGGTGAATGGCTGTCAGGAGCCGCTGCATCCATCCATGGTGGGTGGGAAGTCTTAAATTAGCTGGCTGACAAAGAGGAGGAGGAGGTCTAAGCTTCAGGCCCTGCTGTCTGAAATCTACAGGACGTGTTGGTTATCCAGGGGCCGACTGACTGCAGGGTTCAGCTTGTTCTGCTGGAGAGAGATGCTTTGGTCTTCATCATGGGTAACTTGGCTGCTTTGCAAGATCAGACTTCCCAAATTAACTGGTTTTGGTGACAGCAAAAATGCCTAGCTGTCCCCCGAAGCGAGATTCTCCACCCTGAGTGAGAAATGAGTAGCAGGGCCCAACACCAGAACAGGTGTTTAACAGGGAAGTGAGGAGGCAGCGGGCTTCCACATGCAGGGGCCTGGGCTAAATTGCTGGGGGGATTTGGTGGGATGATAAGCTTTCATTATTGCTAAGGAAAATTAAAGGCAGATTCTGCAAGAGTGAAACAGGGAGCTTAGAGGGTCACATGTACTGGTGGGCTGGGTTGCCTTAACCCTTTGTACAGGCTCAGGGAGATCTGGGCCTCTTGTCCCCTCAAAATCCTGTCCTCAGAGAGGATCTGGGGATTTGGCTCAGCCCACTGACTCCCACTTTGTTGACATTGTCCCTTTTTGCCAGATGAACATACATACATATATAAACACATATATTTTATATATGTGTGCATATATAAATATATACTTGTATATGTGTGTGTATGTATATATGTGTGTATACACACACGTGCATACATAAACAACCCAGTCTTTGAAAAAAATGTAACATGACATACTCTTAAATTTAATCTGCAAGATTAATATTTTCTCCATTATGCCCTGATTTGTAGTGTTTGATGATTTGTGAAGTATAAAGAAAAGTTGTGATTACTCTCCACCCCCTTCATTTTACAGGTGAGAAAATTAAGATCTGCTGGGCTGAAGTGATTTGCCCAAGATCACAGAATTAATGAGTGTCTAAGCCAGAATTTGAACCCAGTTTCTTTGACTTCAGAGTGTGTTCTTTCCATGGTAACTCAAGACTTCCTAGCTTTTTGATCTCGTTGTGAGTTGGAGGTCACAATGCTGCCTGGTCCAGAGATGGGAGGGAGATACGGGAGGAGGGAAAGAGGGCAGCCTAGCCACAGATCCTGAAGTCAGTGTACTTAGATACAGTCTGTTATCTTTGTGCCTACTCTGCGAACCAGATTGGGTGGGGGAGAACTCCTAGAGGTCCTTGTCTGCAGACAAAGGGAAAGTCAGAGTGCACAGGGGCCATGAGATCTTGATTAAGTCAAGAGCAAGGTTGGAGTGCCCTAGAACTTCCCAGAAGTTCTTGCCTTTCTGGGCCAAAACTTTTCCCCTCCATCAAGCTCTCAACCCCTTCCCCTGACTTCATCATGACTCACCAACAGCCCATCAGCAGACTTTGAGCTGGAAGCTTCCAGATCAAATGAGAATAGACTATATATATACATACATATCTATGTATGTATATCTATGTATGTTTATATGTGTACATACATATATAATATATATTATAAATACATGCATACACAAATACTTGCATACATATTTGGAAAGAGGATGTGGTTTGGGTGTTTGAAAAAGACACTGCTTGAGCACCCTCTATTTCCAAAGTTAAGTCTGAAAGTGTTTTGAAGAAGAGAATTTAAATTCCATTACCTGTAAACTATTAGTCATAAATCAAGGACTTGACAATGAAACCATCCTGGGATAAGACTTGGTCTTTGGAATGTTTTAAGGGTCACACAAGGGTACAATATAAGGCCCTTGAGGGCAGGAACTCTCTTTTTTGGTCTCTGTATTCCCAGCCCTCAGCATGTAGTAAGAAGGTAACATATATATTGAGTTGATTTGCATTCGATCAATTAATTGAAAGAGTTAGCGTTTCTGTAGCGCGATAAGGTTTTCAAAGTGTTGTACTCCTTTGACCTTCACAACTGCCCTGTCAAGTTGGAGCTGTAATTAACCTCATTTTATAGATGCAGAGACAACTAGTGTCTGAAGAAGGATGTTAATTCAGGTCTTCCCAGTTCCAAGCCCAACATGCTATCCACTATATGGCCTCGATAATCATGTTTGAGGTGCCTACCATGCAGCCAGGAATGTGCCAGGTGTTGGGAAGAGAAAGACCTGCCCTCCAGGAGTTACCGTTCTCTTGGGAAAGACAAGATGCGTTTAACAACAACAACTTACATTTGCATGGTATTTTAAGGCTTGCAAAGCACTTTGCATGTGGCTCATTTGACTGTTGTCACAACACTATGGGATAATATCCTCATTTTTCAGATCAGAAGACTAAGACTGATTGAATTTAAATAAATAATAATAATAATAAATTAACATTTACATAGTACTTACCACAAGCCAGAAATGGTGCTGAATGCTTTACAAATATTATCTCATTCGATCCTTACAACAATCCTGGGAAGTAGGTGCTATTATTAATCCCATTTATAGGTGAGATAAATGAGGCAAAGAGAGGTCAAGTGACTTGTCCAGGTTCAAACTGTAAATAGTTGAGGTGAGATTTGAACTCATGCCTTCTTAACTCTAAGGTCAATGCTCTTTTCACTATACAAAATATATTTAAAAAAATACAAGGTAGTTTGGGGAGGGAGAAGATTAGCAGAGAGGATATGAGAATCAGGAAAGGTATCATTGAACTAGTAAGAGCCTAGATTTCTCAGGGATTCCCATTCAGGGACACTTCTCTGGGTCTTACATTGCCTTATACTGAAGTCATTATGTCAGGCCCCTTTTAATCATGGCTAATTCATTAATCTTTTCTTGTTATTCTTTATCTGGCTTGGGTTTCTTCCTCTACATCCTTTCTAACAGAATGCCAAGATTCTCCATGGTCTATATCAGCAGTTCTCAACCTGTGGGTTGCAACTCCTTTGGGGGGTTGAACGACCTTTTCACAGGGGTTGCCTAAGACCGTTGGAAAACACATGTTTCCAATGGCCTTAGGAACCGAGACATGGCTCCTCTGAATGTCTACAGGCGGATCCATCCACATGCAGATACACCCACATGTGGGTATTAAAGGGTCGTGGCATCAGGAAGGTTGAGAACCACTGATCTATATGGTATTATTAAAGGAAGGGATAGCACCATTAAATCAGCCTAGGATCTTTTTTTCAGAAGAAGCACAAAGGGCTAACATGCAATGCAAATCATTGGGTACCATGTACAGTGGACTAAAGATTCATTGACCAATCCAAAGGTAATCTATTTTAGCATCTCTTCTACTTTTATTTAAAAACTTCTCCCCGTCAATAACTCATTTACCTATACCAACCATTGGAGGTTTTCATCCAACATTTTTCAAGCCTGTTGCATTTGTCTGTGTAGCTTCTGTATCTGGGGCCCTTCTAAGGCTACTCTCTACAGCCATCTAACCCTGTTTCTTTTGCCATCTTTGGCCGTTTGCAAAATGGGGCAAACTGCAATGATCTTATAGGGTTCCCTGACAAAAGAATTTCACCATCACTTCCTGACATCTTAGAGAATGACACAACCCCCTCCTATTCCTCAAGTCCATTCCCCCAACCTGATTCCCAGCAATCTCTTTTTTCTATACTCCAGAAAGAAAGCACCTTGCTGAGTGGTGACTCCTCATTACTGCTCAGACAATGGCTAGAAACAATAAATCTCATGGGTTCTAATCTCTTCCTGGATGTGATGGGTTTGGTGGTCTGATTCCTATGAGATAGACTTGGCTGCCTTGAAAAATAAATCCATGTTAAAACACATAAGCATAACATTTATCCAATTATATATTATACATAATATGATGCACTATAATATGATAGATGGGTAGACAGACAGGTAGATAGATAGATAGATAGATAGATAGATTCCCCTTTGATAATTACCCATGACCTTTCTTTGGGGATTTGTGCTAGGATGAAGCTGAAAGAGTTGTAATATAAAAATCAATGAAATTTGGGACAAGAGAGGGGAAGAAATCCCAAGTAATTATAACGTGTTTCACTTTGTAATCAGAGATTTAGTTGATGGGTCCTTTGTTTGTTTTGTTTTGTTCTTGGTATATTTCTTTTTCATGCATACAGAACAAACTCAGAAAATGTGTTGAAGGGTATTAATTTGATCTCCCACTCTTTCTTTCATACTGATGGCTGCCACTTTTTCCTCCCCGATTCTGGGGCTCAATAATACCAATTGCCCACATTGATAGTGCTTTCATGTTTATCTCAGAATCTCAGAGTTAGCTGGAGCCTCAGTGGTTGAGTAGTCCAACCTATCCATGAACAATATCCCTTGTATGACATTCTTAACGGTGGATCATCCAGTTGGAACTGGAAAACTCTAGTGTAGGACAAACAACCAATTCCCAAGATGACTTTTCCACTTTGGGATAATTCTAATTGCTTACAACAAGATTAAATCTGCCTACATCCAACTTATATTCCTGTATTTTGTTCAAAGAATTGCAGAATTTTTGAATTTGAAGGGCCTTTAGTAGACATCTAGTCCTACTCAGACTCCTAAAGAAATTCCCTCCACAACATAACCAACAATTGGTTATCTAAGCTCTGATTGAAGGTGGCAAAACACTTTACATGTGTTATTTCATTGGATCCTCTCCTCAACCCAGTGAGCAAGGTGCTGATTATTCCCACTGTTAAGCGACTTGCCCAAGGTCCCACAACTAGTGTCTAAGTAAAAAAAGGATTCAAACCCAGGTCTTGCTGACTCCAAGTCCAGTACTCGACTTACTAGGCAATCTAACTGCTTCTTGATTTTTATGCATGTAGATAATATTGAAATGAATAAAATACAAATAAATTTAAAAGCATTATTGGATTCATTAATTTGGGAGGCCAAGTGCTCTTGTGAATAGAGTGCCATACCTACAATCAGGAAGGCCTAGGTTCTATTGCTGCTGACAATAGCTGTGTGACCTAAGGCAAGGGTCTGAAACTTTCTGAACCTCAGTTAACTACTCTATAAAATGGAACAATTGTTTCTGTAGCACATCCTTCAAGTCCAACTCCTTTTACAAATGAAAAAAACTGGGACCAAAGGAAGGAAAATGACTTGCCCATGGTCACACAGCTAGCAAATAGCAGAGCGTGGATTGGAGCTCAGGTATTCTGGGTCCAAATTTACTCCCCTGGATTAAGATGACAATACTTGGTACAAATATGGATTAAAGGATCCTTGGAGGGCACCCAAAGCCATACCCTTTGTTCTCTTTCCTGTATTACAGAATGCCCTATTATTAGAGTTATATTTTGTTATTCATTGTATTAATGGATATTAATAGTATGACTTTCATGTGGGATCTAGGAAAGTGTGTTTTTTTTTTTATATTTTAAAGAATAATGTTCATAGGATCCTGGGGTCATAGTTCTAGCACTTTAAGGTCTTCTGGTTCATCCTCTTTATTTCATAGATGAAGAATGTGAGGTTTATAGAGCTTAAGTAACTTGTCCAAAGTGACACAGAGGAGGTTGGGGACTATTCCACTGCACCGTGATGCCTCTGAATTCTGGGTGAGAACTTGCTGGGCATGTTATAGCCGGGCTTACTTTCATGTATGGGTTGAATGAGATAGTCAACCAATCAATCAAAAAATAAACATTTATTAAGCACTTACTTCTAGGTACTGTCCTAAGCAGTGAGGGATACAAGAAGAGACAAAAGATAGTCCCTGCCCTCTCTCAAGGAGCTTACAATCAAATAGGGGAGACAACATGCAAACAAATATATACTGGATAAATAGGAAATAAAGAGAGAGAAACCACTGGAATTAAGATAGGTTAGAGAAGGCTTCCTAGAGAAGGTGGGATTTTTGTTGGGACTTAAAGTCAGGGAAGTCAGTAGTCAGAGCAGGGGAAAGAAAATGTTCCAGACATGAGGAGCAACCACAGAAAATACCCAGAGCTGAGAGATGGAGGGTCTTGTTCATGGAATAGCCCAGAGCCCAACATGATGGATTGAAGAGTATGTGGTAAGTAGGAAGGCATAAAAAGACTAGAAAGGTAGGAGAAGGCTTGATTATCAAGGGCTTTGAATGTCAAACAGCATTTTGAATTTGTTTCTGGAGGCAATAGGGAGCCACTGGAATATATTGAATAAGGGGGTGACATGGTTGGACCTAAGCTTTAGGTAAATCACTTCAGTGGCTGAATAGAGGATATATCGGAGTGGAGAGAGACTTGAGGCAGGCAGACCCATCAGCAGACTATTGCCAGGGTGAAGCAATGAGGGTCTTCACTAGAGTCCCTTCCATTACCCAGATTTTGTGATTCTGTCCTAGGCAGTAGTTCTGAGAGTACAATGTATCTAATATACTTAAATATGCTCTTATCCTCTGTCCTTGAAACATCACCTGGTCCTTAGCTCTGATAATTGAGCCTCTCTCCTTATCTTGCTAAGAACCAAGCGTCCATACTGCCACCAAGACCCCTTCTCCTCTCCCTCCTTCCTCTGTTGTCTTATCCCATTAGAATGCAAACTCCTTTGAGGAAGGACTGTCTTGTTTGCTTATTATTACATCCCTAGCACTTAGAATAGCTTATTAGAACATAATAAGCACTTAATAAATGCCCTGTGTATCATCTCTCTCTTTCTATCTATCCAGTTATCTATCTATCCATTCAGCTATCTCTCTCCATCCATTCATCTGTCTGTCTATCTATCTGTCTGTCTGTCTGTCTGTCTGTCTGTCTATCTATCTACCTACCTACCTGTCTGTCTATCTATCTATCTATCTATCTATCTATCTATCTATCTATCTATCTATCGACTTGTCTATCTATCTATCTATCTATCTATCTATCTGTCTGTCTGTCTGTCTGTCTGTCTGTCTGTCTTTCTGTCTGTCTGTCTATCCATCTATCTATCCAGCTCTCTCTCTCTCTCTCTCTCTCTCTCTCTCTCTCTCTCTCTCTCTCTCTCCCTCTCTCTCTGTCTCTCTCTCTGTCTCTCTCGCTCTCTCTGTCTCTCTGTCTCTGTCTCTGTCTCTCTGTCTCTCTCTCCCTCCCTCTCTCTCTGTCTCTCTCTCTCTGTCTCTGTCTCTCTCTCTCCATCTATCTATCCTGTGAAAAACCAGATGCCCTCTTGCAGTGTTTTCCTTAACTTGCTTTGCATTTCTTGCCCATTTAGAGAACAATATCTTAAGCTAGGTAGAAAATCAGAGCTGTCTCTTCTGAAGGGACCTTATTAGGGGAGGGAGTCACCATCTTGGAACTTTGTCAGAGGTCCCTAAAAAATAAGCTAGCCTCTTCTCCCTGCTTGGAAATTTTCCCTCTAGGAGCACTGCTTCCATTTTCTCCAGGATGAATGGAGCTCCCACATCCATAAATAAGTCTCAGGAGCAGTTCCCTGGGCACTGGCCCTGCTGTGCTTTCCTGTTGCTGCTCAGGTGAATGAGTAAGATCTCCCCAGACCTTCAGTTCAAACATGAAGCCTCCAGGTGCAGTGGCTCATACCTGGAGGATGATGAGGTGGTTTGGGCAGGAGGCCAAATGGGAAAGGGTAACGAATGGGAAGCACCTGGGGAGGTTTAGCAGGGCCTGCAAAGGGATCTGCTGGAGTCTGGGTTGTTGCAATCCCCTAACCACACTTAATAACTGAGACCGTTCCCCTGTTCTCAGGCCTCCTGATGGATGAGAATCAGAATACCACTCCCCAGGTAGACTCAGAGGATTAGGGGGTACCATTTGGGTGTGATTGGAGGAACAGAGAGAAACATATATTCTGCTTGAAACAGAAGGGAGGAATGTTTTTATCCTTGGGAAAAGTGAGTGGGTGACTAAATCAATCCTGCCCTTTGGATGGTCTACAGTTTGGAAGTAGGTCTCTACTATGAAGCACCTACTATGTACTGAGCACTGTAGCTTTTGTCTGTATTTTAAGATCAGATGTGATTTCACTGGTTAATGGAACTCCTTCTACCAATATAGATCATCACCATAAGAGTCTGAAAGTTTCCTATGCTACTGACTTGTCCAGGGTCATATAATTGTCGTGTGTTAGAGACTGGCCTGGAACCCAAGACTTCTATACCACATTACCTCTTGGCACCTATTTTAGACAAAATAGTGATCAATCAATCAATCAATCATCAGTCAGAATTTAAGTGCCTACTATGTGCCAAACACAGTGTCATTCTCAACATCTCATTCACACATACCTTACATATCCAATCTGTTGTCAAATCTTATTTTCACCTTCACAAATCTCTTCCATACATCTCTCCCTTCATTGCTAAGCTACCACCCAAGTTTAGACCATTATCACCTCTTACGTGGTCTGTAACATGGTACTGGATATTTCTCACATCTGGAATGCTGTTGGTACATTCTCACCTCTGTTTCCTGACTTCTCAGACTCAGTTTAAATCCTGCCTTCTTTAGGAGGGCTTTGTGCTTTTCCTGATCTGTTCAATCCTCTCTAAGAATGTCTTCCATCTACATTGTGTTTATCTTGTACGTACTGATTTATTTATATATTATTTCCCCCATTAGAATATAAGCTCCCTGAGGTCAGGTGCTATTTTTGTTTTTGCTTTGTATCTCTGTATCAGCAAGCACTCTAGCATACTCAGGGTGGCTGCTAGCACAGGTTCTTAGATCTGCTTTTCTAAAGGAAAGCAACTCAAAATGGGTTAACAATCTTACTTTAATCGATCAAGTATCATTTACCTAGTTCAGGGGGAAAAGTC
>CM053580.1:36324799-36362786 GCA_028627135.1 Pseudochirops cupreus | reverse complement strand
AACAAGCCTGGCGCCACAGGCTCCACGTGACCACATTCAGCCTATTAGGGAACAGAGTATACTTTCAAATATCCAAGGGTCCTCAGAGTCCTAGCCACTTTAGCAAAGGGCCTAGGGGCAGGGAAGATCTTCAGATTCCCATAACGATCTCTCAGGCTTATTATAGTATTTGACATAGTAAGGGCTTAATAACTGCTGATTAATTAATTGATGACTGTTGATTGATTCATTGATTGACAGCCTTCAAAGAATTTTTATTCTACTGGGTAATACAACTACGATGTAAGACAATATGAGAAGGAAGAGAATATACCATGAATTATAAAATGGAGTTTATGGTTAGATTTGAAAAGTAATCATATGGGATGGGAGAACACTGAAGGCAAAGCAGTCAAGAGCTGGCCAGAGGAAGAGATTTTTACAATGCCCAGAGTATAGATAATGCTTCTGAGATTTGCCAGCAGATCCTAATCTACTAGGATATCTGGTGTAGCTAGCTAGATGGGACAATGGATGGAGGGCTAGATTTGGGAGGAAGACTTAAATTTTAGTCCTTCTTCAGACATTTACTGGTCATTTCTGTGAGACACAAGTGAGCAGAGATGAGGTCATTTCTGCCACCTTGAACAAGTCACTTCCTATTTGTATCTCAGTTTCTTTATCTATGAAATGAAGTGGTTGGCCTACATTGACTCTTGGATTTGTTCCAGTTCTAAAAGGATGAACCTATGACACTGCCTTCAGGTGCACATACAACAAAATTCTAAATATCTACTTCTTCCTTTCCAACCACCACCTTTCCACATTGGTGGTCCTTAAGAGAAATAATGTGAAATGCTAAATTATCTAATGTGAATTGTGTCCTTAGAGGACCAAGGCAGGGGACATTCAATGTGAAGTAAATAGCAATCCTTGCTCAAAAAGGGTTTTTACTTTAAAAAAAGTAAGCTTTATTCAAATTATTCAATTTGCATAAAGTAAGCTTTATGCAAATTATGCAAAACAGCTCTCAACCAAGTCTAGCTTTGTTTGGTTTACTTGTTTGATTTCAGTTGAGGAAAACCAGAGAGGTAGAAGGAAGGAAATGTATGGAAGCAGACAAGTTAGATAGCAGGAAACAGTTCTAAAGAAAGAATGAGGACAATTAGGATCATGTCAACTGTCCTAGAATCAGAGGATTTGCAGCTGGAAGAGACCTCCAAGGACAAGACCTTGCTGGCAGCCAAGGAAGCTTTGACACCAGAGAATGGCCACTGGAAAGGGGACTGGCCAATTAGGCCCATAGGATCTCATCATCAGGGCCAAGATGATACGTAAAAGGTAAAGCTACTTTCTGATCTAATGAGGCTTAGCTATTAACCTCCCAGAAGCTTGTAAGTCTAGTTATAAGTTAAGTCACTAAATCCTGTTAGTCTTGTTTAATTCTGTTAAGGTGTTTGTGATTCTCCTATGTTTAGAATGCCTTTCTGAGTAGAAATAAACTACCTGTGCAATACCTGATGACTGTTGTACATTGGCTATCTCTTTTATTCCCTGTACTTTGATGAGAGGCCCTATACTTGAGCCACAGGTAAAATCTTCCCTGAGTAACTGGAGGAAGGATTTGTTAACAAGGCCAGGAATATGAAAAAGAAGAGACCGATCCCCTTTTTAGACCTGGGCCCCCCCAGGAATAAGGCTGGTCCAGAAACTTGCAGCGTCTCAGGTTATTGTTGTTAATATCAACAATCGTTGTACAATCCTAATGAGGAAGAAGATATAGAAGATGGTGGGGTGTAGGATGCAGGTAGTGGAGCAGAAGGATGAGTATAGTCCTCCAGCACTGTTAGGGCCAGTGACAATGCCTCTACCCCTAGACATTCAAAGCAAATATACAATTATTTTAGCTTGGAAAGATCATCAGTGACTGGAATGGAAGAATCCTTGGGAACCAATTTTATGGCACACAGAGAAAGACAGAAGACTGCCTTCCACTGTAGATTACAGTTTAGATCTTTAATATTAGAAAAGGCCATTGGGTTCATTCAGTCTAACTCCCGGCTTTTACAAGCAGGAACCTGAGACTCCAGCAATTTGCTGGCTTGTTCAAAGTCCCACATATCTCATTAATGGCAGACTGGGAAGGGAACCCAGACTTCCTGCCTTTCCACCTTGCCAGGGAGCCCACATTCGGAACCCAGAGCCTGGACAACTTATATAACTGTCACCAGTCTTGATTTGGCTCTTCATTGGGACCTTCCCTGGAGCAAACTGTTTGTCCAGTTCTCCCTGGTAGTAAGCATTTCCTGTTCTCTTCATTATGTGTGGCCGAAAGATATGCTGTTGTTGCTTGTTCTGTCTTAGTCCTTTCCTGAGAAGCACTGAGTATGCTTTTCTTGTTCTTCTAAGTGGTCTTGGAGGGGTTAATTCCATACCAATGCCACTGTGTTGTGGAGCAAATGGGTTAGTGAGACAAGGCTATTGTGTTAGCCTGCTTATGTCAACGGTACTTTTAAAAAATATTCAGTTCTCATCTCTCACTCCTTTCCTTTTGCCAGCTGAATTATCCTAATCTCTCTTTGCAAAGGAAACCCTCCCCCGATTCCCTTCCTGGCTGCCTTCTCGGTTTGTTGGTTTCCTAGAGACGGTGGGATTAAGTTAGTGTGTGTGAGAGACAGATTGGTGCAGTCCCAAGAATGCTGGACCTGGATGGAGTCTGGGGAGGCCTAGAATCACAGAAGGGCTTTGACACTCACTATAATGGCTGTAGGAAGCATAGCTATGTGAGCTCATGTAGTTGGCCATGGACAGGTCATTTCAACCCTGAGGACTCAGTCTCTTCTCTAAAATGGGGTTAATAACACTCTCACTACCTATCTCCCAGGGTAGTTGTCAGGATAGCACTTTGTAAACCTTAAGGCACCCTAGAAAAGGTGGGCTGCTCCTCGGGGGACACCCTAGAACCAAGAGTTTAGGACCTCCTGGTTCTGTACCTGGATATAGCCCTAACACAAGAATATCACCAACAAGCCCTTTGTGAATGCCCCAGAATGACAAGGTTCTTTGACATGCTTGGTGTTGTGTAGTAGAAATATGAAAGTATCAGACTTTTCTTCTTCCTTTTCTTCCTCTTTTTTCTCCTTCCTTCCTTCCTTCTTCTTCTTCTTCTTCTTCTTCTTCTTCTTCTTCTTCTTCTTCTTCTTCTTCATCTTCTTCTTCCTCCTCCTTCTCCTCCTACTCCTCCTCCTCCTCCTTGAAAGGTAACTAGCTGATGTGGTAGACTCAAGAGGAGCTGAATTTGAATCCCATCTCAGACACTTACTGTGTGACCCTGGGTAAGTCATTCAACTTCTCTATGCGTCATTTTCATCATCATAAAATGAAGGAGTTAATCTCAATGACCTCTAAGGTCCCTTCCAGCTGTAGACCTAACATCTCTTTTCTCCTCCTTAATAGTAATATTAATATCACCATCATCATTATTAAAAAACACAGGTTTCTTCATATATTTGTTGTTTTTGTTCAGTTGTTTCAGTCACATACAACTCTTTATGACCCCATTTGGGCTTTTTTTTGGCAAAGGTATGTAATGGTTTGCCATTTCCTCCTTTAGCTCATTTTACAGATGAGGAACCTGAGGCAAACAGTTAAATGACTCACCCAGGATCACACAGCTAGTAAGTATCTGGGGCTGGATTTGAACTCAGGAAGATGAGACTTTGTGACTCCCAGGCCTGGCACTCCATCCACTGTACCACCAAACTGTGTCTCTTCATATTCAGTGGCTGATGACAAATCCTGAGTAATGGCTATGTTTTCATCTCCCCTACTTTAGGAAATTTGTTCTTTCTTCCCCATTCCCTTACACAGAATTTAAGGGAAGTCAGTGTTCCTTTTCTTCTAGGGTTAACAGGCTACCTCTGTCTTCTTTGTGTATTTCCTATTCTGTAAAGCAAGTCCACCCACTGGTTAGCCTTTATAGATCATTTTGTTAACTCTTTCAAAGCATGAAAACAGATTGGATTTGTCCTAACAAAAGGTGAACCTGATTGGCCCCTTTTCTGTTTCTGTTCTCTAAGCAATTTATAATTACTCCTTTAATGAATGGTCAAGATAGGATAGATTATAGGACAGGAAAGGAGTGGGAAGAAGAAGAAGAATGGAGGGAGAGTATGCCTGGGACCTTGTCGGAGGTCATCAGAAGTCCTTTCTGGTCAAGTCCAAGCCTGGCCACCCAGGTTTGTATCGGAAAGCTTCTGAGTGGAGCTGCGTAACCACTTCTGGCAGAGATGGGCAATTCCTGGCCCTATCTTGCTCTTTATTTGGAGGCTCTTTTCTCAACACTTACCCCCTCTTTTTCCACCTCTGGAAGTTTTAGACCAGGGTCTCAGCTTCTTTGGGATTAGGGTAGAATAATTAAAACTAGAAGAAGGATAAGCTCAGATATGTGACAGAGGTGGAGGTCTAATTTTAAATAAAAAGAACCCTTGGAGCCTAGCCCTAGGAGGGTGGAGAGGAGAGAAGAAAAGCTGGAGCCAAACAAAAGCCCCACTGATGCTTCATGGTGTTCCTGGAAAAATGACTGGGCATCCTATCTCTTTGGTCAGCTTCAATTATGTGACCTAAATCCTGCCAGTGCTCTGGGGGCATTCGGGAAGTGTTCATTGCCAACAGTGATGAATTGAGTTTGTTGTGGCCTGGAATAACATTGGGTATCTGGGTAATTGATAGGATTTAGAAACAGAAGGAACTTTCAGAAACCCCTCATTTTATTTATTTATTTTGAAAATAACATTTTACTGATGCTTTTTGTTTTTATAGCCCATTTGTGTCCAACTGTCTATCCATTCCCTGCTCCAGCCCCTCTACCAAGAGAGCCTTTCCTGTAATGGGGCAAAAGTTCAGCAAAACCAACTGGCACAGCAACCGTGCCTTGCAGCGTATACAACAGCCAGCACCCATTGCTCTGCACCTCGAAGAGGAGCAGAAGGAAGTATGTTTCCTCCTTTCTTCTTCAGACCAAGATGGATGATTAAATGTGCGTAGCTTCACCTTAGTGTTTTTTCCATTATGTTATTGTAGTCATCATGTATATTGTTTTTTTGCCTCTATTTACTTCACTCTGCATCAGTTCATGCAAACCTTCTCATGTTTCTCTTAACCCCTCATATTTGTGGTTTCTTCCAGAATAATAATATTATATTACTCTCATATATCAAAATTTGTTTAGCCATTCCTCACTCTAGAGGGAGCTAGTTTGTGTCCTGGTTCATTGCTACCATAATATGGTAAGCTGTGAACCTACTATGTGCCAGGCACTAGAATAAGCACTTTACAAATGTTATCTGATTTGATCCTCACAAAAAATTTTGGAGATAAGGGCTATTGTTAACCCCATTTTATAGCTGAGGAAACAGAAGCAAACAAAGGTTAAGTAACTTGTCCAAGGTCACACAGACAGTAAGTCTCTGAGGCCAGATTTGAACTCAGGTCTTCCTGACTCCAGCCCCAGCCCCCTATCCACCTACCTGCCATAAGTGCTACTATGAATATTTTGGCACATGTGAGACCTTTCTTTGTGGCTTTGACACCCTTGGGGCAGCCTTCTTATGTTAGAAATAAAACTAAGGGAAAGTGACTCACCCAAGGTCATATATAGTAAAAGTAAGTAAGTCAGGATGCAAACTCAAGACTTCTGTCTTCCAAGCCAGAGGTATTTTTTAGATACTATGTGGTTACCTTCGCATGGAGGTAGCTGGATTGTTTGTTGAGCATAATAGATCAGAGGGTCGCCGCTAGAACTACCACTGATCATGTTAGTTACTCAAAAGCAGAGACCTCATATTTGTAAACCCATAGTTTCTGAAACAAATTTTTGTACCCAGCAGATACTCAATAAGTGATTTTTTAAAAGCCAGTTGACTGAACCATATA
Organism: Pseudochirops cupreus; assembly: GCA_028627135.1. Lineage (NCBI taxonomy): Eukaryota > Metazoa > Chordata > Mammalia > Diprotodontia > Pseudocheiridae > Pseudochirops > Pseudochirops cupreus. The sequence continues at coordinate 36,356,873 of CM053580.1, read as the reverse complement.
TAGGAAAGTCATATACTAATTGTTCCCTTCAACGTTCAAAATAAATAACCCAATACAACTATTTTCATTCATACAACTCTCATTAATCCAGTATCCATTCACCCTGAATGGTCAAATGACAAAATCTCAGAATCTGAAGTTTGCAAAGATCTTCACTGACCATTTAGGCCCAAAGGACTCATTGCTATAGTATAACATACCCAACAAGTGATTAGATTGTTCTTTTCCATACTCTACTTTTTAAGGAAAAAAACCCCAACAAATCAATTAAGCATTAATTCAGTGCATTTATTTATTTATTTTCCTTTTTCTTTGATCTCTTTGGGATACAGACCTTGTAGTGGTATAGCTGGGTCAAAACTATATGCACATTTTTATAGGTCTTTAGGTAGAGTCCCAAATTGTTCTCCAGAATGCTTGGACCAGGTCATAACTCTGTCAAAAGTTCATTAGTATACCTATTTCCCCTTAACTTCTCTAGCATTTGTCATTTCTGATAGGTGTGAGGTAGTATCTCAGAGTTGTTTTAATAATTTGCATTTCTCTAATCGATAGTGACTTGGAGCACTTTGTTTTCATGACTATAGATAGCTTTGGTTTCTGCTTCTGAAACCTCCTTATTCATATCCTTTGACCAGTTATCAATTGGGGAATGGATCTTATTTTTTGCAAATTTGATAAATGAAGCCTTGGTCAGAGAAACTTGTAAATTTTTTATATTGCTTCATTGTCTATGGTACCTTTTAGCAAAATGTAGTTTTCCTAATTATCTCTTTTAATTAGATCTCTTTTTGCTTTTGCTTTGTCTGAGATCATGATTATTACCTTTGTCTTTTTTTTTTTTACTTTAGCTGAAGCATAATTGATTCTGTTCCAGTCCTTTATTTTAACTCTCTGTGTATCTTTCTGTTTCGAGTGCGTCTCTTACAAACAACGTATTGTTGAATTCAGGTATTTAATCCATTCTGCTATCCACTTCCATTTCATGGGTGAGCTCATTCCATTCACATTCACAGTCATGATTACTAACTGTGTATTTCTCTTCCATTCTATTTTCATGTTTATCCTTATCTCTCTGTCTTTTCCTTCCTGTTTCCTTCCTTTCTGATCACTGCTTCTCTTAATCTGCTCTCTCTTTTATCATCTCCCCACACTCATATCTCTTATCTCCTTCCCCTCCTATTTCCCCATTGAGTCAGAAAGATTTCTTTACCCAGTTGAGTGTCTATATATTTTTTCTTCTTTGAAAAATTTCAGTGAGAGTGAGGTTCAAGTATTACTAGCCACCATCCCCTATTTACCCCTCTACTTTAAAAGCTCTTCCTTGCTCATCTCTTTTATGTGAGAAAAAATTGTCATGCTAACTCTTCCTTCTTCCTTCTCCCAGTGAATCCTTCTTTCTCATGCTTTCAATTTTTTTGAGATCCTCCCAAAATAATTGACTTATACTCTTACCCTCTGTCTATGTAGATTCCTTGTAAGTGCCCTAATAATGATAAACTTCTTAGGAGTTAAAAGTATATCTTCCCATATTGGAATGTATACAATGATAATTGATATTCACAACAATGACCCTAAGACATTTTGAGATTTAGATTTGATTTCTGAAGCATCACAGAAAGATGAAATTTTGTTAAGGTAGGATATTGCATCTTGTTCTTTTTTTAATATGGTCATTCCTTAAACTTACATGACTTTCCAGACTCTGTCTTGCCATTTTCACATCTCTTATTTCCTTTGATTCTTACAGCACACTCTATAAAGGAGTAGAGTCAGACATTATCAACCTCATTTAATCAATGAGGAAATTCTGACTGAGAGAAACTGAGTGGTTTGTCCAAAGTTACATAGCTGGTGAAAGTGGAAGAGGCAAGACCTAAACCACTGATGGAACTGGGAATACTTTAGCCTGGAGAAGAGAGGATTGTGGGAAAGTATGATAGCTATCTTCACTGTGGTATGGTGGAAGAGCACTGTCTTTGCAGCAGAGGACCTGAGTTCAAATTTCGCCTCTAATAATACTTAGATGAACCACTGGACCTCTCTGGACTTTATGTTAACCAGTTATAAAATAAGGGAATTGGATTAGATAGATGACTAAGTTCCCTTCCAGCTCCAGTCTATATTCCCAAGTACTTGAAGGACCTTCATGTTGAAGCCTACCTTTCACTTATTAAATTTTTTTTTTAATCAAATCAAATTGAGGAGGGAATAGGCTTTATCATTTTGGTCCCAGAGGGCAGAATAAGGATCCATAGATAGAACTTGTAGAGTGAAATTTAGACTTAATAAACTTCCCAACATTGGGAGCTCTCCTAAACTAACTGGCATGGGCTCCCTCAAGAGGGAGTGGCCTCCGCCTCACTGGAGGGCTTTAAGCAAAGATTGGATGGCATCTTATTGGTGATATTGTAGATATTTTGATTCAGAAACAGCTTGGACTTGAAGACCTCTGACGTCATTTTCCACTCAGATTCTGTGATTCTTTGAGATATTCTCTTACCTAGAGTACATGAGTCAATCACAACCTCAGTTTCCTGGCTATTCTCAATAACTAGGAGTTTTGCTATGAATAATTATTCCCTCAGCATCCCAATAGAGTAGACTCTGAGCACTCCCCTTTACTTTGCCAAAGGGAAAACTGAGCTGTCTATAGTTAGTTCTGAAACCAAGATTATTCTTCTCAAAGAATTCTGCCTATGGACCAACTCTCTACTTCTCCACCCCAGGGGAAACTTGGAGTCCACTCTGACTCTTCTGGGTGAAAAAGGTGAGCCTTTTTGCCTTGTCTTAGCAGAAACCAGGTCTTCCCATCACTTCCTATACTCTGTTCCATATTTCTCTACCTTCTAGCTCCCTTTGCTGTCCTTCAATAGAATGTAAGTTCCTTGAGAGAAGGAATTATCTTTCTTTCTTGTTTTTATTTAGCTAGCACTTAACACAATGCCTGGCACATAGGAAAGTACTTAATAAATGTGCCATCCATCCATCCATCCATCCATCCATCCATCCATCAATCCACCCATATCATTCCATATAATTGCAGATAGGTGAGACTTTGAGCTCCTTGAGGGCAGGGATTGATTTTTTTCCTTTCTTTGTATCCCTAGCATACCTGGCTATAGTAGGCATTTAATAAACGTGTGTTGACTTGACTGATGCTTTGACCATGTTTCTGTGCATCTAATGTCCAGGCATCCTGTTGGATTCTTCCCTTGATCCTGCATGAGGTCATGGGCCACATGGAGCATGGATCAGCTTAACTTCTAACAGTTTAACTTCTAACAACTTCATCACTGAACCAGAAAGAGACCAATGGGAAGAATGTACTCCCTTGAAACATGCCCTCTTGGAGAAGACCCATACTTTGATTCAGAATTCCGAAGGGAAGACTCAGGTTGGAATGAAACTCAGATGAGTCTGGCACCTGCTCCTGAAACCCACAACTGGGCTGTTGGTTTTGGATTTCTAAAGAAACATTTTGCTCCAGCTCTTGTTTATTCCTCAGTGGTGGCTGTTCTGAACCCCAGGAGATCAGCACTTACTCCTGATGCAGGTGAGAATGTGGCCCAGGCCCTTTCTCAGTAATCCCAGGTGGAGAGGTAAATACTTAGAACGAGACCTGGGAGGGTCTCTCTGTATTTTCCTTTGGAACGTGATATTATCACTAGATTAAGGGGCTAGACACCTGGTGAGGAAACATTAGCCTTATTCTGTCTAGTTTTTGATGTCTTCCTCAATTATTGCTGGTTGGAGAAGTTTCAGGTCTATTAAAGATTACATGGCTCCTGACATAGGAATGAGAGAATAGGAGAGTAGAACTATAGAAAAAAACATACTTTCTAAAAAGAAATTGAGAGATTCATCCTCCCTAAGAATAATTTCGAGAACATTGTTTTAATGTACAGGAAACAGTTGCCCTCTGTGCATATACAATCAGATATTCATAGTGATGGGAGAGAGCTTTCAGCTATATATGTACATATACACGTGTGTACACACATGTATATACAATGCTTATATCATATACATATGTAACACGTATATGTGCATCTATCATCTCCTTCTACATATTATGCAGATATATATGCATATATGTGAAGGATGATAAACTTGTATTTTATTATTTTAGTAGGCTAAAATAACTATTTTGATCTTTTAACCTAGAAGCAGGCAACCCCAAGTATGAATGTATAGGAATGTGTGTATACATATATAATGCACATGTGTATATGATACATACATACTAATATATAATACATATATTTATTTATATAATACACATTTGTGTATATATTTATGTATATAATACCTATCTGTGTGTATATGCACATATATTACAATTCTATAGGTTAGCCATCTTGTTACATGTCAAAATCTTGACTTTAAGCATATTTCATCCACTTGGTTTATTTTTCCCCAGAATAGATTGTTGAACCAAACTCTTTAGATTGGCTCTGAATTTCATCCAGGGGGCTTAGCATTTTTTGTGATATCAATTATACATGTGAAATCCAGCAAAACATGTTTCCATATTAGCAATGTTGCAAGAAAAATAAAGAAAGTGAAAAAAAAATCATGTTTCAATCTGCATTCAGACTCCATCAGTTCTTTCTCTGGAGGTTGATAGAATTTTTCATCAAAAGTCCTTTGCTATTCTATAGGATCATTGTATTGATAAAACTGCTAATTTGTTCACAGTCTATTAATGTACAATATTGCTGTTGCTGTGTACAATATTCTTCTGGTTCTGTTCACTTCACTTTACATGAGTTTGTATAAATCTTCCCAGGTTTTTCTGAAACCATTCTGCTCGTTATTTCTTTTGGCACAATAGTATTCCATCACAATCATATACCAAAACTTATTCCCCAGCTGTTGGACATCCCTTCAATTTCCAATTTGTTGCTAGCACAAAAAGAGCTGTTATAAATATTTTTGTACACATGAGTCTCTTTCCTTTTCCTTTTTCAAAAACTCTCTTTGGGAACTTGGTGGCTTCCTATTTCCTGTAGGATAAAATGCAAAAATCTTCCGCCCAATATCAAGGCCTTTTGCAATTTGTCTCCAGCCTACCTTGGGAGAGGCAGCATGGTGTAATCTCTGGGGGATAGACTCAGAGTCAGAAAGACCTGAGTTTTACTCCTATCTTAAGGCAATTACTAGCAGTATGACTCAGAGAAATCATTTAACTTCCCTGGGCCTCAGTTTCCTTGTCATCAAAATGGGCGTATTGGGTTGAATGAACTCTTAAGTTTCATTTTGGCTCTAGATCCATGATCCTACCTTTATAGGCTTCTTGCACAACACTCTACCTTAGTTGAACTGGCCTGTTTGCTGTCTCCTGTGTAAGGTGTTTCACCTCTCATATCCATGTCTTTGCATGAGCCATGCCCCATGTCAGGAATGTATGATCTCTTCAACTCTATTTATTGATAGAGTCCTTAGCTTTGAAGGCTTTACTCAAATGCTCCTTTCTATCAAGCCTATCCTAATGCCTTCCTCCTCCCTACCCCCACTGATAATTGCTGTGGTTCAGTCATTTCAGTCACATCTGATTCTTTGGGACCCCATTCGGAGTTTTCTTGGAAAAGATGCTAATATGATGCCATTTCCTTCTCCAGTTCATTTTGCAGATGAGGAAACTGAGGCAAACAGGGTTAAGTGACTTGCCCAGGGTTGCACAGCTATTAAGTGTCTGGATTTGAACTCACAAATACAGTTCTTCTGACTCCATCCAGACTCTGGAGTCTAGAGTCTGGAGAAATGGCAACACCATGACAGCAGAGGTAGTTTAATTCTTGCCTTTGTATGTACAATTTCAGTTTTCTTTGTATCTGCAACATCTGACCTAATGCCCTGTGTAGAGAAAGTACTTAATAATTGGCTTGTTGAGACAATGCATCAAAGATCTGTGATTTCATCAGCATGGGAACTCCTGGTATGGAAAATCCCTTCATCAACACTGATTGAAATCTGCCCATAATCAGGTAGATGCCTCTGAGAGAATCACCTGGTCTTTGGAGCACTTCAGTGTCTTGCCATGGGTCACATAACCAGCAAGTATTAGAGGCAGGATTGATACCCAAGTCCATTCCTCTCTCCACTGAATACCACGGCTTCTCCCTTTTCTGCAGAGGGCAATTAAAAAATGCTATAGCTTGGCTGCTGGAGACCCTTTTTTTTTCCCTAGTGAAAAAGGCCAGGCAGAGCACTAGCCAAATGACATGCAGGGACTTGTCCCATAGCACTAAAAACAAACCACCCCGAGGCGCTGTCTGGGGGGCTTCCCTGGCCTCAGAGCTGCCAGTTGGAGAAGATGTGCAGCATTTTAAAGGCTTAAATCAGGCTTTCTGATGGAGGAAGAAGCATAATTCTAGTGTCTTAACAGCCTGAAATTCATGAATTTTGTTACTACCCTCAAATGACATTTGGCAGTAATTTAATAGAAAATAATCATTCGGGGCTGACTGAGAACCCCAGAGGAGCATTAAATCACAGTGAAATCCCCTCATCTTAGAAAAGAGTGACTTCAGGACACGTGGACTCATTGGCTTTCATTCTGCCATGAAAATTTGGTCTTAGACTCAAATCTTGTCAAAGAAATGAGATCTTCCAGGAAAAGGAGAGTGTGGAAAGAGAAAGGCTGAAGGGAAAGATGCCTTCCTCCCCCAAGTGTGGGGGAGATTCAGACTAGGTGGAAGGAAGCTGAGAGGCCCAAGAGTCACACCCAAGTACCTGGGTATGGTCTGTAGCAGTGGTTCTCAATCTTCCTAATGCCATGACCCTTTAATACTTGTATGTGGGCGTATCTGCATGTGGGCAGACCCACCTGGAGACCAATAGAGGAGCGGTGCCTCGGTTCCTGAGACCATCAGAAAATATTTGTTTTCTGATGGTCTTAGGCGACCCCTGTGACCCCTGTGAAAGGGTTGTTTGACCCCCAAAGGGGTCGCAACCCACAGGTTGAGAACCGCTGGTCTATAGGGTCAAGGGGTTTAGAATTGAAAGGAATATTTATGTGCAGGGTGTTCCAAAGGTCTTACTTAAGATTGCAATAAGACTTTGGGGATACCTTGTACTGCTTTCAAGTTTTCAAATCATTTTCTAGGCAACATGTCATTTGATGCTCTTGGCAGGGACCACAGCCATTATCAACACCCCCATTTTGTAGATAAGGAAACAGACTCAGAAAAGTCAAGTTCTTTGTTTTGTCTTTATGATAGAGTCCTAAGATAACAAACCTAGAGACAGAAGGCTCCTACCAGTTAGCTAGTACAAGTCTCTCAATTTACAGATGAGGAAACTAAGACCCAGGCCTCTCACGGAATAAGTGGCAGAGCAGGGATTGGAACTCAGGTCCTGTCCCTCCAAATTTAGATCTTTTGCAGCTAGATTATACCACTTTCCCTGGGCAACAAGGTGGTCCCATAGTGCACAGAGCACCAGGCCTGAGTTCAAATCTATGCTTAGACACTCAGTAGTTGTGTGACCCTGGGCAAGTCACTTAACCCTGTTTGCCTCAGTTTCCTCATCTGTAAAATGAGTTGGAGAAGGAAATGGCAAACCACTCCAGTATCTCTACCAAGAAAACCCCAAATGGAGTAACAAAAGATCAAATACTATTGAAATGAGTGAACAAGAACAATACCATCTTCCTTACAGTTACATGGCAAGGACAAGCAAGACATGAATCTTGAATCCAGGACTTCCTGACTCTGGGGCCAGCATTCGTTCCATGATCCCATGCCATTTATCTCTAATGTCTAAGAGACCATGGAGATCATCAAGTCAGTGTATCATAAAAGTCAAGTTGAGGCAGCATGGTATGGTGGAAAGAATGCTGGTTTCAGAGTCAGGGACTTGGATTCAAATCCTGTCTCTACCACAAACTACTTTGTGACTTTGGGCAGGTCACTTACTTTCTCTGAGACTCATTTTCCAACTCATGTTGGATTGGATGACCTCTGAGTTCCAATCCATTTCTAAATCTGTGGTCCTGAAACCAATCAAGGAAAACTTCCTTACAATTAATGTCTGAAAGTGGAATGGGCAGGCTCAGAAGGTGATAAGTTTATCCCCCTTGGGGGCAGGAACTAGATTGCCAAGAATCAGGTGTGGATTCCTTTCCATTTGGCATTGGGTCAGGTCCCTTCCAACTCTAAAATTCTTCGATTCTGATTGAGGTCAACTCTTTCATTTTTATAGAGGAGGAAAAGCTGAGCACAGAGAAAGGAAGTGACCTCCCCAGGGTTACACTGGTAATAAGTAACAAATCAAGATTTGAACCCAAATTCAGTTATCTTCCTCTTCAGGATTTCTCAGTTATAGGAAGCAATCATTTTGTCATATTAGTAACTCCCAATCCAAAACAGGAAATGATGAAGAGGAGGAGCTGGGGGTGGGGTGGGGTAGGTGGGTTAAAGGTAAGAGCAGAGATAGGGAAGGAGAAGCTATCCTCTCCCATCAGGGAGCTCTCAATAAATATTAAATCTTGGTGGGGATAGACTTTATGTATAAAGTGATAGAATGTTAAGGCTGCAGGGGATCTTTGAGACCATCTGGTGTGTGTCTCTAGAGTACACTTATCAAGTTAAGCTGGAAAATGGGGATCTGAGCTGTGCCATGACATGCAAGTGCCAATTTATCCATTTGGAGCATATGAAACTCTCTGTCTTGGAGGCTTTTAGATTAATAGGGATTTAAGTAGATCATCTCTTTTTCCTTCTTTAGGTGGGGAGATTATGGTCCTCCATCAGTGAGCTGTCAGTGAGTCATTCACCTTATGCAGCTGTTGGAATCACAACTGGCTTTGGATTTGATACATTCATTTATTCACTCACTCATTCATTCAGTATACAGGAAAAGAGTGACTATTTTATGAATAACATAGAACCAGAACTAGCAATTTTTTCCCCCTGGAACTAATGATGACAATCAGCTATATGCCTTTTGAGCAAATCACTTTACTTCCATGACCTTAGCTTCCTTGTCTGAAAAATGAAGGGTTTTGACTAGCTGGCCTCTAAGGACCCTTCCAGATCTATATCTATGAGCTTCTTATCCTATGGCGTCCACATCTTACCCTCAAATCACTTCAAAACAAAATCTCTTGGAGGTAGAAGGGGGCACTGTAGTGTCCTGTGTGCTTATGTACGTGTATTTGTGAGAGGTTGAGACCCTTGGGAAATGAATGGGACTCCATAGACTTCCTCTGCAGAGACTGTGGGGGGTGAGGAGAGCAACACAGGAAGAGCCCCGGGAGGAACTCACTTAGAATACAGCCTCTGCAGAGGGGAAGTTTACTATCTGGTAGTTTCTTATTATTAACTAATTGTTCTTGCTTACAAGGTACTGAATGAAATTGTTCTTTTGTTGGTGAAGGAATTCAAGTGCTGACCATGCCATCTAAATTTGGATACTTTGGAGCAAACCTCCTGCTGCCACATCCTGGTTACGGCTCTGACAAACCAAATGACTGGTCTTGCTGGATGAAGTATTGAATTCTGGGGGCACATGCCCTGAGAAGTCTTTCACATTAGCAGTCCTTTCCATAGTGAACTTTTAGAAGATCTCCTGAAATGCCTCACCGTGACCATGAATTTGTAGCCAAGCGAGGGAAAGCAGTGGAGTGTCCTGGATGAAGAGATGTCACAGAGCTTCAAAATATTCATAGCAACACTCATTTGTGGCAGAAAAGAACTGGGAACAAAGGTAGAGGGGACCCAGTGATTGGGGAATGAAAACTTATCAACATAGAAATATAGTATGATACTTCTGTGCAGTAAGAAATGACTGAGGAACTTAGAGAAACATAATATTTGTATTAACTGATATAGAACAAAATAAGCAGAAAAAGAGAGCAATATACATAATAACCATAATTATACAAAGGAAAAGTTTACTCCAAGGAAGTCGACCTCCAAGAAACGGAAAAATCAATGAATTTTCCAGAGAGAATGAAACATACCTCTGTCTTTATAGGAGACAAATGGAGGATGACTAGGAAAGAATGTTGTTTATATTTTAAGACAAGGTTTCTGGATCAGATCTCCCCTCCTCCTTTTTGTCATAAGTGAAGATTTGATCTCAGCATAGAGTAGGAAATTACTGTGTAAAGATAAAAGGCATAAGTAAAAATGTATTTTTTAAGGAAAGGAACAGGCACTGTTTGGGGAATCAGGGGACTTGGAATTTAGTCTAGTTCTAACAACTTTCTGTGTATCCTCAAATAAGTGGCTTTCTTTCCATAGGTCTCCATTCTCTCATATTTCACATTATAGCATCAGATTCAATGATACCTAAGATCCTTTCCAGCTTTAATATTCTGTAATTCTATAATCCTGTCACCTTTTATTAAGAGTCAGTATGGCAGAGTAGATAGAGTGCTGTGCCTAGAGTCATGAAGACCTAAATCCCCATCCCACTTGGAATCCTTAGTAGCTATGTGGCCATGAGCATGTCTCTGAACCTTTATGAGCTTTGCTTTCTTCATCTGGAAAATGATAGGTACCTGCAGTATATACTATGTAGAGTTGTTGTGAGGGTTAATTGAAATAAGAGATGTAAAAGACTTTGCAAAATTTAAAGCATTGCTTATCAATGGTAATTAAATAATCATCATCTTCACCACCACCATCATCATCTTCACCACCACCATCACCACCATCATCATCTTCACCACCACCGCCACCACCACCACCACCACCACCATCATCCCTTGACAGGAATATAACTTGTTGAAGGAGCAGTCTTCCTGACCCTAGCTTCATTCTTGCCTCCTGTCACAATTCATTCTTTATTCAGCATTTCTTTTGTTATTGGAAAGTTCTGATGAGATGGAATTGTCTCATCTCTTACAACAAAGATTAGGGAATAGGGAATCAGGAGATCTGGTTGCCTAGAATTTCAGAGGGAGAGGAGTGTCGGAGATCATAGAATCCAAGAATTCTCCCCACAACATTTCTAAGCTTTTGCTTGAAGACCTCCAATTGAAGGCAACACCTTCCCTCCTGGAGCAGCCCATTATAATTTGGGACAGCCATCATTTTCAGAAATTTCTTCTTTACACCAAAACAAAATCTGACTCTATAATTGCTACGCACTCCCCCCAATTTTGGCTTCTGGGACCAATCAGAACAAACTCAGACCCCCTTTCACATGATGATAGTCCTATGACGTTTGAAGACAACTTTAATCTGTGTGATAGATTATATAGACAAGACCCAAAAGCAAGGGATGATAGCAGAACCAAATCAACATAACAGCTACAATAACACCAGGGAAAACAAGAAGAGGTAGACAAAATGCATCCCATTCTGGTTCTAGGAAAAAGAATGAAAGCTGCTTATCCTATGGTGCCCACATCTTGCCTTCGGCGGATAGGTCAGAGGCTGTGGGCATTGGTTGTTGCATACATCATCAGATCAATCAATTGGCAAAGTGTTTATTAAGCTCTTACCATGTTTCAGCCACCATCTTAGATGATGATGATATAAACACAAAGAATACAATCCCTATTTTCTTGTATCTTCTGTTTGGCTTTTAAGATCCTTCACTCCCTGGCTCTCTGCTAACTTTCCTATCTTTTTATACTTTATTCCCCTTCATGTACTCTGAGACCCAGCCACTCTGGCTGCCTTGCTGTTCCTCACACAGGACATTCTATCTCCTCACATGCTGCCTTTTCTGTGGCTGTCCTCCGTGCCTAGAACACTCTCTCTTCTCTTCTCTGGCTAGGCTTCTCAGATGTCCTTCAAAATCCAGTTCAAACTCTATCTTCTCCAGGAGCGCTTAACTAGTCCTCCCATTTTAAATGACTTCCTTGTGAGATTACCATACATTTACACCGTGTATATCTTATACACACATAATTTTTTGTTTGTTGTCTCTCCCACTGAACTGTAAGCTCCATGAGGGCAGGGGTTGTGTTTTGCTTTTCTGTGTCCCCAGGGCTTACCTCAATGCTTGACGTATAGAAACTGCTTCATAAAAGCTCTAATGTTAGATGAATAACACATTCTACCAGGGGACATATGTACATATATAAGTATGTATGGAATAAACACAAATAATGCAGTTCCTTTGATCTTGCTTGACTTTTTTGTAAGTTGTAAGGGACATTCTTAGACCATAGCTTTAGAGTCAGGATCCATGTTGGAGGCTTTCAGGGTTCAACCCCTTCATTGTACAGATAAAGAAACTGAGGCTAAAAGAAGCCAGTTGACTTGCCCAGGATCACATAGCTAGTAAGTGTCTAAGGCAGGGTTTGAAGCTTGCTCTTCCTGACTCTAAGCCTAACACTATCCATTGTGGCAGCTAGTTGTTTGAACAAGTAGGGTATGGTTGGTAAAGGCTGTGTATTTGGGAATGGCTGGGATGGAGAAAGCAAAAAAGGCCTGGAAACTCATTGATAAGGAAGGGGTTCTTTTCTAATATTCTTAGCTGTTTCTTAGGAAAATCTGCTTTTTAGTCACCAGGACCAGTTGACATCCCAGAGAAAATAATGGTGCCTTTTTGTCCTTGTAGACCCTTACAAACACATAATCAATCATGTTCTATCTGTTCAATCATAACAGTTCTAACAGTTATATTCCTGAGTTTGTGAGCTCACTGATGTAACTATTCTGTCCAAAGATGCAGATTGCAACCCATCCCTGCTTGCCCTTCCTGTGTCACTTTTGTTGAATTGCTCCCCTGTTTACCATCTGAAGTGTGGGGAGGCCTTCCTCAGCCTAGTTGTTCAATCATGTCAGACTCTTCATGACCCCGTGGACAGTAATGTTTTCTTTTCTTTCTTTTTCTTTTTCTTTTTGCTTTTTTGGAGGGGGGGAAGGCAGGACAGTTAGGGTTAAGTGACTTGCCCAAGGTCACATGGCTAGTAAGTGTTAAGTGTCTGAGGTTGGATTTAAACTTAGGTCTTCCTGATTCCAGGGCCAGTGCTCTATTCACTACACCACCTAGCCGCCCAACAGTAATGTTTTCTTGGCAAAGATACTGGAGTGGTTTGCCATTTCCTTTTCCAGTAGATTAAGGCAAACAGAGGTAAAATGGCCTGCCTAGAGTCATACAGCCAATATCTGAGGTCAGATTTGAACTCGGATATTCCTGACCCCAGGCCCAGCGCTCAGCCACCCTCCTCAGCCCAGGCAGCCTCCTAATGGGGGCATCTGAGTTTCAATAAGTTCTTGTTCACTTTTACCTTATCACTCTTTTTTCTTTTGCTCCTACATTTTAAGTAACATCATTTACACCACTTCATTACCATTTCTGTATTGAAATGGTTTCATTCCTGTTTGTCACCAACCATGGGCATCTCGGTTGACTTCTAGGATGAATTTTTAACCTTTTTTTTTTGGAATGGATCTATTTGGCAGTCTGGTGAAGCCTATGGACTCATTCCCATAATCAAGTTTTTAAAAGTATAAACTAAAATACACAGGAAATTAATTATACGCTGAAATGCACTTACTAAATTATTTTTTAAAAACTTTAGATTTTAGATTAAGAACCTCTGCTTCAGGAGATATGTTTTTATGTCTTACAACTCACAGCAGAACAACAAGCCCCGTAGAAGAGCTCAAAAGCAGGATGCTTAGAACAGGGAAATAGTAACGTTGGTGAATGCAGACCTGCCCGCTCTCTGTACCTGGCCCCAAAGCCACCCAGTGGTGGCCAGAAAGTCAGTCCATTCACCACCAAGAAGCTTTTTCTAGTGTTGATTTTGATCTTGTTTTTGTAATGCCAAGAGCCCAGCAGTTGCCCTGCTGCCAGGTTTGGGGCTGGGGGAGTCGTTCTCCTTATTTCCAAGCTGACACACCATGTTTTAGGCAGATGTACTATTGGATTCATTACATTAGCAATATTGCCTTGCGTTCTCTGATGCATTGCTCCGGGGCTGAGTAATTTAGCAACAGGCTGGCAATGGGCAGGTGGGTAAAATGACACTTGGTTACCATAGGGACAACTCCCCCACCTCTTATTTTGAAATTAAGGGGACAGCAGGTGACATTTTACTGGCAGGTTTGGGGTGAGGGTGGGGGACAAGAACACATGAAATAGACCATGCCTACAAACTTATCGGTCATAGGTACAGGTCTTCCAGAGTATACATTATTTTGTAAATTTTAAAATTTTAAACTTAAACAGAAAATAAGAAAAGAAAAAAGAAACTTAAATACAAAATAAGCAAAGAAAAAAACATTGCCATGTGTACAGCAGAATGTGAGAGGATCCAAAATATAAGGCAAATTATTTCCATATCAAGAAAGCCCATATAATAAATACTACACATTTTGTTCACAGCTGTCTCTTTTCTTTTCTTCCTTCTAGGTTTTATTTTGTCCCCTGCTGTGCACTTTTTACTTTGTTCTTTTTCTTCCTTGTTCCCCCCACTATACACTAACACATCAGTTGCACATCGCTACTTATTAAAGCTGCTGTTGCAGATTCCATGACAAGATGGGAATGTCAATTTGGGTCCAGCAATGTCATTTTGACCTCTTCACCATATCAATTTTGAAGACAGAGGTCACAGAACTGTCCCCAAATTTCTGCAGTTTGTCTTGATGTCAATAGTCTTCTGGTGACATTAGTGGCAGGCGGAACCTAATGACCTATTGTAGGTCTTGTCCTGGGAGGAGATAAAGATGTTTTCCAGCTCTGCCTCTGTAATCTTTTCCACTGGATGAACAATATGAGGAAGGGTCATGGTACCTGGGTGATGACTTCTAGGTGTGGCACCATCATCCATACATATCCATCAATGCTCTTCCTTTTTCTCACCAACACGTACTTGTCCTCAAAATCTATTTCATCTTCCAAGTGTAGATCTGTGGATCCTTAAACAGAGATCTTAACCTGGTATGACAAGAAGGACCAAAGGTGAATTGAAAATCTTGCTCTCTGCCCTTGGAATGGCTCTTTGTAAGGCATTCCAATACACACAAATAGCCCAGTCTTAAACACTAACAAGGCAACAAAGTCTGAGCCCAGATTCTTTTTCATGATCTACAAATCAGAGTCTATTTTTTAAAGTGCCAATAGATTGATACTGCTGTGGTCTGTTCCATAAACAACTGGGAAACCTAGCATACATCCAAAACAAAACAAGCATTTTGATCTTAAACAGAGTCAAAACTAGGGAGGGGCAAGTGGGACTTTCCCCTAGGTTGCTGAATTTTGAAGCCACCAAATTTTGAAGATGTTGACAGCAATTCTCAGCTATGTTCCAATGGCAACTCCTTTGGTATATGGATTCAACTAGATGGTCACTGATATTCCATCCAGCTCTCAAATCCTTGAATTCTTTCAGTGGCACAGATGCATTATAGCTCAGCATCTGCTTAGAAAGAAAAATATTGATGAAAATAGGAAATTACCAAATGGTGGGCAGGAGGGGTGCTCTTCTCAGGCCCTCCTAGCTCTACACCTCATCTCTATCAACTACAGGTGCTCTTCATTCTGCTACTTGTGGATGTTGTTGCATCATTTCAGTCATGTCTGATTCTTCATAGCCCATTTGGGGTTTTCTTGGGAAAGATACTGGAGTAGTTTGACATTTCCTTGTCCAGCTTATCTTGCAGATGAGGCAACTGAGGCAGACTGGGTTAAGTGACTTGCCCAGGGACACACAGCTAGGAAGCATCTGAGACCACATTTAAACTCATGGAGGGGAATCTTCCTTACTCCAGGTCCAGAACTCTGTCCACTCTGCCACCTAGCTGCCCGTACTGCTACTATTTAGAATTTTCAACCCAAATATAGGTAGGTGCCCATCGATTGGGGAATGGCTGAACAAACTGTGGTATATGAATGTAATGGAATATTCCTGCACTCTAAGAGAGGGAGAATATGAAGAATTCAGAGAAATACACAGACACATATGAAAGGGGGCAAAAGGAGTCAAGCGAAACCAGAAAACAGCAAATGTGATGACTCCAGTAATACAAATGGAAAGAAGATCAATAACATGGACATGGGAAGTTGTATGATTATAATGAAGAATTTCAGCTACAAAAAAGGAAAGAGAAAATGCACCTCCCTTCTTTCTTTGCAGAGGCAGATGACTATGGGTATGGAAAACTACATATACCTTCAGACTTCATTGACATGGTGCTTAGTTTTGCTGAGCTAATTTCTTTCCTCTCTGTTTTATTTTATTTTATTTCATTTTTTGCGAGAAAGGACAGCTTTCTGAGGAGGAGAGGGAGGGGGAGGGCTACACTGGGAAATGAAGGGGGTAGAAAAAAACAAAAGATGCCAAAGAAACTTTTTTTTTTAAGAGTTGGGTGTATTTGAGTTGAGGGAGGGACGGCAGTTCTAATCTTTTGAGACAGAAGGCATGCCTTTAGCTGTTGTTATCAATCCAAAGGCCTGGGTAAAATCCTAGATATAAAGCAGATCAGCTCCAGATTTAATCACAGGATGATGAAACTCCCATCCCATTTTGTTGGCTTTATGCTAGTCATAAAGAATATTATTAGTTATGCCTGGAAGAAACATTTCACAGAGAAGGCGGTGTACAGGTGGTGAGGAGTGGGGGGTGGGGAGGGACTACAAATACATTTCTTTAACATAGCTACCAGAGGACAGACCATGTACATTGTCTTGATAAACACCTGATACAGTCTGGGGCTTTGCTCCTTTGAGGTATTGTGAAAAGAATATCAGGTTTGAAGATCTGGAATTGAATATAGATTTTGACACTTCCTATCTGTGTGACCCTGGTAAAGTCACTTGTTCTCCCTTGGAGCCTCAGTTTCCTAATCTGTCAAATGAAGGGGTTGGAACTACTGACCTCTAAGGAAACTTTTAACTCAAAATCTCTAATCCCGTCATCCTTTGAAATGAGCACACAGGCTCGATGGAGGCAGTGTGGCACAATGAGTATAGTGACAAGCTTAGAGTCAGAAAGATCCCACCTCTGAAACATACTAGCTGTGTCCAAAGCTAGACAAATCATTGAGCCTTCCGTGGTCTGTTTCCTCATGTGGAAAAGGAGGGGATTGGACTTGATGGTTTCCAGGTTCTTATGACTCCATGATCTACTAAAAGGTCAAGTGGCATTGATGAAGGAAGCTCTCACAATAGGAGTTCCCCACAGATCTTTGGGTATTTATTGGCGTTTTCAACATTTATTGAGTATCTATTGTATGTGGAGAAGTGTGTTAGGCCCTCTTGTGGCAATTCAAACAATTCTTGCTCTTGCAGGGCCAAGAATGTGGTTGGAGAGACCATCTATATCCTTTAAAGAACCCCAATAATGCATGGAAGTAGCTATGCTAAGTGTCATAGGAGAAACCCAGACATGACATAGGAATTTGGAGGAGGGAACAATCACCAGAGATAGCACCAAGTGCCAACCTCTTTGAGGCAAGTTTTTTCCTCTTGGCACAGGACCATTGGAAGACCTTGGGGGGGGGGGGAGGTGTGGCATGGGAAGGAAGAGCAAATCTACACTCTAGATATCAGCAAGTTAGGAGGAAGAACAATGTTCCCTCATTCCCTCATCTTGTCCCTTAGGGTCCCATCATTGTCACACTCTTCTCCTTTGGAATATCCACCCACCCACCATGAGTCTTGGAGACCTAGGGCACATAGGATCAGTGGTAATGGCATTAAGCTTGCCTCAGAGTATTGCAGGACTTGTCTTCTCCATCCCTATCCCCAATATGCTGGTGTGACCACATACAACCAGGCTACATATAAACTTGCTCGGGTTGACTAGCCTAGTTGACTAATGTCAGTGAGAATGATGACACCCAGAAGTCTTAATATTAAAACCCAAAACGATATTTGTGGTGTATTGGAAAGAGCAAGAGCTTCGGACCCAGAAAGCCAGGATTCAAGTTGCAGTTTGGGCACTTATTAGCTGTATGACCTTGGGGACCAATTCACTTAATTCTCTGAATATTACTTCATGTCTCTACAAAACGGAAATAATAATACTTAAATGACTTGGCTCATAGGATTGATGTGAGGAAATCTTTGGATAAACTGGAAAGTGCTTTAGAAATGTAAGTGATTCAGATCATTGAAGGAAGATGGCAGGACATGATTAGGTGGTTTCCAAAAATCACCGGAGTGCTCAATTTTTATTGAAACCCTGTGATTTAAGGATCACAACCACATTTCCCAAGATCATAGATATGAGTTAGAAGGAATGTCAGAGGTCATCTAGTCCAGCCCTCTAATTTTGATATGAGGAAACTAAGTCTCAGAGAAGGTATGTGACTTACCCAAGGTCACAAAGTTAGCACCAGAGGCAGGATTTGAACCAGGTGGCCCTAAATCCAGAGTCAGTGCTTGATCTTTCCCCTGTACCATCATCTCCTCTCTCATCTGACCTCTCCACTTGTTTTGGTTACTGCTATAAGGACAAAAATAAGCTACTGCTTTCAGGAAATAAAAATTCTTTTATAAACACAGTTTTGTGAAAAATTAAGAAAAAGAGAACTTAAAGAAGACTTGATTTTGACTCATGATATGATTCTTATCCTGCCCAATTTCTTTTGGGCTTTGGTTGTGTAAGGCAGTGCTTACTTGTGTGTGTGTGTGTGTGTGTGTGTGTGTGTGTGTGTGTGTGATGATTAAAAACCAAATTCTGGTTAAAATACATGATGAGGAAGAAAAATCAACAAACATATGTATTACGTTTCTGTATAGCCTTTTTTTTCCCCCAAGGCTAATTATTTGTTTTATTATGAGCATCTTTCATGAGGACACAACGAGAGGAAGAGATAACATAGGGCAGTCTGATGTAGGTAAAGGCTGGATTGTTTTCAGCTCAAAATTATTTATTTTTTAAAAATACAATCTGTCTATCAGAGGGTTAGGATATTGGTCATTCATACCTTAGAGCCTATTCCTCTAATCAAATCAGCCCCTAGTGGAGATAAGCCTTAACAGTGGAAGTTGTGATAAGGGAGGAGAGAGAGAAGAGGTGAAGTGTGGGTAAACACTGTGTGCCCCCCCATCTTCCTGCACTGATTATTGCTACTTTTATATGCCCCTCTTCAGAGGGACTCCTACAACTTACGTATACTTGAAAGTTCAGAGCTCAAGTCCACTATGTGAAATACTCATCTTTTGAATTTTAAATAATTTTGTAATCCAAGTATTTTTCATTTTTGAGGGTATAATCAAAACAGAAAATGATCCTTAAACACCTAAGCTGTAATAAGAATAGAAGGCTTAACAAACTGTGAATTTAAGAATTACCTTCTACATTATTTGGACATATGCTGGCATCTGATGCATATATGTATGTATGCATATGTGTGTGTAAAACTGAGGAAGAGGGGAGAAGAGAAAAGAAGGGAAAGGAAGGGGGAAGGGAAGAAGGAATGGAAGTAAAGGGAAAGGAGGGGAAGGGAAAGGAAGGGAAGGAGAGTTTGGTTTTCCTGAGACTAGTTAGCTCAATAGGCTCAGGTGCTAGGAGTCTGAGCCCAGTTTCAACCTCCTTGCAGGACAGTTCCCTTTTTCTGTCCCCATTTTCAGAATCTATCCAGTTATCTCCCTATTTCACACTGTCAGTCACAAGGAGAATGGGGCAAAACAGTGTGTACATGTGAATCAAGACAAATGATACCCGTGGAAAAAACAATTTTATTATGTTTGTCCTAATAAATGAGGGCTAGAACTCATCTGCCTACCTCCCCACTACCATCCACACTTGACCACATACATGGATGATAATTTTTATGTCAGATCTTTTGCTATTGCATGCAATTTTTTAAGTGTCAAAATAACCTAGGTCAGCAGTTCTCAACCTGTGGGTTATGTTCAATTTATAACAATGAAAATACATACTGCATATCAGATATTTACATTACGATTCATAATGGCAGCAAAATTACACTTATGAAGTAGCAACAAAAATAATTTTATGGTTGGGGGTCATCACAACATGAGGAACTATATTAAAGGATCATGGCATTAGGAAGGTTGAGAACCACTGACCTAGGTTAATGTTAAGGAAAGCAGATGAAGCATAAGAAAGTAAACTCCCTAAAGCTAGGGACTGTTTTGCTTCAACTTAGCCTAGTGCCTAGCCCAGGGGTGGGAACCTGTGACCTCGACACCACATGTAGCTGTCTAGGTCCTTGGATGAGGCCTTTTGACTGAGTCCAAATTTTACAGAACAAATCCTTTTATTAAGGGGATTTGTTCTGTGAAGTTTGGATTCGGTCAAAGGGCCGCACTTGAGGACCGAAAAGGCCACACTTGAGGACCTGGGGGGGGCCACATGTGACCTCGAGGCTGCTGGTTCCCCATCCCTGCTATAGCCTCAAACTGGCATATAATAGCCAAGGCTTATTGAATTGAATGGAATTGGCTTTGTTCCCATGCAGACATTTCCCTTTGACAAGTCTCTTGTGCAGCACAGCCAATGTCTCACTGAACCAGAAGTCAGAGTAGATTGAGGGCTGGTCTTGAATCAGACCTGAGTTCAAATCACTCCTCTGACATCTCCTAGCTGTGTGTCTCTGGGCCAGTCACCTAACTCCTCTGGGTTTCTGTTTCTTGATCTATTAAATGAGGGGGTTGGGCTACTTGGTGCCTAAGGTTCCTTCCTGCTCCAAGTCTGTGATCCTATGGGCATTTCCAGGTTTGTAGAGGAGGTCCAGGAAGCTCTCCCTGGGGAAAACTTTTCTGAGTGGCTGCTTGTATGGGTCTGTATGGTAGCCCATCAGGAGGGATACTGCTTTTAATCTAAAAGTCCTCAGCTGCTGGTATTTTGGCATCTCTCCTGCTCAGAAACGCAGATCTGAGATTTAAAGTATTTCAGAGGAATTTTAAAGAATCGCACGACTCAATCTGCATTCTGTAAAAACCTGTACCAATCTTGGGAGTGAAAACAAAGGCCTATTCACAGCGATGATCCCTTGCCAAATTGGGCGTGTGAAAGCTTATGAGAATTTGCTTATAGACCTTAGTATATTGACTTAATGACTTAAGAATATAACTCCTTCAAATGCCTTAAATTTCAAGAGGGTTTTACTCTCCATGTTCTTTCTTAAGAATGCAATGTATCTGAGACAATATAGGTGGGCAAGTGATTCCTCAAGCATTATGCTGGGCACCAAAGAGGAATTAGAGAAACAAGATTTACCAAAAGGGTTTGCTAAGACCTTGACATCATAGGAAAGCAGAAAGATCAGTGCTGGCATCGTCTGTGCGCCAGTGCATTTTCTTGGCTACAGCAGCCGCCACAGCAACAATGGCAGCCCTACAGTCTGTCCAACCACATCTCCTGCTGCATGTTCAGCTTGTGGGAAGGGATAGAAGCTCTACCTGGGCTGCAACCTTCAGAGTACGCTGGGGAGAATTGGGCTGTATGGGGGGAGGCAGTAGTCAGTGAAAGGACTGGCCAATTATTGCTCTTCCATATTGAAAGTGTGGAGGAGATGGAAACAGGGGTCATTGTTCTTTACAGACAGAGCAAAAATAAAAGAAAAAACCAAGAAGCAATAGGGTTGTTTCAGGGAAGTAGCTTTAGGCTTAATGTAAGGAGAATGTTCCAAACAATTAGAATTGTCTCAAAGTATAATAATAATAGTAGTAACAATAATATTAATAATAATTTGTAATTACACAGTGCTTCAAAGTTTGCAAGGCACTTTACAGATATATTATCTCACTCGATCCTCACAATGACTCTGTGAAATCAGTGCTATTATTATCACCATTTTCAGTTGGGGAAACTGAGGCTGAGAGGTTGACTCATCCAAAGTAACACAGCTAGTGAATAACTGAGGTGGGGTTCAAGCTCTGGTCTTCCTGACTTTTGGTCCAGTACTCCATCTGCCTTTCATGGAATGGATTTGCCAGGGAAATAGCGAGTTGTCCCGTTAATGGAGTCTTCAAGTAGATGGTGGATGACCACTTGACTGACACGTTATAGAGGAGATTCTTGTCTTACATTGGGAGATATATGACAGTAGGGATTATTTTATGCTTCCTACCTGTTTCCCAAGCACCTAGCATAGTTCTGAGCACATAGTAGGTACTTAATAAATGCTTTTTGACTGACTGATGGCAGTAGGTGACATAAAACAGAATATATAAATATTAAAAAAATTTTAGTGGGTATATAAGGTATATAGATGTACCATCTTTGCTCATGTCATTCTCTGTACCAGTATGTTCTCTTTCCTTCTTCATCATACACAGAGAAGTCTCTGGCATTCTAGATGTAACACTTCTAATGCATCCAAAAAGTGCATTAGCTTTTTGGCCCCCCATATCACACAACTGACTTGTGTGGAGAATGCCATCTTTTAAAATCCCTAGGTTCCTTTCTCCCATGAACTAACATCAGGATATGTCTGGCCACCTCCTTTCAATTCTGCCTCCCTCCCTCATTCTCACTGCTCCATACTTGCCAAATTCTCTTAAATGTAATCTGTCTGGTCCACTCCCACCCATTGTGGCCTTTGACCTCCCAGAGCCTGGATTTTCAGGTTGTCACTCAGTACTCTTCACGCCCTGCCTTGTATCAGAGTTATTTTTCATATATAAGTTGACTTTCTATCCTCCTGGACTTTGAGCTCCATTAGGAGAGTGACTGGTGTTTCATATTCCCACATTCCCTTCATTCTCTCTAAAGCATTCCATCTGATCTAAACCTGTGATTTCATTGGTATAGGGAGGCACATAGACGGTACAGTGCATAGAGCACTGGGCTTGGGGGCAGGAAAAATTGAGTTTAAATCTGGTCTCAAACAGAGGCTAATGTGACCAGGGCAAGATACTTAATCTCTGTTTGTCTCAGTTTACTCAGCTGAAAAATAAGAATAATAACAGCACCTGCCTTGTAGGACAGGATTGTTGTGAGGACCAAATGAGATATTTGTAAAAACACTGGGCACAATTCCTGGTACACAGTAGATACTCTATATGTGCCCATATCCTTCCCTTGCAGGGAAACTACCTCTACTGATGTATTGCTGCAACTTATCTGAAAAGGATAACTTTAGGGTCTTTCTGGGGATAATGAAGGGTGAAATATATATATATATATATATATATATATATATATATATATATATATATATATCTCAATTTCTGTTTGGAAGCAGGGAAATAGAAGGAGGGTGGTGATTGGTATGGGGCATTCTCTAACTGTCATGGCAATGGAGATGGTCGGGAAGTTGCATCATGAACCTGAGGAAAGGCAAGCTAAAGTGAATGCTCACCAGCAGAGCCCCAGGGCCCTGGGAGGAGGGCCCAGATACCGGTTGGAGGTGAAGGATGGCATGGAGATGGTCAGGGAGATGGAAATGTACCTCCACTGCCTTCCTCAAGGACAGTTGTGGGGAAAAGCATTCTGTAAACCTTAAGGCATTGTAAAGCTGTGAGCATTTATCATTTCTTTCCTTTGATGGCATTCCCTGTGCCCTACTCCCCAGACTGGGTAAACCCAGCATGAAAGGCTCAGTATCATTGCCCTTGGGCCCTTCACAGCCCCTGTACCTTTTTGCTCTGGGCCTTTGGAAACTGTTTTATTTGGATTCTGATTCCCAGTGCAAATACACCTGCCAAAGATGATCCATCAGAGCAGAAAGGTTACACCCTCATGGAACATGAAGTCAGACCTCTGATGTTGGTTGCTAAGGACAACCAGATACTGGAACTTTTGCTACAAACTAAAGCAGGCCCAAGTTATTTTATGTTAATCTCAACTGAATGAAAAGGAAAGCCCAGGTTCCCCTTGTCTGCCTTTGATGTTTGCTGTGTGCTGGACAAGGGTGTTTGCCCAGTGGTGTCTCTCTTCCTGTTACTATCTTGGGATACCTGAAAGTGGGGAAACATGCCTGGAAAGATGAAAAGCAGCTCATTACAGGAAGCCTCTAAAGTGTGGGGTCCTTTCTGGGACCTCTTCCATTCAAACTGAGTTTTCAGAATGTGTTCCAGAGTGCTGGCCTTGTTTATACCTCTAAAAATACACTGACTCTTACTCAAATCCATTGTGGGACCTCCCTGTTATGTGAAGGTTGTATCACATCATTGTTGGACCTGGGTGATCAGAAATCTCACTGGGGCATCCTCAGCCAGGAAGGAAGGCACCCTTAGGGATCATTGGTCCCACTCTGCTGCCCTCAGGTAGGTGGGAGATTTCTCCACTCAGGATTGAGAATTCTCTGTTTCTTTTTGAAGTTTTCCAGGTGTAAAAATACCTAATAGATATGGCGCCTTGAAATTTGCCAAGTGATTTACATGACCAGTCTCATTTCATTTGATACTCCTAGAAACCCTTTGAGGTAGGTCCCATTGATATTATTATGCCCATTTTACAGATGAGAAAATTAAAGGTCAGGGAAGTGAAATAGTAAGCTAGTAGATGTCAGAGACAGGATTTGAAGCCATTGCTTTCCAGCGCTCTTTCCACTCCACAATGCTAGAAAATAATGAATAACTGCATACAATCATAGTCTTGATGGCCAACATTTATCATAGACTTTAACTTTCTACTCACTTCCATTGCCTGGAACTCTTCACTTCCTTCAGGACAACTGGTACCCTTTAGTGTCTCAGGTGCTACCTTCTACATTGATCTAAATTTCATACTCAGTTGTCAACAATTTCTCCCTTTTGAAGTCCCTTTGAATTTTTTTTTTTTTGTTAAGTGTTTTGTATTTACTTAAATGTATATTGTGGCATCCCAATAGAAGGCAAGCTACCCAAGGACAAGGGCTGTGTGAATTTTTGCCCATTTCTTTCCATCCCCAAGCATGGTGACTCATATTTGTACAAAATCTCAGAATCATAGAACTGGAAGGGACCTAGTGACCATGTTGTCCAATCTATACATGAAAAGAATTTCCACTCTAACAGATCCAATAAATGGTGACCGAGTTGATTTGAATGGAATCTTATGTGATTCTCACTCCAACCTAGAGAGTCAAGTAAGGCAAGCCAATTTGATTTAACCAACAAAGTCACAAAATCATCATTGGAGCGTTGGAAGGGATCTCAACGATCCTATCTAATCTATTTCCCACTACAACATCCCCTTCAACCTTCTGCTTGAAGATCTCTAGGGAGGATGAACATACCACCTCTGGAGATAGCTCATGACCTTTTGGAACACTTCTAAATGTTAGGAAGCCTTTCTTGACTTTAAGCCTAAAGTTCTGCCCTCTGGAGCCAGGCAGAATGAGTAGAATCTCTTCTTCCCATGACAACCCTTCCCATACTAAGGAGCCAACTCTGAGTTTTCTCTTCTGTACTATAGACAACTCTCTATCTCCCCCCAATTCTTTTAAATGATCCTTATACAGCATGGACTTCAGTCTGTTCATCATGTTGGTTGACCTTTTCTGGACCCTCTGGTTTATCAACAGCCTTCTACAACTGTGTCATCCAGAAGTGAACACAATCCATCAGATAATGCTAATGTGTTGGGACTGTCACCTCCCTATTCCAGGAAGCCATACTTTTTTAATATAGCCTCAAATCACATTAGCTTTTTTGGTGGTCACATCACATTGTTGACTCTCATTGAGTTTGCAGTCCACTAAAACCCTCAGATCTTTGTCCTAACAGCAGCTGTCTAATCATTTCCCCCATCTCATGCTTATGAAATTTATTGTTTTCAAATGTAAAACTCTATCTATGCCTCTCTCTATCAAATTTCATCTTATTAGGTTCAGCCCAACTGCCCTTAGCCTGTCAAGATTTTTTTTTGAACCTTGACTTTGTCATTTACTATCCCTCCCAACCTTGTGTCATCTAAAAATATAATAAACATTCCATCTATGCCTTTGTCCAAGTCATTGATAAAAATTTTAAATGGCACAAGCCCACATATTTCTCTGGCTTACTCCACTGGAGACTTCCTGCCACATTAGCACTGAACCTTTAATGGCTACTCTTGATGATTACATCCAGACAGTTTTAAACCAATCTGATTTCATTATCATCTAGTCGACATCTCTCCGTCTTCTCCAGAATAGTATGAGATATTTTGTGAAAAGCCTTGCTGAAATTTAGGCAAACTATATCTATGGCACCAACTTCATTTCCTATATCATCTCAGAGCAGGGAAGTTATTTGCCCAAGTTCACACATCTAGCCAGAAGCTGATTGAATAAAATTTGGGAAATTTGACTCCAAACTTTTCCACTCAACTATCTTGTTCTTGAACTCCACACACCGTTTCAGCACTGCCTCACATGCAGCTCTTCTGTCTTCCAAGTTCACTTTTTGAATAGAGTCTCTTTTCCCCACTGAATTGAAGACTAAGTGCTGTACCATTAAAACCATGAGTCTGGGCTTACAAACTTAGGTGACAGGCTCTATAGCATTTTCAGTTGGGGGCGGTGGTATGAAATTACTACCCTTTATGTAGGTGCTTGTTCATGTTTTCATTCATTTTTTGTTTGCATGTATCCTATTGTGTTTAAATATAAGGCAGATTTTTTAAAAGAGTACATTGATAATGGAATACTTCTGGAATCCTGTAGGTTCTTTTTGGTACTACAGTTGTTCTAAATTCCTCTCTCTTAAACCTTATTTTTAAAAATAGAGATTCTTCACCTCTTTGGTATCATGAACCCCTTTGGCAGTCTGTTGAAGCCCTCTCACCATTTTAAATGTGTAAAATAAGATATGTACGATTACCAAAGAAACCAACTCTGTTGAAATAAACTCATCAAAATATTTTTAAATCAAATGAATGTACACCAAGTTAAGAGCTCACATTTAAAAGAAAATAACATCATGAACTGTGTTTTAAGATCCAGCCATGGGCAAGAGAAGTGGAAACAAAATAAAATCAATCCCTTCCCTGAAGAGGATGATCCCATTCCCAGACTTTGTCCTACTTTGAAAAGCATGGTGTAGTGAATAGGGCATCAGACTTGGAGTCAGGAATAGTCAGGTTAAAATACCAGTTACAATATTTATTAGCAGGGTAACACTGAGCAAAATACAACTGCCTCAGTTGTCTCATCTATAAAATGGAGGGATTGTGAAGGTTCCTTCTAACTATAAAATCTATAATCCTATGATCCTATGAACTAATTCACAGGATCAAAGGAATTGGGTCCAATTTCAAGAGAAAGTAGCTCCTCCACAAAACCATAGCCTGGGAATAAAGACTGCAAACATGTGGAAAACGCCAGTGGTGATTTTAGTTTGGGAAAATTTCCATTGGGATTTAGTCAATGGAAGTCCAACAATTTGATGTTTGATTTATTTTTGCAACTGGGTTAATTGATATTGCTCAAGCTTTAAGTACAGAACCCACTTATGGTCCTAATCCCATTGCTGATTGGCATGGACCCTTTTTCATGCTCCATTTGGGACCTGGGTCAATTTGTCCCTCCTTAAGTAACCCGGTAGGCCCCTCCCAAGGGCTAGTCTTAGAGTGGAAACACAACCTGCTTTTGTCCTATTGTAGCTCAGAACTCCAGAGTTCAAGCAATCCACCAAGCTCAGGCTACCTGGTAGTAGAGCCTATAGGTGTGCTCTACTACATCTAGCTTAATAGTCTATCTAATTCAATAAATATTTATTAAGTATATGTGCCAGGTACTATGGTGGGCACTGAGGATATAAAAATAACAAAAATGCTCTAATGATGGGGGTGGGGAATGGAGAGAACACTTATTTCTAAGTGATTACTATGTTCTAAGCACATTATAAATATCATCTATTTGATCCTTATAACAATGCTAGCTCAGTGTTTGGCAAACAGTGGATACTTAAGAAATGTTTGCTGTAATTGAAATTGCATGAAGTTAAATCATCAGTGTCTGATGAACACCTTGAAGTGTTCATCTGGTGCTATTGCACCCCAGATAGATTTTTTCCAGGTGCTTTCTTTCCTCTATCATATTTAGATGCGTTTTATAAAAATAAAAATAAATGTAGTCCATATGCTAAACAGTGGACTTCAAAAGGTGCTATTATTATCCCCATTTTACAAATTAGTTTACTAACTAATAGAGGTTAAGTGACTTGCCCAGAGTCACATAGTAAGTGTCTGAGGCAGGATTTGAACTCATCTTTCTTTGTGATTCCAAGTACCATTGCACCATGCTACTTAATTCTGAGTTGTAAGATAGAAATTTATAATCATTGATCCATAAATTTATTTTAAAACTATTTTGATGACTACTCCCATGTATTCATATTTTATGCATTTAAAAACATTATTTTGTGAAGGGGTCCATAAGCTTCACCAGAGTCCCAAAGCAGTCCGTTACACAAGGAAGAGTAAGCATTGATTTGAACTCACATCTTCATGACTCCAAGTACCATTGCACCACCTGGGTTCTACTTAACTCTGAGTGTACCAAGAAACTCTCTAAGACAAAAGTTTATAACCAGGGATCCATGATTTTATTTTAAAACTATTCTGATAACCACTTCAGTGTAATAACCTTGAAGAGTAGGTACTGATTTGCATTGATAAGAGAGTTCCCTCACTGAAAGTTCCCTAACCTAATGAGGGCCAGTCCCAAACCCCCAAACTTCATGCCCTAGCACAGTGGCTGATACACAGTGGGTACTTCAGAAATGCTTGCTGTAATTGAGACTGCATGGTCATATATGAAGATCATCACTGGTTGAATAACATCTTGAAATGCTTAAAATAATATCTGTTGCTCTGGCACCCCAGATGTATTCTCCAGGTGCTTTCTTTCCTCCATCATATTTAGATACATTTTATAAAAATAAAAATAAATGTAACCCATATGTTAAACTGTGGACTTCAAAAGGCACTCTATGGAGACTTCCAGAGAAGATGAAAAAAATTAACTAAATACCACCAATATTAAATCTTGGATCATTAAATAAGTTATTTATGGATTGGAAGGAATAAGGCTTTGAGATTTATGTACATGTATTGGTTGAGGGGGATGTGCTGATTATGAGGAGGGTGCAGAGCTGCCAATGTTGTAGAAAGGATTCTTTTTCAGGTATGTTTTGAACCAAAAAGCTACTCAGGTTCCTTTCAACACTCATATTTGGTGAATCTGTGAATGCTATGATGGTAGGTAGTCAAAGTACTTTTATCCCCATTTTACAGATCAGGAAACCTGAGGCTATGATGTAAGGACTGTCTGTGGTCAGGTAGCTGAGACTTATATGACCCTGGCTAAGTTATTTCCCTTTTCTAAGCCTTTATTCCCTCATTTGTACAATGAAGCAATTGAATGAGGACCTTAATGGTGGTAGGGTTCCCCTCACTTGAAGGGACATTAAGCAAAGACTGGATAATCACTTGGCGGGGAGAGGGGGGCTTCATGATCAGAAATGGTCAGGTCCAGTTGTCCACTGAAGTCACTTCCTACCCTGAGTTCTTGGAAATCTGTAGTTTTGTGTTCACAGTCATTTTCTAGAGCAGCAGAGAATGTCTGGGATCCCCTCTGATCTGGAAACATGTTTCTGGGCCAGAGAATAAAAAAGCTAATTGTTTCTCTATACTCTATAGCATATCTTGGGGGCAGGGAGAAAGGAATCAATCCCATAAACCCATTGTTTTACAAAATTAGAGACAAACTTCAGAATAAAGCCAAACCAACCCCCAATGCAACATCCTACCCTCTGTCCCTCCCCCTCTCAGTGAATTCTGTTTAAACTGTTTGGGTCCTTCAGTTTGAATGAGTCATATTCAGATCAGCACAGCAACACGCACAAACACACAGCAGACAATGAAGCCCGTACCTCCGCACCTCCAAACACAGCTTCTTAGGAATGACAGATGACTGTCAGGGCTGTCCAAGCAGCACAGGCAGCGACTTGATAGACCCGAACGAAAGCAATTTACAAGTGCAAGTCTGTTTCTTTTGGCAGCGGAAGGAGCTGCTAATGGATTCATCATTTTCTATTCTGCATGAATGTCAAACAAAAAAACATTTAGGGCTCTATTCATCTGGATTTCCGGCTCTGTGCTTGCCAGTCGGGGAAGAGGCACTGGGACTGGAATCCTTTCGAGCCCCAGTGCCGATTCATGTTTCCCCAGTTCCGTGGGGCCAGAGCCCAGGGAATTTGGAATTTGGCCGTCCGTCTCCCCCACCCCATTTCCCAACCCCCACCTTGTCCGAATTCCCCCGCGAAACCCCACAGCCCAGAGTCATGCTGCGTAGATGCGTGTTATCGGCAGAACAGGGCCTGAGACCAATTCTCACCGAATTACCCAGAGTATACTAACACTGGAGATGAGTTTGAAAGGATGGGTGGGTGGGAGATACAAAAGGATTCAAACGAACTGACCATAAAAATTAAAGATATTTTTTTTCTCTTTCATATAATAAACGAGAGGATGCATCCTGGTCTTGTAGAAAGAACTGGAGGTAAAAAAAAATTGGGAGGTTTGAGTTTATGACTGTCCATGAGGGCATTCAGTGACTTTCTCGAATGGGATACAGGTGCCTGTGTCTGGCCCTGGGATTAACCTAAGGGTGGGGTGACAGAAGCACCTGTATCACAGGGTTGTTGTTAGTCAACCAGTCAATAAACATTTATTAAGGACCTACTACATGCCAGGTACTCTGCTAAATCTGAGATGCCAAAGAAATGTAAAAGATCCTCAAGGAGCTCACAGTCTGATGGTGGAGACTACATGCAAACAGCTCTGTACAGCCAAGTCCCATCTGGGACAATCGTTGCATGGATTAAATGAGATAATGCCTATTTTCTAGCTTCTTTTCCATTTATTTTTTTTTAAGAGGGTCAGTGTTTAAATTTTCCATTGATGTTCTAGCTAGATATTGATGCAATATTTCGGTGTTTTTCTGCAGATTTCCGATAGTTTTCTCAAGTCACTTTTGTCATAGTGGCATTTGTTTTTTATCCTTAGGGGTATTCTTAGACATCTTCACCCCTAATAATAACACCTCTTACCATGTGTCATAAAATAGACTTTGATGGGGCCATACAGATAAAGTACATGAAATTCACACCACCCTTGATTACCCTTGTACACTGATCTCTCCAGATCCATTTATCTGCAGATTATACTGTACTGATTGAGTCAAGGCCAGAAACACTACACAAATGAGATTTATATTAAAAAACTCAAAAGAGTTTAGTTTAACCATTCACACAAGAAAAACACAAATGGATGATAAATGTTTTGTCTAAATGATGAAGTGGAGTCAGATAAGTACAGCTTTAAAAAAATCTATAAGCATATATTTATGGGAGTGTATTTCATTTATATGTATACGTTTATATTATATATATGTATACATACATATATGTGCATATGTATATATATATTTATATGAAAAATTTATTATGTTTCTGTTATGTTCATGTAGTACGGATATAAAGACCAAAGTAAAACAATCCTTGCTCTTGAGAAACATAATCTATGAGAGGAAATAATGACAAATACTACAGCTGGACAATAATTTGGGCCTAGAGTATAAAACAAGGAGAACAGACTTCATTATGTCAGGATCATAGCTTTGGAGCTGGAAGGGTGCAGACTGCCTTGGGGAATTTCAATTGTTCTTAAATGACTCTAAATTGTGCCCTGAAACAAATGTTCATCAGTTTCAGATCAACTAACACTTTGATACAAAATAACAGAGTGTTTTTGTTTTTATTTTTGCGTTGCCTTTCTTTGTATCTCCAGAGCTTAGCATAGTTCTTGGTACATGGCAAACATTTTTTGAGTGACTCAAGGGAGATCCCCATAAATGAGATCACAGAGCCACTGGCAAATTCAAAAGTGAATTCTTTCTTTTGAATAATGGCAAAGGTGATTGTCAGCATAATGGGAGGAAGAATGTATGTTAAAGTTTAGCTAATTATAAGGGGGGTTGATTGAGTAAATTAGTCAAATCACTCTACCCCATTTAAAGCTTGTCAAGATGCTAATCTTTCAAACATTTATCAGGTAAGAATATACCATAATCACTTAGCCCTGATACATTTATCAAGTGAGAACATATCTTTATTGTTCTCTGGGTATGAATAAGACCTAGACCCCTCCATTGGTGTCACAGGAAGTCTGTTCAGATGGGGGTAAGGGACTTGGTCAGGAGTGGGGACCTGCGGCCTTGAGGCCACATGTGACCTTCTAGATCCTTAAGTGCAGCTTTTGACT
>CM053580.1:36284967-36324699 GCA_028627135.1 Pseudochirops cupreus | reverse complement strand
AAAAAAAAAAGCAGATTAAGAGAAAGGAGGAGAGCCTAAGGCCTTAGTCTTAAAATTAGAATCTTCCACACTAGCTTGGCTAGGAAGTGCCCTTTGAACTTTAAAAAGGCTGGAAGATTCTGTATTTTCTATCTTCCCGTCAATACCTTAGCAGGAGCCTTAGGACAGATGGCATCAATGTCTATGTAAGAAACCAAGGATAGACTGGATACAGAATAAAGGCCTTTAAAAAAGTCCAGCAGAAAAGCTATATGTTAAGTATATGGATATACCTTGTGAACTCCAACAAAAAGAGTGACAGTAGTTGTAAGTTACCTTGTTTCCATATATGATCTCTAAGCTTAAGTTCACATTCCTGTGGATTCTGTATGTGTTGGTGGAAGAGTACATCATACATTTTGGGGATGATATTTTATACCAACTTTATTGTTGTTCAGTCATGTCTGGTTCTTTGTGACCTTGTGGACTGTAGCACACCAATACTGTCCATGAGATTTTCTTGGCAAAGATACTGGAGTGGTTTGCCTTTTCCTTGTCCAGGAAACAGAGATTAAATGACTTGTCCAGGGTCACACAGCTAGTAAGTATCTGAACTCTGGTTTGAACTCAGCTCTTCCTGAGTCCAGGTCCAGAGTTCTATCCACTGAATCACTTAACTACTTCCTTAACATAGTCTCCATTTCTAAAAACTAAATGAAAAATTTTATCAACCTACAATCACCATGGGAAGCACACCAGTAGGGTCTCGTGAGCTACTTTAACACTTTACAAACCCTCCTCCTCAGTCGGTAAAGGGTAGCCCTAGAGGCCTGAAGAAACTTAGTAACCATGGTCTATGTACCCAACTCATCAGTTTGAGGGGAAGTTAGGAAAGTAGTTCTGGAATAAGTGCTACATTTAAGTTCTCACAAAAATCTCCCTTTATCTCTCCTCTCTCCTCTACCTCCATCCAGACAGTTCATTCAAATGGTAAAGTTATTTTGTTGCAGTTTTTAGTTGAATGTTACTTAGTTACATCTTTTGGAAACAACTGCTATAGGACATTGGGCCACATCTGCTGAAAGCAAGAGATGCTGCCACACTCCCCCAAGGATGTCCCTGTGTTAGGTCCCATCTGAAGAAAAACTCCCCTTCCTGTTTCTGGAGGCCCTGCCAGCTTCTTCATGGAGCACATAGAATGAAGAGACCAGGCTTAGCTTGGGGCAATTATTGGTACATTTCAGATGAGCACAGCATGAAGAGTGAGTCTGAAAAAAGATTAAGACTCAAATACTAAGGGAGAGGGGGGGAATGAAAAGACAGACCAAAAGAGCCTGCAAAGCTGGAAAGGACTAGCAATCTGCAGGAAGCTGGTATTCTTATGAGTGGTGTGAGTGACCCAGTCTGGGTAGGAATGTTATCTCTATGTGATGTGCAGAATTCCTCTCTAGAGGCACTGTAGAAGAGTGAATTAAAGTCTTAAGGAGAAAAATCAATAAGGGAGGGGGGAGGGAAAGATAAAAGCAATATGGCTGGAGATCATTTTAAAAAAACAACAACCCCACCGTATAAGATTCTCTTAAATAGTCATGCAAGTATTTATCAGGATTTAACAAGAATTCCAACAAGAATGGCTATGTTGCTATCCTCGGAGGAGGCTGGCAGGAGAAAGGGGCTTCTGGGTAGTTTGTAACAAGGGGCTTGTCTTTGTTTTATTCTCTTGTGCCTGACCCACAGAAATGTTCATGACACTAAAAAAACCAACCATTTTCTGCTCTTTGGTACGACAGAAATTGGATGGTGAGAGATATTATGAGAGAATTGGGATTAGAATGAGAATTAGGGTAGGCAGCCCCTGTGATTCCTGCGTAGGGCTTTGGGATGAAGTGGCACACTCTTTGGGGTCCTTTCCTGAAGCTGATTCTCCTTTATTTCCAAAATGGGGATCTTGCTAAATCCTACATAGGAAATAGCTAAAATAAATGATTTCATTTCCAATGACGTAGATTTCTTGAGTTTTCAATGTTCTAAAAGGAAGCAAATAATGCCCCTCAGTTGACAAACATTTATTAAGTACCTACTGTGTGCTGGGCACCATGCTAAGCTCTGCCTTATAAATATAATGACATATGTAAAGTGCCTTGCAAATGTACTATATAAATGTTCACAATCATGGTTATCATTCTAAAACTTAAGTGTATTTTATTCAGTTCTGGGAAACTGGATTTTTTTTAAACCTCTGAGAGATCAGGGTTTGGCCAAAAAGAACAAAGGTTGCACAGTGGGTAGAGCCCTGGACCTGGAATCAGGAAGACTTGAGTTCAGATCTGACCTCAGATACTTACTAGCTGTGTGATCCTGGATAAATCACTCAACCTCTGTTTGCCTCAATTTCCTCATCTATAAAATGGGTATAATAATAATACCTACCTCCAGGATTGTTGTGAGAATCAATTAAGATAATAATTGTAAAGTGTTTAGTACAGTTACTGGCACCTTGTAAGAGCTATATAAGTATTTTTTATCATTATTTTAATTTTGCTCAAATTTTTTTTTGGTTTGTTTTTATGGATTTCAAGATGAGTGTAAAATGTGAAGGCTACAAAAAGGTGACTACGTCTATATCTGATTAGGACTGAACTGACCAAACAGTGAAAAAGCATTTGTTAAATGCCTGTTTTCTGTCTGCCCGGCGTTGGCCTAGGCCTTGAGATACAAAGACAACAATGGAGCAGTACTTGTCCTCGAGAAACTTTCACTCCATCAGGACAAAGAAAAAAAATACCCCCTACACATAGAAGCAAACACCAAGCACCCGACTGTATTTAACTATATGCAAAATATTATTGTTTTTTTGTTGTTTTTCAGTCATGTCTGACTCTTCGTGACTCCATTTGGGGTTTTCTTGGTAAAGGTACTGAATAGGTTTGCAATTTCCTTCTCATTTTACAGATAGGAACCCAAGGCAAATAGGGTTAAGTGACTTGCCCAGGGTCAAACTGTCTGAAGCCTGATCTGAGATCAGGTCTTCCTGATCCCAGGCCCCTATACACTGCACCACCTAGCAGCTTAAATATATGCAAAATACAATACAATGTAATTGTTCGGGGTACGAGAGTCTAGATATTAGCGGCTGAGAACATCAGGAAAGGCCTAGTATAGGGGGTGATGCTTAACCTGAGCTCTGAAGGAAGATGGGGATTGTAAGAGGTAGAGGTGAGGGGGGAGCCCATTCCAAGGATGGGCTACAGACCAGACTGCTGAGGACATTCCTTTAATTCAGCAATTCTCAATCTGTGAGTTATGTTCAGTTTGTAACAATGAAAATACATCCTGCATATCAGATATTTACGTTACGATACATAACAGTAGCAAAATTACAGTTATGAAGTAGCAACAAAAGTAATTTTATGGTTGGGGGTCACCACAACATGAGGAACTGTATTAATGGGTCGCGGCATCAGGAAGGTTGAGAACCACTGCTTTAATTCAGTTCAACGAGTGTTTATTCAATATTGTTCCAGGCTCTAGAGATGCCAAGATAAATAGTGTCAAATAGTCTCTCTCCTGAAGGAATTTACTTGAAGAGGAAGTAACTTATTGGAGTGAGAACCACCACCGGAAACATACTAATAATAACTAGAATTGTATAGTGCTTTAAGGTGGGCAAATATTTTATATGTTCTCTCATTTGATCATGTATACATGTAAGTAAACAAAGAAATCCAAAGCATTGTGGTCAAACACAGCTGGAAGGAGAGACTGGGGAGAATATCAGCTGACATGAAGGTGAGGTTTTTTTTCTTAATTAGTGATATACTTGCTTTGACACACCAATCACTTTTTATGGTACCTTCTGTTGTTCAGTGGTTTTTCAGTTATGTCCAATTCCTCACTACACCATTTGGAGTTTTCTTGGCAAAGATACTGGAGTGGTTTGCCATTTCCTTTTCCAGTCCATTTTACAGATGAGGAAATTGAGGCCTCTCAATTTCCTTAACCCTCTCAACAGGGTTAAGTGACTTGCCCAGAGTCACGCAGCTAGTAAGTATCTGAGGCTAGATTTGAATTCAAGTCTTTCCGCCTCTAGGCCTGGTGCTCTATCCACTGTACCACCTATCTGCTCCCAGCAGAATACCTTCCGCTCAAAGTTCAATGCAGTGATCACTACTGATCATGTGTTATTCTGCCCTTACATTTTTTTTTGTTTTTTGGGGAGCAGTTTTGATAGAAATGAAGATGGTTTCATCTCATTCATGAAGCATGGCCCAATGGAAAGAGCTCTGAGTTTGAAATCAGAGGATGTTGATTCAAGTCCCAGTTCTGCCTCTTACCATGTGACCTTTGGGTATTACTTCATTTTTTTTGGGAGGGGGCTCAATTTCCATTTTGTAAAGTGAGGTTGGACTAGATGGTTTCTGAGGTCCCTTCCAACTCTAGATGGGTGATCAAGAACCAACCTGGTCTGTCACATTTGACATGAGTTATATTGCCTTTCTGGGTTATCTTCATTTAATTAATTGTGGCTTATATGCCTGTTGTTCTCTTAATTCTGTTTACATTCCTCTGCATTTGCTCATGCATGTCTTCACTGAAGGACATTCCTATACAAGTGCTACCTTGGCCATCTTTTCTTTTCTTTTCTTTTTCCTTTCTTTTTCTTTTTCTTTGCTTTTTGGAGGGGGGAAGGCAGGGCAATTGGGGTTAAGTGACTTGCCCAAGGTCACATGGCTAGTGAAGTGTTAAGTGTCTAAGGCCAAATTTGAATTTAGGTCCTCCTGACTCCAGGGCTGGTGCTCTTTTCCCTGCGCCACCTAGCTGCCTCAATCTTTTCTTTTTTAAAAAAAAATTAAATTTTTTTTTGGAGGGGAGAAGGCAAGGCAATTGGGGTTAAATGACTTTCCCAAGGTCACACAGTACAAGTGTCTGAGGCTAGATTTGAACTCAGGTCCTCCTGACTGTAGGGTTGACCATATTTTCTTACCCAAATCTAAACAGAACTTCAACATTCCTAAGAGACCTGGTGAAATACTCAGACTAGTCTTTTAGTTTATTTTATCTGAAGCAGAAGCAATTGGGTAGATTAGCTGGTGACTGAATCAGGGGAGGCGATGATGATTCAGTGCTTCTGATTGCAAGGAATCAATCAGAACTCATATGGTGACTATCTTTCATAAGATCATAGTTCTAAGAATAAGAAGTGATGCTTGATGCCAGCTAGTCCAACCCCCTGACTTCACAGTTGAGGAAAGTGACACCCAGAGAGGAATTTACTCAAAGTCATATGATTGGAAGTGAAAGAAATAGGATTTAAATCCATGTTCCAAGTCACAAAGATAAGAAATGGAAGAGATAGGATTTGAACCCCCTGAACTCTGACTCCAAATCCAGCCCTCTTTCCCACTGAACTCCTTTTGGTGAGAGCAAAAGAATATAGTTCAGAAACATCAAAGACTACAACTTCAAGTTGAGAGACCAAGCGTTTAGAGCAGAGGTGTCCAACTCACTGCCCACAGCCATAAGCAGCCTTTAGCCTAGGTGGAAATATAATTGGAAAATATTTAACAAAATAAATAAAATTACAATATAACACAGATAATGCTAATTTGTGGTTTTCTAAATTTTATCAGCTCCAAAGAAGTAAGGAGTTATAGTTATCTGGAAAGAGAAAGTATATTAAGTAAAGAAAGAAAGTAAACTTAAAAAAGTAAATTAAGACAAATTACCTGGAAAGAGAAATAAAAGTAAATTAAGACGAAGAGTGAAACCTTTGCCATTTTATAAAAGTTAAAAATGTTCCTAACTGGGGGCTTGGAGCCATTGTGATTGTATTCATTTGTTGTTGTTGTTGTTGTTTAATGTAAACTTCCTAAAGCAGCCCATGAAGAAACCCTACCTAAAGTGCCCTAATATTGCCCTTTGACTTAAAATGAAATAACTATCATAGTGGGGTATTACAATGACCAGTTGGTCAACTAGCCTTTAAGTGTCTACTTTGTTCTAGGCACTGCATTACATGCTGTATCACACATAGATTTAGACTTGGAAGAGATTTAGTGGGTTTTGTGTCTAACTCTTTTACTTAATAGATGAAGAAATCAAGTTTCAGCAAAGATAATCATTGTAATAACTAGCTATATGGCTCTTTAAGATTTGCAAAGCTCTTTATAATTATAATCACATTAGATTCTCACAACAACCCTGGGTAGTAGGTGCTATTTTTAAACCCATTTCACAGATGAAACTGAGCCTGAGTTGAAATGATATGCTCAGGATCACAAGACTAGGGGAATATCTGAAACTGGATCTGAACTTAGGTCTTCCTGACTCCAGGTCCAGGGCTCTCTCTACTTGTTCTATCTAGCTATGACATGTACAAAATCAATCACTTAATAGGACTAAGATAGTATTTAAACGCTGGGATTTCTGATTCTAAGTTTACTATACTACACTGCCTCATGTTGTATGGCTGTGAGTGGATAGTGAATAAAACACTGCATCAGAATTGGGAAGACCTGAATTTTAATGCTGCCTCTGATATTTATCAATTGTGCTACCACTGGGCAAGTCACTTAACCTCCATCTATCTGCCTCAGTTTCCTTGTCTAAAACTGAGAGGTTTGCACTTGATGTTTACTCTTCCAGCTTTAATCTAGAATCGCATGAGTCCTGGAACACTATAGTGTTTAAGAATTAAATGGCAGGCACCCAAAGAGCAGTGGAGAGCCAAATGTTACATATAAAAAAGCAGCAGAGCATTGCTAATTAGGAATTGGCCAGGAGACCCAACTTAAAGGATGTTATCAGAGAGACTCGACTCAAAAAAAAAAAAAAAGCTTTGAGCATGGGCCCAGTGATGAACGTCACAGTGCTTGGCCCATGAAGTAATAGCGTAATAAATGCTGATTGCCTGGCTTGCTGGCTAACTTATTCAGACATCTAAGGACTAACTAAGCTAAGTGGGAAAGGCTCATCACCAGACTGGAGAGAGAATAGAAAACAATTACTAAATAAACATAGTAAATATTAATATTGTGTCATTAATACATTATACATTGGCATATGGCTATATTGTATATCATATGCCCTATATCAATATATCATGTTAACTAACTATAATATTAATAATAATAACAGACATTTCTCTCACACTTTAAATTTTGAAAGTGGTTTTTTTATCCACTAAGCCCTGTGAGCCTCACAACAACCAAAGCTGGTCACCTATATATTATACCCATTTTACAGATGAAGTAATTGGGATTCAGTGAAGTTCATTGACATTTCTAGTAAGTGTTAGAGGATGGTGATGAACCCAGATGCTCCTAACTCCAAGTTCAGTATTTGCCAAATCAGGAGCAATGGATATATCTCTCCAGTGATTTGGCAGATTTTATTTCTTAAAATAAATCCACAGTGTCTTGATAGGCTAAACCCATGATATTTTGGGCACTTGTACTTGTAGAATTTCCTTTTATCCCTCCCTCCCCTTTTTTTCATTACTACTGCATACAAATGATTCTGATTTTCTCTGGATCTGTTTTGTAGCCTGCTACTTTACCGAATTTATTTATCACCTTAATTATTAGATTAATTTTATTAATTACATTAACTTACATTAATTTTATTAGATTACTTTCTGAGTTTTTCCCAAGTAAACCATCATGTCATCTGCAAATAAGGATATTTATGTCTTCTCTTTATGGATATCTATATCTTTAGTTTCTTTCTCATTTTATTATCATAGCTAGAGTTTCTAGAACTATATAAAATAGCAGAGGGGTCACAGGGCAACCTTGTTTTATCTCTAAACTTTTTGCAGAGTTTATTCATTGCCAATAATGTAGCTCTCTTTCACGTACACATTTCTGATCATTTAAAAGAAGGGCTCTTTCCTGCAATGCCTTTAAAAAATTTTTTTAAAACTTAAATGAGTATTATATTTTGTTGAAGGCTTTTTCTCAATGTATGTATATAATCATGTTGCTTTCTGTTACTTTCATTGCTTATGTGATTAAATAAAAGCGGCATGGCCAAGGGAAGGCTGATTTGTCCTTGGAAATAATGAGACATGGGTTTTAGGCCTGCCTCTGACACAGTAACTATGTGGCCATGGTCAAATCATTTAATTTCATAGTGTCCCCAGCTATTCTTGAAGATTATGCTATAAGATAGTTGCCAATCTGCGTCGGTTGAAGAGTTTATGTGCAAGAAATTCTCTATTTAAAAAAAAAATTACTAAAGCTATTTTATTTCCTACTGTTGGAGTATCCTTGCATTCCTGTAACGTGACCACTTTGTTCATAATGACATTGTGGATATATTGCTCTGATCTCTTTACTGATATCTTTTGTAAATTTTAAAGTGAATATTTATTAATGAAATTGGTGTTAATCTTCTTTTTCTGCTTTAACCTTCCCTTGTTTGGATATCAGGACTATATTTATCTCATAAAAGGACTTTCATAAAATGCCTACTTTTTCATTTATCATAAATTTTTGAGGCATAAATACTAATTGCTCTTGAAATGATTGATTCAATTCACTTGTAAATCTGTCAAGTTTTAAAGAAAATTTCCTTTAGCAAGGCGGTTCAATTCTGTATTGTTCAACTTTTCTTACTGATTGGATTCTTTAAGATTTTAGTGTCTTAATTTGTTAATTTGAGCATTTTTTCCCCCTGAGTATTCTCCTTATTTCCTTTCTATGCACTTTAAATTCACCTTGCTCAGTTTTATTTTTACTAACTTTATTTTCCACTCATTTTGATCAAGTAAGTTTATTTTTCTTAGGCTTTGTTTAAAAAGCACCCCACAATTCTTTGTTTTATTAGTTCCAGAGTCTTTTATTTTGCAATTTTGTCTATTCCAACTCTAATTGTCAAGACTGCCTCAATAGAGGTTTTTTTTGAGCTTGTTCTTTTGTTAATTCTCTAGGTTCCCCCCCCCCCACATTAATTCAAAGGTGAAAAAAAATTCTATTAGGATGGCTTTAGCTGTGTCCCATTAGTTTTGGTGTGTCTGATTTCTATCATTCTCTATAATTATTTATTGTTTCTATGATTGGTTCTTTAGCCCACTCTTTATTTAGGATGTTGTTACTCAGTTTCTATTCACATCTGTATCTTTATTTGTCTTTTTCACATTTTAATTACTATTATTGTTATATTATGGCTTGTAAGGGACACTTTTTTTTTTTTAACATTTCTACCCTTATTTTTTATGCCTTAGCATGTATAATAAATTTTTGTGAAAGTACCATGGAATACTTAAAAATATTTATATTCTTTGATATTCCCATTTGCAATAAGTTAACCTTTCAAGTTTATTTTCCTTAAAAATGTTTTCACCTCTCTATTTTTTTTTTGTTTATCTTTCTGCTAAACTTACCTAACTCTGAATGGAAATATTGGATTATGCAGAATTACTGTCAATATCTTTTGGTAATTTTTGACTTTAAGAACTTAGGCACTATGCCACTTGGTGGATACACACATATTTAATAATGATATCATTTCTAGAGTCTCTAAGCATAATTCAATTTACTATTTTTAATTCTCTTTAAATTTTGAATTTTTATTGTTGTCTCATCTAAAATTATTATTGTAACTCCTACTATTTTTTGGAATCATCTGAAGTAATTATGTATATGTTTGTATAAATTAACTAATTAATAAAAAGAAACATGTTTCTTTTTATTAATTAATTTATTTTTAGTTTTCAACATTCACTTCCACAAGATTTTGAGTTTCAAATTTTCTCCCCATCTCTCCCCCAAGACAGCATGCTTTCTGATTACCCCTTCCCCGAATCTGTCCTCCCTTCTATCACCATCCCCCTTCTCTTGTCCTTCTATATCTTACTGTACCCAATTGCATACACATTTTCTCCACTGTTAGTGAGCTTTTTGAGAGCAGGGTCTGTCTTTTGCCTTTGTATGTCTAGGTGTTAACCCATTGCTTGGCACATGGTAGGTACTTAATAAATGTTTGCTGATTAGCTACCTTTTCTCAACTTCAGTACATTGCTCAGGTTTATTCTTATTCCTTCTGCTATTCTCTTGCTGTTATTTATGTCTTTAATTGATTTACGTTCAAAATAATAATAGTTGCTCAGTATTTTCATTCATTTAGTTCTTAGTATTGATTATTTTTTCATCTTCTTTTAGTTTTAGTTTGTTTTAGTTACTAGTTCATTTTAGTCTCCTCCCACAATCTCTCCTTCCCACACATATCACTTTGACAGAGTTCATTGAATTTACTTTACTCTATTCTCATTCTTCATTTCTTTTTTGACTTTTCATTTCCCTGCGCAGGTAAGAGTATTGCTCACATTTGTTTCTTGCTGCAACCCTGCCTCCCCTCCTCCCCTAACTACCAAAGACAGTGTGTCTTTCCAAGAAAGATTAATTTTCTTTATCCTTTTCTTTCTCTTTTCCCTATATGGACTATTTTGTAATCTAATCTATTCATACCCTACCCCTAGCTTGCATATCCTTTCTTTATTTTCTCAATGACCCTCATATCAGCTGAGATTTGGTTTTTCCCTCTGTCCATCTCACCTATTAATTCAATTACATCTCCCTACACCCTCCTCTTCGTTATTTTTTAAGGATTTTTAAAAAGAGGACTTAAATTCCTGAAATATTAATTCATGAAAGAGGCACTGTGATATAACAGAAAGCATACCATTTCAAGTCAGGATACTCAACTCTACTAATGCTTTTTCATTTACCACCTGCTATTCTAAGAAAAGTTTGTATATGCTATTTTAGGACCTATGTTCTCCTACTGCAACAGATGCTTCTTTGAGAATGAAAGGTGGTCCTGAAAAACATGATCCATATTAGACAAGGTCTCCTGAAGTTCTTTCTGCCCCCCAAAAGAGGTTA
Organism: Pseudochirops cupreus; assembly: GCA_028627135.1. Lineage (NCBI taxonomy): Eukaryota > Metazoa > Chordata > Mammalia > Diprotodontia > Pseudocheiridae > Pseudochirops > Pseudochirops cupreus. The sequence goes on along the minus strand of CM053580.1, from coordinate 36,313,834 downwards.
TTACAAGACTTCCTAGGTGTACACTCCTCTAAATCCAGAATAATGTGCCATGATACCCTGATGGCATGTATCCTCTCTTCACAAGAGTGACTCAACTTGGGCTCCACTATTCAGATGCCAGCCCTCCCCCTACAAAATGTTCTTTTTATGATCTCTCTAAGTTTCCCATATAGGATGAGAGACTAAAAAGCCACAGTACCCTTTCTTTGCCAGCCCAGGCCATGTGGGAATACCACTGTGTATCCTTCTTGATACACTATTTTACTACCCCCTCCAAGTAATTTATTGTTGTTCTTTCCTACCTCCCAAAATAATAATTCATTACACTAATGAGAAAATAAATGTTAATTTAATACTTTTCAATAAATAGTAATTGAATTCTTTCTTTTCTTCCAACTTTTAAAAACGTTTTAGTTCTTTTATCTGTAAATATATTTTACATATTCTTTCAATAATATAAGTTGAAAAATAAAAAAATCAATAATAGATACAGGAAAAAAACTTATTTATTGTTCAGTCTTTCCTTGGTAATTCTAATGATCCACTTTTCTTGTACTCCATGGTTTATATGTCAAATACTCTGTTCCCTAAAGATTTCTTTTGAAAGAATAATTTGAATCTTTTGCTTGCAGAAAGTTCATTTTTGTTGATGATTAGGACCAACTTTTCAGGATATGTTATTTGTGGAATAATACCCTGTAGAGTATCATCTTTCAATATTTCCTTTGACTTATTGTAAACAAAGGGTAGCTTTGAGTCATTCAGACTGGTTTTCCCTGATGGGGGAGGAGCTTTCTCTTGGTTGCTCATTGTATTTATTGTTTGACATTGAAGTTTTGAAGTTTTGCTACTACATATTTTATTATAAAAATGTGGAGTTAAGTTATGGAGGTAAGTTAAATATGTTGGTATCCTGTTGGTTCTAAGTATTTTTATTTTTTAGCTTATGTTTCCAGTTTCTGATGTTTAAAATATAATTTCCTAAATTATGACATTAAGGATTTTAATTTCATCATATCTTTTGATAGATTTGTGACTCTTAGATTGCCACTGTAAATTCTGTCTTCAAGACCAAACAACTTTAACTGTATGGAACTCATGTTTGAGGGAAAATATTGGATTGTATTACTTATTACCAATATTTCTATGTGCATCAATACATTTCTTTAGACCTTCAACCTCTGCAGGTCAGGCAGTTTCTGGAGAACATAACTGAATAAGATAATTACTCCCAGTTCCCAAGGCATCTACTTGAACAAGGATCCTGACTTTTGTTTACCCTCTAAACAAGAAGCCAACCTGAACTAAGTTCTCTATCAGGGACATGTTCTTTTGTCCTTGATTTTTCACTCATCAAAGTTTGTGGTGACTTGCTCTATAAAAGGGAGAGCAGGCCAGTAAAAACCTGATTGAGATGGTTTATGTTTTTTTCTGATCAATATTGCTAGGAGGTAGCTTTCTCTCATGGAGCAACTGTCATTCCTTGGGTGTCAGAGAGGAATGTGATCAGTTGCATCTGAAAGCCAGTCTTTTTTCCCCCTAGCTGTAGATTGATTTTGGGAATGCTATAGGTAGGAGCTCAGAACTGTTAGCCCACCTCTGAATTAAAATTTCCATCAATCAGGATTGTCTTACATTTGCCCATGGAGGTCCAAATGATGTACTGTCAAACCAATCAGAAAGAAACACACCTAAGTATAATATAAAAGATACTGTTGGCCTCAGCTCTGGGTCTTTTGGCACAAATGGAGGCTAGCTAATTAGTGCCTTTGTTACCAAGCTGCAAGTGCCTGTTAATAAAGGATATCTTGCTCTAGAATTGACTCAATTTGCTTTTTGTTAAATTCTAACCACTACATCTTCTTCCGATGTTACTGTCTTATATTTTCTTCCTATTCTATGAGATTTTCTAACACATCTGTATCTCTTCATTCTGAGTAAGTCCATATTTTTCAGTCACTACTCCTTTGGATCTATTTTCTGTCATGATCTTTATGATCTTCTTTCATATTTGTCTTAGAAGAAGAATGCTAAATACAGAACAGGTATCTCTGATACTAGTTCATTTAATCATCTCAATTCCTTTAAGCAACAAGTTCTGTTGACTGATTTAAAGTGCTCTCTGAGGTTGAGGTTGAGTGTTTGAAAGACTCAAATAGATTTTCTTTATCTTAACTTGAAATAATTCAGTACTGTGATCTGCATGGTAATAGCTAATATGTATATAGCAATTTAATGTTTATAAGACATTTTATACACATTCTTTTATTTAATCCATAAACATCCTTGTGAGTTGGGTAGGAAGGGTATTATTATCTGCATTTTACAGATGAGGAAACCGTTTCAGAGAGTAAGTGACTTGCTAATTGTCATGCAACTGTTGATCAATCAAAAAACCTTTACAAAATGAGCACCATGTTTCAAGTAGTGTTTTAGGAGCTACAGTGACAAAGCATACAAAGAAAAAAGTAGCAGCTGCCCTCAGTAAGCTTATATTTTATAAGAGGAGACGTGCTCACATATAAGTATACACAAAGTATACACAAAGTAATTGGGAGCATCAGAATCTTGGAGTGGCCACAAAAGGTCTTATATAGGGAGGAAGCAGGGGTTTAGCTGAGTTTTGAAGGAAACTAGGCCTTCTTATAGGCAGAGGAAAGGAGGGCATGCATTTTAAGCATGGAGGTCCCCTTATGCAAAGGCGTGTGGGTGGGATATTTAATGTTAGGTGTCCATAGGAAATAGGAAAGGAATCAGTAGCATGGGAAGGGTACATGTAGAGAGATTGATCTTTAGGAGGAGAAGGGCCTTCTCTCTATCAGAGATGAAGTAAAAGAGAAGGTAGAAAGAAACAATGCAAAAGGTTTTGAGATACAGAAAAGGGGAAATGAGGAAACTCAGAATAAGTTGTCTTTATTAAGGTCCCCTGCTGGAGCAGGGGGCACTATAGTGAAGGGGTGGTATGAGAGACTTGAGGATAAGCTTTGGAATAGCCACAGTGGAGAATGGGATCAATTAAGGAAGAGTGACCAAATTGGCTTGCTGCAGTGAGGGTCTGGTTGAAGTTGAAAAAGATCTTTAGTCTATCCCATCACTTTGTATGATCAACAACATGCTTTTAGGAGTAAAAGAGGTGAATTGTGTGAGTAATACAAATTGGTGTCTTGGCAAGGCATGAGCAGGGTTATGACACAGAAAATGAGAAATCTGAGAGTATAGCATAGTGTAATGTTGAGCTGTTAACCCTAGGGTATAGACTGGGATGAGCGTCAAGTGACACCAGAGAAGGAAGGAAAGCCTGGTGGAGAGACTGGTGGTAGTGGTGAGGACAAATATTAGACTTAGGTGGGATGAGTCATAAAAGGTCTTGGTTCACTTAAAAAGTTTCAGAATAATTGATCATGGAAGTGAATTATCTGTGGGTGATGATTAGATCAAGGTTGTGATTGTCCCTGTGGGTGGTGAAGGTGCATTGGTGATTGTAAAAAAGAATTCTTTTGAGGACCTGGCCTTCTTCATTCATCCCTTTCCATTTCAGACTCTTCTTCAGCAGCTTCTAAATGTACTCTGTTCTTCTTGTACTTCTCTGACCGTAGGGTTTGTTCCTTTGGATCCTGGTGATTCTTCTACTTTCCTGGCCCCATCACTTAGGAAAAGCTTTTAGCTTTGAGGGGAGTGGAGTCATTAGGAGTGACAGGAAAAGGAAAGAGTCTGGAATCCAGCATTGGGCATGAAGGCTCTTTCCTGTGACACTCTACCCCACCTCAAGGTCAGAGCCAGCAATGCTGAGCTGCCTTTCTGGGAGGAGGGAGACCTTCTCTGCTACTGTGATTGCAACAGGGAATGAACAGCTGTGGGAACCATAGCATGCAACTGTGGTCGATTGACTGGATGACGCATCAGGCCCCCCATGGGTCATCCGGCAAAGCTTGAGGACTTCCTGGCACTGTCAGCAGCTGTCTCTCTGTGTGACTCACTTTGCTATCATCTGAGATCATGTGGTATGAGATTCCCAAATCAAGGGACATCCATGGGAGCAGAGGCTGAGTGGAGAAGGCATGTGGTGTTGACAGATGAAAAAGGGAGGGGAAGACAAAAAAGGTCAACTATATAAGGCAAACCTGACAAGGGAACATTTGATCAGCCTTAGGCCCCAACGAGTTTGACTAGTTTCCCCTTGACTCTTTGCTGCCTGAAAACAAAAGCACCTCCACAGTCAACCCAGGAGGAGCTCAGTTCCAGGGCTGCCTGGCCAGGGCTTGGGTAATGACAGAAATGCCCCAGCCCGACTTGACACTTCCTCCAACATTTCCATCTAAGGAACAAATGTGATTATAAAAGGGATCTGTGCAGGTATGTTGATAGGAGTTTCCCACCATTCTTTTTCAGTAAACTTACATAAACATCCAAAGCATCCAAAAGTCCATCAGTACAAGCAGAGGTCACTAAACTTCCAAGAATTGCCATGGTTGAAAAAATTCATCCACCTTTGACCAACTGGGAATGAACCTCCAAACTGAATTAGGTTGGTCCTTAGCCAGCACACATAGAGATCACAGATCTAAGCCAAAATAAATATTTAGGCAATAATTTATTGAAGAGCAAGGGAAAGAGGTGGTATAATATAGAGAAACTGGAATCTGGAAGAGTTGGGTTTAAGTCATGTCAGTGATACATTCAACTCACATTACTTATTAAGTCAATGTCAATTCACTTAGCATGTCTGTTCTAGGCAACTTTCCAAAACTATTAAGTTATATTCAGTTTGAAGTCAGGTGGCACAGTGGATAGAGTACTGGACTTGGATTCAGGAAGACCTGAATTTGAAACTCAGAGCAGACAATTAATAGCTGTGCTGTTCTGGGCAAGTCACTTAACTTGTCACTGCCTTAACTTCCTTAACTTAAAATGGGAATAATAGCATCTACCTCACCAGTTTGTGAAGATTAAATGAGATAATATTTGTAAAGCTCTTTGCAAGTGTTATATGAATGCTGGCTTTTATCATCATCCTCATCGCCATCATCAATCATCATCATCATCATCATCATCATCCATCAACAACAACAACAACAACATCATTATTGCCATTCTCCAGCTGTGGAGGGAGCTTCCACATTGGAAATATACAAGGTTGCTGAAATCACAGGTCCAGATTTTCTCCCCTTAGGAAAGAAAAATTCCAAGATCTAATGCCAAGAAGATGAGAAATAGAACTTTCTTTGTTATCAAGGTGGGGAGGGAGAAGAGAATGTGCATTTATATAGATCTTATTTAATTTGGGGTTCTGTGAAGTTAAAAAATTTAATAGCTATTTCAATATATTTTCCCCTGATTGTAATCCTATGCATTTAAAAACTGTATTCTGAAAAGGGATCCAAAGGTTTCATCAGGCTGCCAAAGGGGTCCATGGAACCAAAAACATTTAGAACCCCAGGGCTGAAGGAAGGGGTGACATACAGCATTTAAGCCACTTTCACAATGACTCTTGCTTTTATGTCCCTAATATCTAACATAGAGCTTTGCACATAGTAGGTACCTCATAAGTACACGAATAAACACCCTCTAGGTAGAATAAGATAAGGACAAAGGAGAAATTCAGGCAAGGCGTGCCTCCTCCACAAACAGAATAATAAAACCTCTCACTTTTCTAGAGGGTTTAATGGATAACTGACTAGCCAGTGAGAGGTTAGCACTGTGAACATGTATAAAACTCTCAACCTGATGCAAATATTAGAGCCTGTGCAAACATTCTATGACTGTTTCCAGGCTTACAGCATGACTTTTTGATCAGCTGCTGAACCAGAATGAGCTGTGCATATCCAAGTATCCCACAGGGGCAAATTTCACTTCCTTCCCTGGTGGGTTAATGAGGAGACTGAGTTGATGTTGGTGGCCAGACATGTATGTGTAGGGAACCTCAGGGCCTTTCTCACCCAGAGCAAGCATGAAGTCTTAGAGCAGTAGTTCTCAACTTTCCTAATGCTGCGACCCTTTAATACTCGTATGTGGGCGTGTCTGTATGTGGGCGGACCCACCTAGAGACAGAGGAGCAGCGTCTTGGTTCCTAAGACCATCAGGAAATTTGTGTTTTCTGATGGTCTTAGGTGACCCCTGTAGCCCCTGTGAAAGGGTCATTCAACCCCCAAACGGGTCATGACCCACAGGTTGAGAACCACTGTCTTAAAGGCATTGTTCTGCTGTTTCTGAGAGATGCAAAGGGGTATTGGATATGGTCATGATCCTGTAGCCTATAGAAGGTTAGAAGTTTATACTAGAGCTGAACCTGGTGAGGAATGAGCCAGCATAGCAAAATATTGCAAGCAGTCAAGAGGAAGCAAGCCATCCATCAATTGTGCTGTGTTTGGAAGTGAACTTGATTGGGGGTGGTGGTGGTTCTTTGTAATAATTTTTTAAGTTGAGCCCACTCTCCCTAGCAACTGAGGCAGTATTGGGGAGAGTGTGACTTCAGATTGGAGGGACATATTTGTGTTTGACTTTGCTATCTCTTTTCATAAAAATCCCTTGTTACAAGTAACTGATGCTAATTGGGTAAATTATATTGGAGTGCTAATGACTGGGTTAGTTGATCATTTAAGGCAGACACTAACTGTAACCGATGATTTATCTTGTGGAGAACACACTAGAATTGAGGCTTGAGCCAACAGTATTAGTAAGAAACCTTAAAGTCACTCAAGGATACCCCTAGAACTGTCAGGGAGAAACAAAGTTATCCTCCCTTTGGAGATCTGACTCATCATTGCAAATAGAGTTGAGATAAGGATACTCACAGCTCAAGTGGGTGACTAGTGCTTTCAGAAGGCAGCTAGGTGGCACAAAGGGTGGGCTTGAAATCAGGAAGACTCATCTTCATGAGTTCAAATCCAGCCTCAGATGCTTACTTACTAGCTGTGTGACCCTGGGCAAGTCATTTAGCTGTTTGCCTCCCTTTCCTCATTTGTAAAGTGAACTAGAAAAGAAAAGGCAAACCACTCCAGTATCTTTGCCAAGAAAACACCAAATGGAGTTCACAAAGAGTCAGACATAACTGAAATGGCTCAACAACAAAAATGTTTTAAGGCTTGAAAAACGGTTTTTTAGCAACAAGTGAATGGGGATAATCAGCATAAGCCTTATTGTCTCCATTTTACAGTTGAGGGAATTTAGACTTACTCAGGGATGCACAGTTGTAAATGGTCTGAGCTGGGTTTCCGATTCAGGTGTTCTGTCTCTCAGACCACTGTTTCTCCCCCTAAACCACATGATCTTTAAAGCATATTCTGGGGATAGTAGGTAGTTGTAAATTAGGCTCTTTAAAATCTTAGTTCATATGGAAAATGAATAAAAGGGAAAACATCTTCTAGATTTTTATATAAAATGAAAACTTGAATTTTTATTATGAATTGGGTCTTGATTGCTAAATTACTCTTTTAAATGATGGCTTTTCCATCTGTGTCTTGGTTAGTCCCCCAAACATCATTTTGCCCTGCACATGTATGTAATTTTGTGTTTGCAATATATGGATCTCCTTTGCTTTCCAGGATAGATGCAGAAAATCAATTTCAGAAAAGCATTTTGTCTCCATTGACTTCCATGAAAAATTAGAAATAATTCCCAAAGAAAAGTTTTCCAGCAGAACAAAATTTAAATCTTCAATGAAAATTTTAATTCATGAGATCTTGAGCTGGAATGGACCTTAGAATTCATCTTGTCTTCATAGATGAGAGAACTCCAATGTAATTTACCCAGTTAGCATCAGTTACATGTAACAAGGGATTTTTATTAAAAGAGATAGCAAAAACAAACTCCAATCTGAAGTCACACTCTCCCCAATACTGCCTTAGTTATTAGGAAGAGTGGGTTCAACTTAAAAAAATTATTACAGATTTTATAATGCGCTTTGCTATATGCCAGCAACTTCTACTGCCAGTTATGGTAGTTGCTTGACATCATTTACTTTTCTGTTTATATCACTTGTTATGCTTTACAACAATTTCTTTTCTCAGGGATCTCTATTAATATCAATCCCACTTCTACATCTTAGGAAGTATAGTCATTTCCCCTGTTTTCAAAACTCTTAGAATTTTGATCTTTTACCTGTTACTGCACTGCCAAGCTAGAATGCAATCCTAAATCAAATTAGTAGTTGCTACTGTCTGAATGTGATATACTAAACTATCAACAGGTATTTGTTAAGCATTCTTGATACCAACTTAAGCCATTTGATGGTGTAAAACAAATTAATCCTTCACAATAAAGGGACTGCTACATATGACATAAAAAAGTATAAGCATAATTGTACGTGTATAACCTGTATCAGATTGCTAGCTCTCTTGGGGAAGGGGGGGAGGGAGAAAAATTTGGAACTCAACAATCTTACCAAAATGAATGTTGAAAGCTATCTTTAATGTAATTGGAAAAAAAATAAAACACTATCAAGAAGAAAAGAAAAAGTCATGAGCAATTAATCATGAAAAAAAAAAGGTAAAATTACAATCATCTAGTTCATATAACCCTTTACCTGAATGTTCTCGACTGACTAATGAGTGTTTGATAAGAATTAGTATCCACTAGACCTAGGAGTCAAATGTCAGGAAGAGATTACAACCTATCTATTTGAATTCCTCCTTAAGATATTTAGAGATAACTCTGACTGTTTACTAACTTTGTCCTGGAATACCCTTAACATTAAGGAAATGAAAAATATTCTCAGATTGCTTTGTGATGAACTAACACTCTAGATACCCGTTATACCAAGGTCAATTCCAGTACCATAGTCATCTGCTAACAATTTAGGTCTGTTGAGTACTTTGAACTGCGGGTATTTTCATAGTATGGACAAGGGAGGAGCTGCCATTCATGCATATTGACAGAAGGAAAGAACAAAAAATCATTTTAAAAGCACCCATTATTTGTCAAGCACCGTGTTAAGTACTTTTACAAATATTATTACATTTGATCCTCACAACAAACTCAGGAAGGAGGAAGCTGAGATGATGAAACTGGAGTAGGCAGAAGTTAAGTGACATGCTCAGGGTCTCAGCTAGTAAATGTCTGAGACCAAATATGAACTCATGTCCTCCTAATTCCAGGCCTATTACGTTAATGAATTGCTTAGGAAACTACTTACTTTCATTCATTATTTCTATGATATACCTGGGATCAGCAAACTATGGTCCAAGAACCAATATGGTCTGTCACCTGTTTTTGTACAACCCCTCAAGAAAACGTTCCATAACTAGCTCACAGACCATCCCTATAATCCTGACACCTCCTTCACACTCTATTCCAAGTTTTTAAGAAAATTCCCCAATTTGTTCAAGGCCTTCCCTGATTCACCTCCTTCATATACTTAAGCTTTTTACTGTCACATTTCCTCCTTGCTTTCCCTCCAAATAAAATGTCATTCCTTGAGGGCAGGAACAATGTCATTTTCATTTATCTTAAGTGCCTAGCACAGTACCTGATAGTTTGGTATAATGGTTAGAGAAATGGACTTGGAGACAAAGAGACCTAGTTTAAAGTTCTACTTTTGACATTTACTGACTGTGTGACCTTGGGTCAGTTATTTAACTTACTGGTTTCTCCCCTCATGCTTACAAGTATGGCTATGTCTATCCCATCTTTAAGGAAAACAAAAACCAAAACTCTTCATTTGATCTAATCTTCCTTTCTTCCTATATCTCTTCCCTATCTTCTCATACCTCTCTTCCTCTTCTCAGATAAATTCCTTGAGAAAACTAGTTATACAAAGTGGCTCCATTTCTTGTCCTTTCACTCACTGCTAACCCTTCTGCAACCTGGATTCCAACTAAATGAAACTCCACTCGCCAAGATTATCAACACTCTGTTAATTGTCAAACCTAATGTTCTTTTCTTAATGCTCATCCTTCTTGAAATGTGTTACCTTAGACACTATTGATCATCCTCTGTTTATGGACACTCTCTCTTTTCTAGGATTTTATGACACCACTTCCTATTGGTTCTCTTCTTACCTGTCTGACCACTCCTCAGTCTCCTGTGCTGAATTTTCATCCCAGTTGTGCCTATTAGCCTCAGTGCTATGTAAAGCTTGGTACTGGATCATCTTCCATACTATAATGCCTGGCAATCTCATCAGCTCCCGTGGCTCAATTATCATCTCTATGCAGATAACTTCCAGGTCTGTTTATCTAGCCTTAATCTCTTTCCTGACTTCATCTTGCATTATCAACCATCCCTTAGACATCTTGAACTACAGGTTCCCTTCAATTTTATGTATTTGAAATATAACTCATTATGTTTTCCCCGAAATATTCCATTCTTCTAAACATTCTTGTGGAAATTGTCCAGGGCACCAATATCCTCCTTGTCACCCAGATCTCGGCATCTTATTTGTTTTGTTGTTGTTGTTCAATCCTTTTTAGTAATGTCTGATTATTTGTGACCCCATTTGGGATTTTCTTGGAGAAAATACTCATGATTTGCCATTTCCTTCTCCAGCCCATATTGCAGATGAGGAAACTGAGGCAAACAGGGTTAAATGACTTGACCAGGGTCACACAGCTACTAAGTGACTGGGGCCAGATTTGAATTCATGAAGATGAGTCTTCTTGATTCCAAGCCCAGAGCTCTGTGATAACCTTCTGTTTACACTGCCTATGCTTACCTGTGAATTGTGCCCTAAATGAGAATATGAGCCCCTTTAGGGCAGGAACTATCAGTTTGCCTTTCTTTGTATCAAGAACTTAGCCCAGCACCTGGCACATAGTAGGGGCTTAATCAGTGTTTGATCACTGGTTGATTTACTCTCTTGGTGCCCTTGACAACTATCCAAGACTGTAAGTTGCAGGTGCTTGTTTTCACTGGTGGAGGTGATTTCATCCCTAGAAACTCCTCATACCAATGAAATCCGATGTCTGGACAACGCAGAACACAGAGCTCTGGCCTGACTGGTCTAGCAGGTGCTTCATAGATCAAGATTTGTTGAATTATTGAATTCCTCTTGTCTTTCCTAGGAGATGGCATTTGAGTCCTTGTGCCCCAGGGACACGGTAGCAGTGAGTGCAAGGCACTGTTTTGTGACAAAAAGTCAAATTTGTTTTATAAAAGCCAATGATAGAAACTTCCTGAAAAGTATTTTCATTCTCAGCATGACAGCTAAGAAATGTTTTCACTGGAAACTTCCCCTTGTAAATAGCAGTTCAAGCTGGTTTCAGGCAAACATTCTGATGAGCCATTTCTAAGGGCCCATCTGGCTCTGTGTTAAGACCAGTCCAGCAAACATACAAGTTTATTCCTTAAGCTGTTTTTTTTTTATATTGTGTTGACAACCTAAGCATGAAGTCATAGTAACCATAACCTATGGAAATCTAACCAGAATGATCTGTGGTCCCACTGTACCAGAGCAAACTTGGTTACCTCTCATGCCCAGGCTTCTAGAAAGGTCCCTCAGGGGTTCAGGGGGTCTCTTCTCTAATGCTATCTATTCATTCTGCACAGGTTGTCTTCCAAACATGATTAATCACTAGTTATTAGCACCCCGCCTCCATTTAACCATCCATTAACTTTTGCAAAGGGACTTTACAGAATTTTAACAAAATTTTTAAAATTGATTTTAAAGAACAAGAACAGAAATGCAAACATTTCTCCCTTAGGCACATAATCTCCCTTATCCTCAAATTTCCCTTCAGGCTCTGGGGAGAGTGAGCTCAGACTTAGCATAGTTGCTATATGGCCTACATCCCACCAAGTTAACAGCCAATCACTGACATCACTGACAAATGAATCCGTGTCTTAGCCTTCTGTGCTGAATCTGAGGGCTGCTCCTTGGTCATTGGGGTATCAGTGTTAGGATATCTGCAAAAACCTGTCATAGACCGAACCCTGGGACTCCTAGACCTTGGATAAGTTACTCTCCTGGACTTTTGAAACTCATAAGGTTGTAGCCTCTGCTCTCTCTTACCTAAAATGAAAGCAAACTCATCTTCCTGAGTTTAAATCTGACTTCTGACTAGTGGTGTGATCCTGGGCAAGTCATCAAGCCTGTTTATCTCAGTTTCCTCATCTGTCAAATGAGCTGGAGAGGAAATGGCAAACTGCTCCAATATCTCTGCCAAGAAAACCTCAAATGGGATCATGAAGAGTTGGACGTGTCTGAAAAATGACCAGACAACAAACTGAAGAGGAGTTAAGAAGCAGTTGAAGGAGCAGATAGAGAAGGATCCTAGCTATAGAAGAAGTATCACAGCTGAAGGAGGGAAGAAGGTTAGAGCTGAAGGATCTGAAGCACACTCAAGCAGAAAGACCCAGGAAGAAATAAGAGGAGAGGACCCCAATGGACTCCAGGAAGAGTAAGTCTTTGGAAGACGGAAAAGGTAACTGGTTATCCAATGTAAGTGAGACAAGTTAGTAAGACAAAGCAAGATACCAGTATAGCAAGAAAAAGGAAATTGGATGTGGCAGCCAAGATGGTAAAGAATGTTAAGATCACCAGAGTTGAAGACCCTTGCAAGAAGTACTACAGACAGCTCCTAGCAAGAACAGCAATGCCCAAGGCTTTCACTTCCAACCAGTATAGAGAGCAGGGTGAATTTTGCAATGACCTGAATGGATACTATGATATTTGAATTCCTGCCACAGCCAAGTAGCAGTTATCTATATTCAAAGAGTAGTCTGGTTTCCCCTCTATGATAGAATAAAGAAATTGAAGGAAGGCCCCTTCACCCTCAGGGTTATCAGAGAGAATGAAGTGTCTGTTCCTTAAGAAGATGGGAAAACTTCCATGTGAAAAAGAAGGAAGGAAGAGACTCTGGTGGGGCAGAGACAAACCCTGACCTCTGTCAGGAAATTGGAGAGTGGAAGAATGTAGGACAGGAAGAGATCCTACTGAGCACTTGGAAATAAGAAAGAGATGTGAGATTTTCCCCAGTGAGTATGAAACTAGGTCTTTGGAGGAAGGGGTGGCTGCTTTTCCTCCAAAGACTAATGGCATAGATTAAGATTTTGTTGGGCAAGAGATCATCCAATAAGGTCAGAAAGAAAAAGGACAAGGTATAGTAGTGACTCCATGCAGAGGGGGTCCTGAGGCAGTTTGTCAATCACATTACAATAAAGTATTGTGTTGCCTTTCCAGGGCATATGCTCAGATCTTGATGGAGACCATTCCAAGACTTGTCAAAGCAGATGACTGCTACTCATTTCTGCTGATTCATATAGATACTATGACACTGCAGAAAGGAATCCAGGATGCGTTGCTAAGTGTTCCTAAGTCTTGGGCAAGAAACTGAAGACCTTAGGGGCATAAGTGATGTTTCCATTCTGGCTGCCATTCAACATTTCTAATGAGGGGTCATTTGGCTTTCCCTTGAAGACCCTGCGTGCCATTTTCCCAGGCAGCCCATTTCATGTTGGAATGGTTCTTACTGTTAGGAAGTAAGTATTTCCTGACATCAAGCCTAAATATGCCTCCCTGACACTTCTACTCATGACTCCTGGGGCCAAGCAGAACAAATCTAATACCTCTCTGACAAGGCAGTCCTTCAAATACTTGGAGACAGCTCACTTAAAACTCTTTTCTCAAGACTGCACACTATTGAAATCTCCACAATTAGAACACCAACAGTCATCTATACGAACAAACTCATATATATTGACTTATATTTTTCAAGAGATCATATGGTCTTGTGAGGCAGCTGAGTGGCAAAATTTTTAGAGCTATGGACCTGGAATCAAGAAGACCTGAATTAAAATCTGGCCTCAGATACTTCCCAACTGTGTGACCCTGGGCAAATCACTTAACCTCTTTTTTGCTTTAGTTTCCTTATCTGTAAAATTAGGATAATAATAACAGTTTCTTCCCAAGGTTGTTGTGAGGATCAAATGAAATAATATTTACAAAGCACTTAGCACAGTGCCTGGCACATGATAAGTAAGTGCTACATAAATGTTATTATTATTATCATCATCATCATCATCATCATCATTATTATTAGTGGTTTTAGGGCTGTTTTTGGAGTCTGGAAAACCTGAAGTGTTACCTCTAACATATAACTATAGGATCCTGGGAACTTGCTCACTTACCTTTTTACTGTCATAGGCAACTCTCTAAGATTGTATATTATAGAAAACAATAATAAATATTTATAAAGCACCTACTATGTGTCGGGCACCGTCCTAAGTGCTTTACAAATATCTCATCTGATCCTCCCAACCACCTGGAGAGGTAAGTGCTAGATGAGGAAACTGAGGCAAACAGAGATTAAGTGGCTTGTCAAATGGAAGAAATTTCTATATTAGGAGGTCTCTTTACAGATGCAGTCACAAGACTAGTCAAAACCAACCGACAAAAACTTTTTGAATTATTTTCATGGTCTTTCTCTGTTTTAATTCCCTGAACAACTCTGTGGATGGCAGGCCAGCCAAATGTGATAGCTTACCTGAGATCTGTGAGTAAATTGAAAGCAAGGCCAAGAATAGCAAAGCCATCACCCGTCCACGCCACCTCTCATTCCCCTCCTGCCATTTTGCATCCATTAGCCCACCTGCCTTGGCAATTTCTCATGCTGCTTGGGCATAAAATAGCTTCCTGCTGGAAAATCGAGCACTACCTATGCCCTGTAATTAAATACAAACAAATTTTGGGTTTCATAGAATAAGTAAAGCTTTGGCGTGATCCATAGAACCGAGAGTAATAAGATTGCACAGAAGGCAATCTCCCTTGGGTTCAGGGAGATCCATTGAACCTGACCCGCAATTGAAGGCTTCTCTTCTTCTCTGGATAGGATAAATATGGAAAGGGAGAACAATCGCCCCCAAATAGTCCTTGGATGAGTCACCATGTGATAACTCCCTCTCTGATTCACAGTGAAGGAGGTAAATCTTCCTGTCAGTTCTCAGAGCATAGACTGCAAGCCTCATTTGGCAGCCACTGCGTGGGGTTCCCAGCTTCCGGGGCCCCAGGTTTGGCTGGGGCTGTGTTGCCGGCTGATGACCGGAGTTCTCATGGAGGGAAGGTGGGCAATTAGAGGGTCATGACAAGCCCCAGTTCGTATCATGGCTCAGGGTCAGCCCGGGGTCAGCGCACATGGCAAACTTTGCGAGCTGTGTCTGGATGGATGGAGCCAGCAAAGAGAGGTGAGGGGGAGTGAAGCGTACAAAAATGAGGAGCCAGAGAGGCTAGGGAGCAGAGAGCCAGCCAGGGAGCTGGCGACAACCCAGGCCCTGCTTGGGGTGGGGGAAAGGGCTGATCAAGGAGCATGGTACAGAGCAGCTGGTCCAACTACCCCACTGTGGTCTCTGACATCTCCAATTAACCTGCCCTGGAGGCCCCCAGATTTTTCAACATTAGTAAAATCAGGGGGAGGAAAGGATCTCTGGAAAGGATTGGTTAGGGATAGAATAAAAACCCCAAACAAACTCCCGGAAGGAAAATAGCCTCTTTTGACCACCCATTCTGTGATAGATTTAGAAGCAAGAGGGACCTGAGAGGCTATCTAGACCAACCCCTTCATTTTACAAATGGGGAAACTGAGGACCAAGGAAATGAAGTGACTTAGGCTCAAAGCATCCTAGCTCTTGATCCAGAAGGGACCTCGGAGGCTCTCTGGTCAAATCTCTTCCCTTCACAAATGAAGAAACAGGAACACCACACAGGTAGTAAGTTTAAGAGACAGGATTTGTAGCCAAGTCTTCCATGCCTACTTTTACTTATATCCCCCACAAAAATACAAAGTCTCTCACGGAAATATCTGCATTCATGTTTGATGTAGAATCCTCATTTGTTAATAATGTCCTACTGATGATTTCAGGCGAGATTTTCCTTTTTTGTTTTATTTATTTATTTTTTTAAAATTTAAATTGATTTATTTATTTACTTTTAGTTTACAAGATTCAGTTCCACAGTCCCGTGAGTTTCAGATTTTCTCCCCTCTCTCTCCTCCCTGCCATGGGGGCATGCAGTCATGTATAGGATCTGCAAATATTTTCACATTGGACATTAGTCTGGTTGTATAGAAGGGTTGTAACCAATGGAGCGAACAGTGGGAAAAAAAGAAAGAAAACCAAACATGGAAAAGAACGGTGGCATGAAGATTGCTTCAGTCTCCATTTAAACTCTGTTCTTTCTAGATCTTTCTCTGATTGTAGACATCTCCTTCCATCCTGAGACTTGTAGGATTGTCTTATAACTGTGCGTTGCTGAGAAGGGTCCAGTTTATCAAAGTTGATCGTCACACATACGATGTGTCTGTCATTGTATGCAAATTTTTTCAGGTGAGATTTTTCACTAGCGTTTTTGTACTTTGGGTGTACATTGGGGAAAGTGGTGAGAAGGCCAGCTTGGCATGATGGTGTTCTATATCAGTGCTGTCTGCAGAAGATTTCATCCCATTCGGCTCAGCCTGGCACACATTTATGCCGTGAAAAGTTCAGCTGGAAACGGGCAGAGAAGGAATGGCCTCTGTGTGTGCTGGGTGCTGAGAATACAGAGACACAAATCAAGCAAGCTTGCCTTTCAAGGAGTTTCCATTCTACTCTGAGGGGAAGCGTGCATCCAGAAAACTAAATGCAGAATATATTCAAAAATAAACAACAATTAGTTTCGAGGAAGGACATTATCAGCTGGGGAAACCGAGAAAAGCCTCTAGCAGCAGGTGACATCAGAGCTGAGTCTTGAAGAGAGCAAGGGGGTTTTAAGAAGCGGAGGTAAACCTATACAACCTATATCAATTTGCTTACTGTTTTGGGGGGGAGGGAGGAAATTAGAAAAAAATTTTAAATGACTGAAAAATCATCTTTATATGTGATTGGAAAAAATAAAATACTACATGGAGAAAGAAATGGAGGCATTTCGGCCAATGCAAAGGCATAGGGATCAGAGATAATCCGTCAGTCAACCAACAAGCATTTATGTGGCGCTTCCTATTTGCGAGCCACAGTGGTAGGCTCAGATAATACAAGCAACAGAGTGAAAAGAAAGTCTATGTACAAGGAATTTACATTCTAATGGGGAAGACAGGTATTTCTAAATATTTCTAAGACATTTAACACTTTGCCTGGCATATAGTAAGTGCTGTAATGGCTATCTATCATTAATATCATTGACCAATATTAACAGCATCAGGACAAAGTAGGGTGAGAGGCAGGTAGGCCAGTATGACCGGACCGTAGAGTGGACAGACAGGAACGAGGTTTAAGGAGACTGGAAATATAGGAAGTGGAGAGATTGTAAAATGACTTAAATGCCAACAGACGGGTTTCTGTTTTATCCTAAGGTCAGCAGAGAGACAAGTAAGTTTCCTGAGTGGAGGAGTGCCACAGTCAGCTTTTGGCATTTGCATGGAACTGGGGTGTTAAGGCCACATGTGACCTGGCGTGGAGGATGGATTGGAGAGACCAGAAATTAGAAGCAAGGAAATCAATTGACTACTTCAATTACCTAGCACAGAGGACATGAAGGGCTGTCCTCTGACGAGTTCTAAGAGAGGAGAAACTCACCCTAAGGCAGGCAGGGAAAGGTCTCAGTAAGCAATAGGGAGTTTCTGATGCCTCCTAGAAGGAGGGTCATCTGGGCAGAGCATCATTTTAGGAATATCTCTTGGGTAACCATGCAAAAGCTAATTCGGAGAGGGGAAAACTTAGAAGCTGGGGGCTGGGGAGAGGGTGGTGACAATTTCTGAAGGCAAATCTTAAATGAAGACAGGCAGGGAAAGGACTTTATGTTCCAAGAGAATCTTGTTTGAGAATGGGTGTATCTAAAGCCCTGTGTTGATAAATGCAATTTATTCAAAACAGGCCACCCTGGGAAGAAAAACCTAGAAAGGGAAAGCTATCTACTGGCTTTAGGCCAATTCTGTTTGTGATTTTAGCTTTTTATTTTTAAGAATATTTTTGTCCTTTTTGCACTGCCAAATTAACTAATTGTCCAAAATAAAAGCTAATTTGTCACATTCAGAGATGGGGAAGGAGATGGATGAGAAGATAGTGAGGGGAGGAGGTGGGTCCTGCTTTCTTGCAAGGGACAGCTGGGATGTGCTGCTTAGTAGGACCCAGATGGAGCTGCAGGTGGTTGCCACTGAGGCTGCTGGGCTGAACAAGTCTGTCGGGGTCCTCCAGATGAGATCATTGCTCTCACTATACAATAAGGTATTTGTCCTCTGGCGCCCATGTTTGAGGTCCACATTCACCTCTGCTCTAAACTAAGCCTCAAGCAAACCTGGGGTGTTTCTTGGGTTTTGGTTTTTCTAGCTAAGCACCTTTCTTAAAACATCTCCATCCCACTCATTAAAACACAAATGCATTCCCAAAGCAGATGGCTTTGGATTCAAATTCTGCCTCTAACATTTAATAACTGTGTGACCATGGGCAAGTAACTTAAATCCTTAGCCTCATTTTCCTTATCAGTCATCTCCAAAGTCCCTTCCAACTCAAAATTTTTATAATTACATGACTCACGATGCCCTGAGCATCAAACTAACTTTCAGGTTTGGGGACCTCCATTTTTTTAGGGTGGGAATTTAAACTTCTGGAAAGGTTTCAATAATGAATTACTCAAAAACTCCAGCAAGTCAAGTGAATGTTTCTTCCAACAATAGGATCATTTTAAGATGATGTTATTCACACCATTTTTATATAGTAACACTTTGCTTATAGTGTGGTGAGGCCTATTCACACATGCTAAACACCTTTCTACTTCATGTTGGACAAACCACAGTTTCAATTGTTCAGAGACTGTTGTGTTTCCAGACTCACAGCCATAAAACAATATTATAAGAATGTTGTTTTTTCAAACATGAGTGTTTGTTTCAGGAAGACTCTTGGGGGTCATTAAAAGCACTGCAGGATTTCCCAAAGGCACCCCACTCCCCTCTATGCCTTTGTTTCCAATCTATATTTATTTCATTAATCTATCCTCAACATCAGTTCAAGACATATATTGATTAACGGGCTCTATAAGTTGTCCATTCAATTGGTATTTCCTTCATAGATAGGTAAAACTCATCTGAGTGAATCTCATCCAAGAGGCTCTGAAGTGTCCCAGGGTTTATTGCAATCAATGCCATCCACAAACATGAACATCTGGAAGACCTCATTGTTTAAAGGAAATCTCTCTTTGATTCAGACTTTGCACTTGACATCTTTCATGACAGTGGGAAATACCTCAAACAAATGAGTGCTTCCCCTTTTCATGACTCAGTTGATACTAATGATGAGAGAGCCATTAAACTAGGTTATCTCTGCTGTTCTCTCTTTCAAGGAATCTTCACATAATGTCATGTTGCCATCTCAAATCTGTTTCTTCTCAGTGATTATGATTTTCTGACTTTGCAAACTCAGTATGTCAGCTATACCAAACAGTTAAGAAAGCTAATGCAATCTTAAGCTTCAGAAAGGAAGAGTTTCCAGGAACAAAGAAGTGATAGTTCCACTGTTCTGTGCCATGGTCAGACCATAACTGGAGTAATCTGCTCAGTTATGGATAATACATTTTAGAAAGGACATTGATAAACTGGAGACTGTCCAGAGGAGGGTAGGTGGGTTGGTGAAGGGTCTGAAGATCTCACCATATGTGGAACTAGAGCTGATTAGTCTGGAAAAGTAAAGACTTAGTAGGTGCTTAATAAATCTTTATTCAATTGAATTGGATTGAATGTGATAATTGTATTAATGAGTTTGAGGAGCTGTCCCACTGAAGGACATATAGACTTTCAATGTGAATATGGTTTTGAAATTGTTCTGTGCTAACATAATATTGAATTGGGACCAAACAATGTGGAGACTTGATACAATGCCAGCTAAGCAGGAGAAAAGCAGTGAGGAGCAAGAAGTCTTGATGGGAAAAAGATTTGGGATAAATCCAGGACACAAGAAGCAAAACTAGCAGTGAGACTCCAAATGAAAGAAAGATAATGGGTAAGAACAATACACTTTAGCATGGTTCAAAAGAGACTTTTTTAAATGAAAGGAATAAATAAGACAGGGAATTAGGACTAAAGGAAGGTGAAAATCGGAGCTCTTAAAGAAGAAATTAATAAGAATGTGGGGATAGATTTTAGAATAATGACTCAGTTTCTCAAAGATATTCAGTATTTGAAATGAGGATGGAAGATTTGGAACTCTAAAACACAGAAGAAGAAGATTTGGCAGAATAGAGTCAAAAGACAACACTAAAAAAACCAAAGTTCTGTATGAACCAAAATGACATTGATAATAAGATGTACAGATATAACTTAAGTATCATAGGACTCCCAAAGTCCTATTTAAAAGTTTCATCATAGAATGTGTTTATATACATTCATATCTATATATCTATTGAATATATGTGTTTATTTATATGTAAGTGTTACATTTGTATATGTATGAATAACACTTTTGATTATTGTTCAGTTCTTTCAGTTATGTCTGGCTCTTTTGACCCCATTTGGGGTCTTCTTGGCAGAGACACTGGAGTGGTTTGCCATTTCCTTCTCCAGCTCATTTTACAGATGAGGAAACTGAGAAAAACAGGGTTAAGTGACTTGCCCAGGGTCACACCGATAGTAAGTACAAGAGGCTGAATTTGAATTCAGGTCTTCCTAATTCCATGCCTGGTGTTCTATCCACTGTGCCACCTAACTGTCCCACATTACACAAATGTAATTTTGGAACCTTCATATCAGGAACAGACTTCACTCTCCTCATTGCAGAGGGACTGTTGAATCCCCCTAGAATGGCAGATACATCATGTATTGTCACATAGCTCTAAGAAGGTTGGAAAAACACTCTCCTCCCTCCCAGTCCCTATGTAAAGCACTTTACCTGGAGGCTACAGTTGGTATGTAGCCGAGAAAAGGTTTCTATACCAGGGGAAAGCCAGCAGGCAGGTTCAGCTAGATGATATGTTTCCCTGAATTACTGTTGCTATGATGAGACCTCTCCACTGGCAGCCATTGAAGATCTAGCTTTGGTGAGCCAGCCATTCTCTCTTTGGGATTCTTCTCACCATGAGGATTACACTTGGAAGAGGTGGGGAATACATATAGTCCTGTAAAGGAAAGGGGAGGGAAGTTAAAAGAAGCTTTTTAGCTCCATGTACCCTGAGGGGTTATTTTTGTAGGGCCCTCTAGGTCTTAGAGGAGAGAGTCCAGCTTGTGTGTGCTTCAGGGTCAGGTAAGTGGAAAGGATTTAAAGTCTTAAATATTGTCTTAGTCATTAGATGAACATTTTGCATAGAAATTGGTGCCACCTTGGGAGCCGTTCAATGACTCATAAAATTCTATTTTGTGTGTGTGGAATGCCACAGGGCAAGAGGGTATTACTTAAAGGTGCATAAAATTGTGCATCTCAGCATGAAAGCCTACCACAAACTGCTATGTTTTCTACACTACAGGGGGGCAAAGAGGAAGAAAAAAAGCACAGGGAAATAAATGCCTTCTTGTGATTTTGTTCTCTTATTTCTTAACCTAGCTGAGAAGAACATTTTTGGAATAAGAAAGCAAAGTAAAGGCAACTCTAAATTAGTCTTTACATTTCACAATTATCTAGGAATGAATTTTTTTTTAAATCTCTCTTTCCTTAGCTCCCCTAGAACAATGCATGATCCTAGATAAGTCATTTACCACTTCTAGGCTTTAGATATCTCACTTGTAAAATGAGGGGGATGGATTTGGGGGCCTCTGAGTTTCCTCTCAGTAAGTCTATGATCCCATGATCCTTGCAATGCTATAGTGAGTCACTATGACTGGCCTCTGAGTTGAGAGACCTGGGTTTGAATCCCCTCTCTGACTAAGTTGTGTGACCATGGGCTGAATTTCTACAAGCCTCTGCTTGCTCTCCTATCAAGTAGAAATGATATTATCAAGGATTCTTAGCCTGGGTCCATGAACCTCCAAAGAGACCATGGATGGATTTTCAGGGGATACTTAAATTTGAAATGAAAAAAAAAACACATCTTTATTTTCACTAATCTCTAAAATTGAGCATTGGCTTTGGTTATGAATGTAGGTAACAAAATTTAGTCTGAGAAAGAGTCCATAGTCTTCATCAGATGCCAGAGAGGTCCATACATGTGTGCGCAGGAGCCGTCTCATATAGGCTCAGAGAGCTGATTGTTAAATTTTCAGTGTGAGCATTTAGAACTCAGAAATTGACAAATGGTATAATTCAGAGCTTGCTTTATTGTCTTGTTGATTGTCTAGATTTGAGAAAGTGATGGAGGTTATTAATGAAGATTCAACTTAAAAGTATATTGTATATATTTTTTCTTAAGAACAATATTGTTAAATATTTGCCAGCACATGCCTGTGTCCATGAAATACAAAAAAAAGTGAAGAACCCCTGTTCTAGACTAAACTTCTCATTTTGTAGATGATGAAACTAAGGCCTAGGCGAGTTAAATGACTTGCCCAAGCTCTCACATGTAATAAGTGACAGAGATGGAATTTGAGCCCAAATTCTCTATCTACAGATCTACTGATCTTTCCATTGTACCATAGTAAATGATATCTCATAATATTCTTATCCTCTCCCCCACACACAAAGAATCAAGAATACATCAGTAACTTGTGACACATATATCAATTGTCTCATCTCTAAAATGAGATTGGCCTATGCCGTATCAAAGCTATATCTAGTGGAAATACAATATGAGACCATATAGGCATTTTGCAAATAATTTTCTATGGCTGACCCCATCTTCTCAGACAATTGACTGAAAAGTTTAGAGAGTACAAAGACTGTATTGTGTTTATTGCTGATTTCTAGAAGAAAGCATGGTGTTAAGTATTTTAAATAGATTACTTATAGGATATCTTCCAACAAAGGGCAGCTAGCTGGTACAATGGATAGAGTGCTGGGCCTAGAGTCAGGAAGACTATTTTCTTAAGTTCAAATCTGACCTCAGATACTTATTAACCAAGTGACCCTGAAAAAGTCACTTAACCCTATTTTGCCTCATTTTCATCCTCTGTCAAATAAGTTGGAGAAGGAAATGTCAGACCACTTCAGGATCTTTGCCAAGAAAACCCCAAATTGGGGTCAAACATGACTGAAAATGACTAAACAGCAATCTTACAACAAGGTGTTTGATGTACATGGTAAATTAATTCAAAATTTCTTGATAGATGCCACCCTGAAATAAATTTGATGATCTTCTGATTATCAATAACAAGCAAAGGATGAAACAAGAAGATACACACTCACTCAAAAGCACATGACATGAACAAAATCCAAATGGAGAAGCGATTTACTATGGATGGTGAGTGTCTCCAGAAGCTCATTTCCACATGTTAATATGTCCATTACTACAAGCTAATGTAGACTCCTAGGTCTGCCCAGTGGAATCCATAGCTCTTCCCAGATATCTGCATATAAATCCACTCAAAAGTAGCTAAATAAAGAAAGACACATTTCCCAGAGTGTTACACAAAGATGTCTTGCCATTGGATTTTGATGACTCTGGAAGAAAGAGTGAGGTTGTCCATAAGTTTGATAGCTAATATGTTCCGTGTTCTTCAAACATTGTATATAATGAGAGCTATATTGTTTTAAGAACAACTTTGAGCAACTAAGCAATTTTGATGATTATAGTTACCCAAATTAACAACAGAGGATATATGAAGGAAGATACCTGTATGCATCCAGAGAGAGATTTAATAAATAGATGTGTGTATGAAATGATTTTACATACCTACACACACATATTTGTGTCTAATGGTGGCCATCTCTAGGGTGGTATGGGGGAAGGAAGCGAAAAAGGAAAGTTACATGATAATTATCATATATTTAAAAGGAATTGCAAGTTGTACATAATATATTTGCAGTTTCATGTGCAGTCATCTATTCTACTATGTTATGGAAATGTTTATTTCATAAATTCAAAATAAAATAAATATAACTTTTAAAAAGGGTGAGGCTGATGACTTTGGGCAACTCTGCCTCATCCAACTCACACGAGTCAAGGCATTGCCCTGTAATATCATTGGCCCTCTTTGAAAATGAAGGACAAACAGCAAAAGTGACAATTCAAAGATGGATGAACCATCTAGTAAGTTAGTCTGTCAGTGGTTATATACATCTACAATAAGCATCATGGATGGAGAATAACTGGGCTCAAAACTGAAGATGATAACATGACCCCCCCCCCATCTGTCCCCACACTCTATTGTGTGTCTCCTGACATTTTATTAGAATATCTCTTATTCAATGATATTATAGTTTGTCTTATTATTACCTTAACCTGCTACCCTATTCTACCCTTTTGTTAGATTGGGAGCTCTTCAAGGGGAAAAGGCAATGTGTCATTTCCTCTTTGCATTCCTAATCCCTAGCATTGTGCATCATTTAAAATAGATGCTTAACAAATGTTCAATTAAATTGTCATCTGAGTGAAGATAATTCTATTCCTCCAACCCTAAACTTTCTTCTGACCTCTAGGATTGCATATCCAAATGCTCATTGGATGTCTATTGAAATCCAGTTCCATAGACATTTTAAACTCAACAGGTCCAAAAGTGAATCTGTTTCCCCTTCCCCAATCTACCCTTCTTCATAAGTTTTCCTCTTACTTTGGAGGCTACCACCATCCTTCTAGGCTTCCAACAAGGGTGGTTCCTCATTCTCTCTCACTCCACTTCTAATGTATGGCTAAATCTGTAGATTCTGCCTTCCTACTCCCTCTCATATCTGCCCCTTCTATCCTTTGACACTGCTACCATCCCTTTGAAGACTCTTATCACCTCGTGCCTGGGTGATTGCAATAGCCTTCGGCTTGATCTCCCTGCCTCAAGTCTCCTTCCACTTCAGTCTATCTATCCTCTAAGAAATTGTCAAAGTGATCTTCCTAAAACACATGTTCTGACTGTATCACTCTCTCCACCCCATTCTACAAATTCCAATATCTCCCTATTACCTCCAGGATCAGATAGAAAGCCTTCTATCTGGCTTTTAAAGTCCTCCATAACCTGGACCCTTTATACCTTCCAAACTTCTTACACTGCACCCCCCTGTACTTACTCTGCAGTCTAGAGACAATGGCTCCCTTGCTGTTCTTCAAATATGACCACACATCTCCTGACTCCATGCATTTTAACTGGCTCTTTGCCATGCCTGGTATGCTCTCCCTCTTGGCTTCTCTGACTTCCCAAATCATAGCTAAAATCTGATCTTCTACAAGGAGATTGTCCAGGTCACCCTCAATGCCTGAGATTACCTCTAATCTAACACTTTACGTTTTTTTTTGCGTTTGCCTACTTGTTTACTTGTCTCTTGCTTTAGAACAGCGGTTCTCAACCTGTGGGTCGTGACCCGTTTGGGGGTTGAACAACCCTTTCACAGGGGTCACAGGGGTCACCTAAGACCATCAGAAAACACATATTTCCAATGGTCTTAGGAACCGAGACACCACTCCTCTATCTGTCTCCAGGCAGGTCCGCCCACATGTAGATACACCCACAAACGACTATTAAAGGGTCATGGCATTAGGAAGGTTGAGAACCACTGCTTTAGAATGTGAGCTGTAGGAGGACTGAGACTGTTTTTTTTCCTTTCTTTGTATCCTCAGTTCTTATCATGGTGCCTGGAACATAATAAATACTTGCTGATGACTTATGTCTCTTAATAGACAAAACACTGAAGTGAGACAGACTCAGTGAGACAATCCTTTGTTCTCATGGTCCCCAAATCCAGAACTATGGTATCACTTAAGGTATTTTTATTTCTGTCCAATATCACATATGTTCATTTTTCATGTGGACGTTATTACTTTAAAAGACAATCCTAACAAGCAAGAGCTAAAAAAACAAATAATCCCCCCCCCACAAAAACCCCAAACAAAAAAGCAAACAACAGCAACAGCCCCCAAACAACCCAACCCTGTATAACAGTGAGATCTGCTGACATTTCTATGGCTACTTTTTGTGCTCACCCTTGATGATCTTATCTTATATTCACAACTCAGTGAGCTCAATACCACAAGTATTATTATCCCCATTTTATGGATGGGGAGATGGAGACTCAGAAAAACCAATTGGTCTACCCAGGGAAAAAAATAGAGTATTCAGAGAGCAAACTGTCAGAAGCAGGATTCAAACCCAGTTTTCTCCTGACTCCAAGCCCAGCATCCCTTCTGCTGCTCACATTCAGCTGCTTCTATAATAGGTAAAGTTTGTTTTGAAAGTCCGTACTTGCTTTCCCCCCTTTTACAATGCCTCCTCCCTTCATATAAGCCATAGCCGTGACACTCTTCTTCTTTCTCTACATTCTTTCAGGTAAAGGGTCTCATTAAGCCATTTGTCAATCAGTGTGAGTTTGAGTCTGAGATAGATATGGGCTCTCTCTTGGAAGTACTTGCATTTTGAGTCTTATTCCTTATTGCATAATTAAAATCCTCTCTCCTTCTCTCCTTCTCAATTACAATAATTTCAGTCTTTAGTCAGTAGATGGGACAAGTAGTAGAGTGGGACAGGGAGACCTTCCTGGCTCCTCTGAAATCAAAGAATCTCAGAGCTGGAAAATATGTCCAAAGGCATCTAGTTCAACTTGTACTTGACTTAGAAGCACCTCTACAAAATTCCTGATAGGTGATCGATCATCCACCCTTTGCTTGAAGATCTTCAGTGAAGAATTACTCATCCAGTAAGGAGTCAGTAAGGCACAGTAGGGAAGACGGAAGTCAGAAGCCCTTGCTTAAGCCACAACTCTGCCACTGGCTACTTATGCACCCTTGAGTAAGTGACTTCTGCTCTCTGCGTCTTGGTTTCTTCATCTTTCAAATATGGGATTGGATTAAATGGCTTGTAAGATCCCTTCTAGTCCCTGTGAGACCTATGATCTCACCAGGCAGCATGTTCCAGTTTTGGATCTCTCTTCTTGTCAAAGGGCAGCTAGGTAGCACTGTGGATAAAGTACCGGGTTTGGAACCAGGAAGACTCATCTTCCTGAGTTCAAATCCAGCCTCAGACACTTAATAGCAGCGCTATCCTGGGCAAGTCACTCAACCCTGTTTGCCTTAGTTTCCTCATCTGTAAAATGAACTGGAGAAGGAATTGGCAAACCACTCCAGTATCTTTGCCAAGAAAACCCCAAATGGGATCACAAAGAAGTCAAACACAACTGAAATGACTGAAGAACAACAAAATTCTTGTTAGGAAGTTTTTCTGGCATTTAGCCTAAATCTGCCTCAGCCATGTCTTCCCGTTGCTGCTAGCTCTACCCTCTGGGGCCAAATCATCCATCCTAGGGTAACCTGAATAAGGTGCAGCTGCATAGGAAGGAACTATGCTCACTCTCCTTGGAAATCATCTGCAATCTCCTTTGTTTCTGAAACTGTGCCTAAACATCAGACCAGACATGGAAATAGACTAGATTAGGTGCCATCCCAGTGTAGTACCTTCCTTGTTCTGATGCAATCCAGACACAAGTGGACACCCTTAAGTGTGTGGGAGACTCTAGTTTCCCTCAGACTTGGTGACCTTCCCTGAAGTGGGCTCAGAAGCTCAGGTTATAAATGACTTGCTAGTTGTCTTGGAGAATCATCCTTCACCTGAATTTAGATTGATAGAGACTCATCCTTGTATCAGACTGACTGTTCTCTGACAAGTCTTGAATCCAAGTAAAATAGAGAGGAGGACTCTGAAAGCAAAGCCATTCTTAGCCACAAGAGAACTCCATTATTCATTTTGCTACAATAGATTCAAGGAAACAATGTAGGGCTTTCATTCCACTTGCACTAACAGTTCACATTGTATCCGTAGTCTTCACAAATGGGTTCCACTGTACAGGATGTGACATGGCATCACAATGCATGTTAAGTAGAATGAGAGAATGAGAGAGCTGGAAAGGATGTTTGAATTCTCCTGATCCAACTCCCTCATTTTACAGAAGAGTGAACCAAGACCAGAGAAGCCCAAGGGATTCAGTTAAAGTTACACAGAAGCAGAGCCAGGATTAGAGATGAAATACTCTTATTTTCCCCTGAAAATCCTTTTGTTATTCCCTAATAATCTCTCTTTCTTATAATCTCAATGCCATACTGTTGCAACTAAATTAGATGTCAATAATATGTCCAGTTCCATAGAACCAGTAATTCTCCAGAGGAACTATTAGCAAGAGCAAAAAAGCTCTACAGATCTCACTTCTAGCTAGTTGGGAGAGCAGGGAGAACCTTCCTCTGACTTGCAAAGAGCATTCAATGTTTGTGTTTTTGCTAATGCCAAATAATTTACCTATGCTCAAAGTGTAGGCTAGCCTCTCATCTAATAAAAATAGCTTATAATAACTAACACTTTTTTAGTACCTACTATGTGCTAAGAACTTTAGAATTATGTTATTTGATCATCATAACACCCCTGGATCCTCATAATACAAATGAGGAAACTGAGACAGTCAAGTGACTTGTCCATAGTCACAGATCCAGTAGGTTATCTAAGGTTGAATTTGAACTCAAGCATTCTACGTGTGAAAAAGCTAGAAGGAAAAGTAAGGGATTAAAGGAACATCTCTCAATTTTCCAGTTTATCAAGGAGAATAAAGTGATTCTTTAAAGGTATGCTTGTAAAGAAAATATCAGAAGATATGTCTTGAAAGACAATGGTGTGAGAGACTGAATGTAAATCAGATCCTTAATCCAGTCTAATCCAGTAAGCATTAATTAAACACTTACAATGTACACAGTATTGTTCTAGGTGTTGGGGTTACAAAGGCAAAGTGAAAGCTAATCTGTGTTCTCAAGAAATATGTGTATATATGTGCATTTGTGTGTATGTATGTACATATGCATATATACATATATATATGATAATTTGAGGTGAAGAAGAGAGAAGGATGGGTGGAAGTCTTAGTGATATTGAAGGGAGAGAGAAGGAAGGAAATAACCCTAATGAAAAACTTGAAACTATGTCTTAGGAGAAAACCA
>CM053580.1:36206952-36284467 GCA_028627135.1 Pseudochirops cupreus | reverse complement strand
GTATCCTATCCCAATTACATGAAAGGAAATTGTTCTCTCTCTTCCCAAGTTTTCCAGGAGCACTATGCTTGTTCTATCCTTTGTTTCCTTTCCCCTTACCTTGCATTATCCTTATCCGTGTACACAAAATATCTCCCCATCCCCATCAGTAGAATGTAAGCCTCCTGAGGACAGACTGTCATATTTTTACCTTTGTATTACCCAACGACTAGCAAATGACTGAATTTAAATGTGACAATGCCAAGGAGATAGAAGGCCTAGAATGAGAATGTAAAATATCTTAACAGTTCAAAATGCTGGGCCACATCTAACACAATTAGGTTTAGCAGTGATTAATGTAAAGTTCTATATCATGCATTGTTTACACTGACAAAGTCATCATAGGACCACATTTCTAGAATTGTAATGGGTTAGATAACCTCAGGTATTCATCCATCAGTACCTTGGACAGACTCTGCAAATGAACTACAGGCTTGGCCCAGACCAGAACAAGAAAAGGAGGGGATTAGGTCCTTTTGAAAATTGTGGAGTTTTTTTATTTTAATGATCCACACCGTCTCTCTGAAACAAGGCTCTTCTTTTTCATATAAATATTCTTCTGGAAAAAAAGGTGATGATCAACCAGGGACCATGTAGAGACGTGTGGTGGGAGGGAGCAGTCTGCTACACATCATAAAGAATTGCTGAGAAGATGGAGTGTAAAGAACATCATGAAAAGTGTGGGATAGGAAAAGAATATGGGTAGGACACAGAGTAAGGGTGAAGGATAACTGATAGACAGCCTGTATGCTCTACTGGTAAACTCATGATGTCAGGAGAACTCAAAGAAAGGCCTCCACTACTGGGTAGATTGTTCTGTGATAAATCATGGGAGGATATGGAAAAGAGTCACTCAGGATGGTAGGGATGGGTGGCTATCTGCATCACTGGAGGGAATATACATACCTATGAAATCACTGACAGGGAAAATCTACCTAATAATTAGAAAGATCTGAAAATGGAATTGGCTGCTGTGTGAGGCAGGAAGCACCTTATCCCTGGTGGTGTTCAAGCAGAGGCTGGATTACCCTATATCAAGTTTTGTAGAGGGCACTCTTGAATCAATCAAAGGTTGGTCTAGATAACTTCTAAGTAGCATGATGAATAAAAGTCATGGCCTAAAGTCAGGAAGACCTAAATTCAAATTTAGCCTCAGATACTTCTTAGTTATGTAACCCTGGGCCAATTATTCAACTTCTGTCTGCCTCGGTTTTCTCAACTGTGAAATGGACATAATAATAGCTTCTACCTCCCAGAATCAAATGAGATAATATCTATAAAGTGCTTAGCATCATGCTGGGCACATAGTAGGCTCTCAATAAATATTTGTTCTTTTTCCCTTTCCTTCCATCTAACCCTAAAATTCCAGAAATCAGTGCTTTCTTTTGATCTGTTAAATGTTCGAGAGTCTGGGTTCAGATGGTGTATGTGGATTTCCAAGAAAAGAAAAGTTGACCTTTGAATCTTTTTATTCCCAAATTGTTTTCTGGGTGGGTGATACTTCGGAGCATAGACTAACAGCTCTGGGTGACACACCACCACCCCCTAGGTTATTTTTAAGTAAAAGGGGGAAAAGGGTGATTAGGAAAGATTATATATAGGAATTTAATTATTTCCTAACTTCTGAACACTTGCATTGGTGACACTTGGAATAAATGTACTGACAAATGCTCGATTAAAGGAAAATACTTGTTTATAGCAGTAACATTCCTGGGCAACAGGGTTATCCATCTGACAGTTTTTGCAGTATGTTGTAATTATATACTGCAATTTTAAAAATTCTGATTGCAAAAAAAACCTCACCAAACCATTTGTGAATTCTAATTATTATAAGATCATTCTTTTGCCAAATGCTTACACATTTTAAGTGTTTAATTTAAAGCAAAATGAGTCAATGTGAGTTGTTTTTTTTAAACAAAGAATCTTGTTGGTATGTTATAAAAACAATATAATGGCTTCTGGGGGAAGCAACTCCTATGAAGTCATTTGGAAGCAAGTAGCACCTTGATATTTTCTCATTGTAGTACAACTCAATATAGTTTATATGTTGGCACAGTTGACCAGCCAGTGGCTAACCTGTGTTACTTGAGACACCTCAGACCATATTTCAGAAATCCAAGAAAGACAACTCACCTTTCATGGGAATAATTAGACAGGCTGCTGCTAATTATCCAGGGGCATTACAAGGATGATTGACTGTCATTTACCCATTTTTCCTTGGGTTATGTCTTTCTAAAGGCCATTCTTTTTTTTTCTTTTGTTTTTTTTGGTTCATCAGCCAATGCTGCTAAGATCATGTTTAAAACAAATAGTGAAGGAAAAGGTCTCAGAGTAAGAATATTTTTAGAGAACCATGATGCTGCAAAGAACTTTACAAATATCTCATTAAACTTGAAACATCTCAGGCATGTTCCATTGTGTTCTAATGAGAAGGGCATAGATCAATGTTATTCCAACTTTTTCTGCTTTGGTCTGCATGATCCACTGACTCTACCCTTGTTGGTGGAAATTCTTGCCTCAAATGATTATGTATATATTCTTTTTTTCCTGATGCAAATCTATGTTTGTTTTTCCTAACACTAATAGTGGCACAGCAAATAGAGCCTGGACTCAGAAAGACCTGAATTCAAATCCAGTCTCAGACACCTACTAGCTGGGTGACCTTGGGCCAGTCACTTACCCATCTGCCTTAGCTCAGCTATAAAAGGAGCTGGAGAAAGAAATGGCAAACCATTCCAGTATCTCTGCCAAGAATACCCCAAATGGGGTCACAAAAAGTAGAACATGACTGAAACAACTGAACAACAGCAACAACAACAAATAGTTCATAATGAACATGGTTCTAGAAAATCACCACCTTGAAGAAGTTGGTCCAAAAAGAGTCAGAGAATGGATGAACGTGAGCATGCGGATTAGGGAAGATGTGAATATTTGTCAGGCCAGAACTATCCATCATCTTAACGCTGCTCATTAGCTGAGGACTGGATCAGCTCTCAGACCACAGTCAAGAACATGGTATAACAAGGAGCTAGGGACTTTGAATCAGGTAATGAAAACTAGCCGGTTTGGGTCTCTTGCAGAAAGCATTATGGGAGATAGCCTCGATGGTTACTAAGCAACTAGGCAGTGCATTGATTAGAGTGCTGGGCCCAGAGTCAGGAAGATTTGAGTTCCAATCTGGTATCAAACACTTGCTGAATGTGTGACCCTGGGCAAGTCACTTAACCTGTGTTTACCTGTTTCCTCAACCGTAAAAACAAAGGAACGATATTAATAATACCTAACTCTTAGGGTTGTCATGAGAGTCAAGTGAGATGATATTTATAAAGCATTTATCATAGTGCCTGGCACATTAAATGTTCATTCCCTTCCTTTTATGGCAGGTGGTCATAGGAGATCTAGGTCAGAGCAGGGAATTCTCCATCCTCAATTTACCTCCATGGGCCTCAGTTTCCTCATCAGTAAAATGAGGAGGTTGGACTACTTGGCCTTTGAGGTGCCTGCCCACCTCTACATGTGTCTTCCTGGAACCTATTTACAATAAGAATGACTGGTTTGGTGAAAGGAGACCATGGCATGAGAATTGAAATATGGTGGGATATGTGCCTAGCTGGGAGTAGAGAAGATCAGGAGAGAGAAGCAGATATGATGGCTCTCTTCCAATATGTGGAAGAATTTTCCTGTGGAAGAAGGGTCAGAGTGGTTTTGCTTGACCCAAGAGGGCAAAATTAGAGTCTGAGTTGCAGAGGCAGATTTTTATCTTGATCGAAGGAAATATTTCTCTCTTTCCTTTAGAACTGCCCCTAAGTGGAATGGATGGCTGCTTCATGAGCTACTGAGGTTTCCTGCTGAAAGAGGTCTTCAGGCAGAGAATGAATAACTACTTGCTGGGGGTGTTGCAAAGGCGATTAATGATCCAGGTAGGGCTTGGACTAAATGACCTCAGGTCCCTGCCAGCTCTAAGATCCTAAGACGGCATGACAGGAAGAAGTAAGATGTGTGTGGGCTGAAGCAGTCAGAAGATGAACCACTCCTGCCCATTTAGGGCTTTTTTCCCCAACTGGAGCTTTCATCGGACCCCACATGTTACAGGATGTCTTACTTCAGAAAGTATTGATTGAAGTATTAGTTTGTTCTCTGTCGTGTGATGAAAGCTCTGATTTCAGCTCAGACCAAGCCCAGACTGTTGGATCAGAGTGGTTATGGAATTGGAAATGGAAGATTTTTTTTGTTCCAGATCAGTCTGGTCACCCTGAGTAGACAGCCTTAGGATACCAGTAACATGGCTCCCCTTTGAATTATTCTAGCAGAAAGACCTCAAACTGCGAAGCCAAACCCAGAGAAAAGCAAGAACCACTAAGGAACACAGGTAATATTAAGGAGAGTAGAACAGGTTTGAAGGTGAGATTTAAAATCACCAAGTAAACACAGGAAATACAAAGCAGTCCCAAATTCAGATATTTAGCCTGACTTCTGTCTGAAAACAAGCTGAGTAGCCCAGTGAGACTGAGGCCTCTTTGAGAAATTTCTATTTCTGCATGTTTTTAGATGGACCAAATAAAACCTAGGACAACAGCCTTCCTCCTAATAATTGGCACTTCTGCTCCAACTTCCTGCCAAAACCAGGAAATGGCTAAGTGTGTGAATGTTTGTTAAGCTCCTCCATCTGGTTATTTCTGGCCCCTGTATCATTATTATATTTTTCTCCATATTTAAAATCTACAAGCATTAATGAATGATTCATCAGTGGGGATACTCCTTCCATAGATGCAGGTTACAAGGTCATAGATTTAGGACTGGAATAGATCTGAGAAGTCATCAAATACAGCCCCCCTCATTTTACAGATAAAGAAACAAACTCAGAAATTGTGAATTGATAGCAATCGTGCAGATATCTGAGGTAGGATTAGAACTTGGGTCTTTCTGCCTCCAGGTTCAATATTATCTACTAATCCATATGGTCTGAATCAGCCTTTCTTTTAAATTGGTATCTAGGAGATAAAACATGACTGAGAAATTCACCACCCTGAAGCCAACTGTAAAGAGATGCTCCAGATTTAGCTGAATTGGTCTTCAGATAAGAGACATACTTCAGACTGAAGGCATACAGACTGTAAGGCCCAACCTCGAAGTCTTCCCAGCTTGTAAAGTTTGCCAGACCTTTCCAGAATAACCTTACAGGGTCACCTCTAAGCCTCATTGAGGCTCACTCTCAGAAAAGGACTTCAGTAGAGATAACGTAGGAGACAGGTTTTCACTGATCAAATTATAGCAATAAAGTTAGGAATTTTTGCCAGAACTCAGACAGACCCATGAATAATTGTTTCTTTGGAAATGCTAGAACGTTTAACTGTCTGAGGCAGCATTTCTTTGGCCTGTGCTATGTGCATTCCCCATGGTAGCCTCCATTGAGGGTAAAGCCCACGTAATTTCATTGCCAACAAAATCAAGAGGTACTGTCATAACCAGCAGTCTTTGATGCTGGTCATATCCCATGAAGGAGCACTTGATCTCCCAATATCTGAAATGTCATGGTAGCTGCTAAGCTTTTAATCACAGCGTACTCCAAGAGTTCAACAAGACTGATAAACAAAATACTTGGTTGTTCTTTATATACAATAGTAACAGTTATTTTAAAGCATATTTGTTTTTGACCTTTTTTAAAAAAAAAAGGTATGCACCCATCACAAAACTATGCCATCCAATTATAATCTGAAGGGGGAAAAAGAGAGTCTTATAGTAAGTACTAGGGTGGGATTTCTCAGAAACTTTTTTTTTCTTGCGGTGCAATATTTTTTCCCTTGAGGAATAGCAACACACCACATAAAGCAACAAAAGGGTTCAAGGGCAGTCTTGCTTCCAGATGCATTTCCCAGGCTTTAGGGTTACTCTGTCTGCCCTTCTGTACCCCACCTCCTCCCCCTCTGCTTTCCTTAAGTTTTCAGGCAGCAGAAGAGGCAATCTTGAGCCTCTGCAGATTGAGGTATGATTATGACCTTTGGAGTAGGTAGGAAATTGGGATTGGAAAATAGAGAAGGGTTGGAACATGGGAAAGAAGAATGTGGGGTAGAGGACAGGGCAGTGGGACAGTATGCACTAATATCTAATAAGAATGTTCTATTGATACTTCTCCACTGTGGGGTAATATCCCCTCACAAGCACAGTCTCTGCTCATGAGTTTACTTTTTTATTCTTTGGGCAGAAAGCACAATCAGTTTGAATTAAGGGCTTTTAATGAGATCGTGATAAGAAAAGTATCAATAGAACATTCTCCCCATAAACCTGGGGTGTACTCTCATATAAAAAATATGCCATCAGTGGGAAGAGGAGATGTTCATAGGCAGTTGGGTAGCACAGTGGATAGAGTGCCAAACTTGGAATCAGGAGGACTTGAGTTCAAATGTGATCTTAGACACTTCCTGGCTTT
The DNA here is from genome assembly GCA_028627135.1 of Pseudochirops cupreus. Classification (NCBI taxonomy): domain Eukaryota; kingdom Metazoa; phylum Chordata; class Mammalia; order Diprotodontia; family Pseudocheiridae; genus Pseudochirops; species Pseudochirops cupreus. The sequence continues at coordinate 36,278,001 of CM053580.1, read as the reverse complement.
GTGACTCTGGGCGAGTCATTTATCCTTTGTCTTCCTCAGTCTCCTCATGTGTTAAATGGGGACAATAATAGTGCCCATCTCCCAGGGTTGCTTTAAGTATCAAGTGAGATAATATCTGTAAAAGTACTTTTTAAATTTTAAACAAATAAATTTAAGTAAATAAATGTAATCCTCGCTTATTATTGTAGGAATAATGCATGGTGTATGGGCATAGAAAATATGTGTGGCGGGAGCATATACTTGAAGGGGGAAATTCAGTATTGCAGAACAGCAAAATGATATCATTTTATTCTCTGCTGGACTTCAGGTTTCTGTTTTCTGCTCAGTGAATTGATTTGCTGGTTTCCTAGTGACTGTCAGGTACATCATTCTGTCATTTTGGACATTATTCCACTCTTTGGTGGAGAACATTTCTCCTGGGCATGTGGCCTCTGGGCTTTACCATGCTACCAGCTTCTGGGTTTCATCTCTTCAGGATCAGCTCCTGACTATCTCAGCTTCCATCCTGCAGGATGCAATGACAAAAAGGCCTTGCCTTGATAAGGCAAGTTGGTGTGCTTTAGTTAAAGTCAAATGTTCTAACCCAGCGGTTCTCAACCTGTTCAATTTATAACAATGAAAATACATCCTGCATATCAGATATTTACATTATGATTCGTAACAGTAGCAAAATGACAGTTATGAAGTAGCAACGAAAATAATTTTATGGTTGGGGGTCACTACAACACGAGGAACTGTATTAAAGGGTTGTGGCATTAGGAAGGTTGAGAACCACTGTTCTAACCCACCACATTCATCTGGGTGTGGTAGGCATGTGGTGGAGTGGTGCTGCTGCCTAACAAATAACCAGCGGGATGCCTCAGACTTTTATTTACATTTTCTTTTATCCTTCTCTGTCTGAGGTTCATTTGTTCCAAACAGATATTTGACTTAGGGTTAGAAATTATCAAGCTCTACTCAGGCTTGGCCTATAATGAATTTAACCCAGAACCAAAATTAAAGAAAGTATAATCATTATTCTTTGCCTACCTGACACCTTTTCCCATATTCATTCTGAATATCTAAGATAAAAACAACCCTGGTTATACTTTGATCAGTAAAAAATCTTACTACCTACATAATGCATTTACTAAGCCCTTATTTTGTGCCAGATTCTGTGCAGTAAGCACTAGGGATCCAAATATAAGTAAGCAAGATAGTTGTTGCCCTCCAGGAGCTTACACTCTTTTGAAAAATATTTATTTATTTTCCCCCAATTATATGTCAAAATTTTAAAACAGTGATATCAATACCAAACATATATGCACCAAATGGTATAGTATCTAAATTTTTAAAGGAGAAGTTCAATGACTTACAGGAGGAAATAGACAAATAACATTTTGAGTTCCAAATTCTATCTTTCCCTCCGTTTCCACCCCCCTCCCTGAGATGGTAAGCAATCAGATATAGGTTATTCATGTAAAACATTTTCATATTAATCATTTTGTATGAGAAGACTCAAATAAAAGAACAAGAATAAAAGAAAGTGAAACATAGAATGCTTCAGTTTATATTCAAACAATATGTTCTTTCTCTGGATGCAAATAGTAACCTTAGTCATTATTTTTTTTTTTTAATTGTCTTGGATCATTGTATTGCTGAGAGTAGCTAAGTCATTCACAGTTCTTCCTTGTACAATATTGTTGTCACTGAATACAATGCTCTCCTGGTTCTGTTCACTTCACTTTGCATCAATTCATATAAGTCTTTCAAGGTGTTTCTGGAATCATCCTGCTTGCCATTTCTTATAGTACAATAATATTCCACCACAATTATATACCAGAATTTGTTTAATCATTCCTCAATAAACAAGGGGAAAATAACATGGAGGGAAATACATAGTTATCATAACTATAAATGTGAATAGGATGAAAACCAGAATCTTACAATATATTGTTTACAAGAAACACATTTGAAACCTTGAGACATATATAGAGTAAAGATGAGGTGCTGGAGTAGAATCTATTTGCTTCAGCTGAAGCAAGGAAAGCAGGGGTAGCAATTATGATCTCAGACAAAGCAAAAGCAAAAAATAGATCTAATTAAAAGAGTTAAGGAAGGAAACCACATCTTGCCAAAAGGTAAAACAGATAATGAAGCAATATCAATACTAAACATATATGCACCAAATGGTATAGCATCTAAATTTTTAAAGGAGAAGTTCAATGAGTTAGGGGAGGAAATGGACAATCAAATAATACTAGGTGGGTACTTTAACTTTCCCCTCTCAGAATTAGATAAATCTAACAAAAAAAAAATGAACAAAAAAAGAGTTAAGGAGTTTATATTCTAATGGGGGAAGATAGCATATAAGTGGGTGATGGAAAAGGGGGAGGATATGGTCAGATGGAGGAGATAGTGTACAAGTTGGGGCTCTGGCAAGATAAGACAAAACCCACCCATGAGAGCTGAAACACTCAAAGGCAGAGTCCAAGTTTCAGGAGAGGTAGAAATGGAAGGAGAGGAGGGCTTGGTGAGGAGACACTCTCATTCTAGTAAATAATTTACAACTCTAGTAAATCACACTGGGGATACACTTGAACATCTGTGATCATATGTAATATGCATCATAAATTGACATATGACATACTCATTCCACATGTCTTTATTAATGGTCAGGTACTATGCTAGGTGCTGGGAATACAGAAATGAAAAGGAAGCAACTCCTGCCTTCAGAGGGGGCATTCTCCTTTGTGTCCACCTGTTATTCAAATCTCACCTATGACTCCAAGATGCTACAAGCTACACGTGGAACATGTGCAGCAGCCACACCACAGTAAACTGCCTTGGCAGATGACTAAACTAGGTTGAGGGTAAAGAAGACAGACCTCAAATCCATCAATGAATTAGGGGGTATCTATGCCAAGAATGTAAAGATTTCATCCAGTGGAATGGGCAATGAGAAGAATTTGTTTCAATGGCCATGACAGCTGCTGAAGCAGGTGCTTAGAGCTTTGTTAGACATTGAAGATACCAAGGTCATTCACCGTACCCAAGGCCATCACTGCTCATCTTGGCTTTTGTCTTGCCACTGGAGTTTGATGACTCTAGAAGAGATAGGCTGATGACTTTGTGCAATTCTGCTTCACTTAAAGTCAAGACATCATCTGCAATGTCACTGATGCTCTTTGAAAACAGATGAGCAATTTTCTATAGGCAGGTGTGGGGGCATATTTATACAGATAAATACATAAAAATATATGTACAAAGTATGTTAAGAGGGGAGGGCACTAACAACTGCCAGGATTAAGCAAAGTTCATGTACAAGGTAGCACTTGGACCAAGCTCTAAGGAAAGTTTGGTATTCTAAGAGGCTTGACTGAGGAAGGAGTGTGTTCTAGGCATTGGAGGTACCAAGAAGAGAGACATGTTATATATAGGGAAGAGAAAAATGATGAAGATTTAGCTATGGTTGTCTCTGAATAGAGGATCCCTCTCACCAATAGAGAACTGTCAAGGCTAGATAAAAGCTCAGAAGATGCCAAGTAAAAGCAAGAAACCTCGAGAGGGTCAGAGAAATTAACTGTCTTTGTATTCCAGTCATGGATATACCTAGGCAACTGATAGTACTTTTGTAACCTGGCAACAGTGGAAATCATCCTGAGTCATCTGTAAGCTCAGGATTGGGACTTGGGACCAGTAGCTATGTTCTCAGAATTGAGGATACTGAGTTGGAAGGGTGTGTTGTTGTTGAGTAGTGTTCAGTCCTTCATGATCTCATCTGAGGTTTTCTCTGCAAAGACACTGGAGATGTTTGCCATTTCTTTCTCTAGTGGATCCATTTTGTCAGGCAACCAGAGGTTAAGTGACTTGCCCAGGGCCACATAGCTCGGAAGTGTTTGAAGCTGGATTTGAACTCAGATCTTCCTGATTCCAGGTCCAGAGCTCTACCCAGTGAGCCACCAGCTGCTTCTCATCAACCATTAAAAACTGGTTTAAAATGTGATGTTTTCAATCCAATCTATATTAAGAAAATACTACAAGAATATCTGGGATGTTTGTACCCACAACACCTGTTTTTGAGATAAAAGGGTGGTGGTAGGGAGGATATTCACAAACTCATTAGGGCTATGGTTTTATTTTTATATCCATGCCCAAAGTTCTTTCATTCACTAAATTCAACAAGTAATTATTAAATGTCTGCTATGCACAAGGCAGGGGCTTGATACACAAAAATGAAAAATGAAATTCCTCTTATTACATGTATTATTATAATTTATGAGATTCATAATTCATTGCGGGGAAGGGAAGGTAGCTTGGAATATATACAACAAGCAAAGTGTGTGATCTGCATTGTCAGAGGGAGCTCTTGAATCCATGAGATTCCAAATCCATTTGAATGTTGGGGTTCAATGTTAAGATTAAGTTCTCTATGAAGATTCAAGGGGGGAGAAACTGTTTTCAATGAGGGCTGTCAGCTAAGGCTCTATGGAAGATGGAGCACTTGAAGAGACCCTTCAAGAAAAAGAAGAATTGAACCATGCAAAAAGGACATGCATTGTATGTAGGAAGGACAGACAAGAGGGAGACCTTGCACAGCTTTCAGTCCAGTGTGCCTGCCATGACTCTGACTGAGCAATTGAATTCAAGAAGGATTTCCTAAGCACCTTGTGTGTGTCAGCCAATGTATCAGACTGGTTTTTTTTTTGTTTTGATTTGTTTTATTAATATTGTGGACCCCCTCGGCAGTCTGGTGAAGCCTATGCACCCTGCCTCATAATCACATTTTAAAATATATAAAACATATAGGATTAAAAATACACTTCTTGAAATGTTAAAAAATAAAACAAAATAGGATTACAGACCCCAGGCTAAGAAGTCTTGTATTGAACACTGGTGATAAAGGCAAAAATGAATCTCCCTGCCCTCAAGGTACTTGCACCCTACAGTGAAAACAACACATAGAAGGCCAAAATGGATGATGTGGTGCTACTAGATGAATGCCAAATATATATTCAATTTTAAAAGGGTCATTTGGGCATAGGTGCTATATAGACCATAGAAGTAGCAATAGCTTGCATTTACAAAGAGTTTGAAGGTTTGCAGAATACTTTATATGCTATCATTTGATTCTCACAACAATCCTGTAAAACAGGTACCATTATTATCTTCATTTTACTAATTAGGAAACTGAGGCTTCAAGAGATCATGATCTGCTCAGGGTCATAATCAGGTATCTGAGATAGAATTTATAGCCAGGTTATCCTTACTCCTAATTCAGCTCTCTACTCATTATACATTCTGCTTTTCCTAGAATTATAGCACATCAGAGCTGGAAGCAAACTTAAGAGAGTAAGTCCAACCTCCCCATTCTACAGATGAGACAGCTAAAGCCCAGGGAGGTAGAGATGGCCAGCAATGGAGCCAGAGTCTAAACATTAGTCTTCTGAATCACTCTACATTCCCCACAGTAGTCTTTGCCCAAGTAGAGAAAATAATTGGGACAATAAGTGGATCCAGAACTCCTTACTGGAATGATGCCATTTTTAATGAGGAAAAAGCTTGTTACTGGTGATGGTACTCTGGTTATTTTCCTGTCAAACACTCAGGCATTGATGCCAAGGGCTCCCATTGAAGTCAGTGGGTAGTTGGAGAGAGGAGAACCCTGGCAGAGCAGTGCCCAAAGTTACCACTGAGGAGGAACAAACTTCTAACTCCCATACCCTTTAGAAAAAGTAGAGTGATGGGTTACCAGGTGCCATTTTCTTGATCTAAGAAACTTTTTCTATTCCCCAGAGGAAGAGGCAACCTTTTTCCTTAGGGTAAAGTTCACAAATTGGAAACAATGGCTTCCAAACATACTTCATAAAATGAGGGAAAAAATCCTTTTATACAATATTTTATAAACTGCAGACAATTTTATCTTGATGATTATCCATTTGCTTCCAGTAGTTCAAACAGAAATGTGATTCATCAAATTCAAAGAATAGTCCAGAAAAGTGAGATCAATGAAGGATAACAGAATGCTAGGAAGGTACAATTAGAAGCTGTCACATAGCCAAACTCTGAAGTTGAAATTAATTGAAATAGATGTTGCTTGAAGGCCCTGAATTTCTCTTCAATTTTAACAATATTCTTGAAATAACATTTAGAAGAGATTAATGATTAGTCATTGATTGACTGAGCTCTCAAAGTAAAAGTTATGAGAGCATCATTTTCTTGTAATATTTCATACCATGGGCAAGGTGAAACACCATGAATATAATGATGGGAGATAGGACTGAAGAATCTGGAGGCTGGGCAAGGAATGACTTAACGGGTCAGTTCTTTTGCTCTGAGGCCCTCATGACACTCAAATGAGTCAGTGATTGTATGAATTTGTAAGACTCCTCCAATTACAAAGATTGCAGTTTATCTATGCCTCCCTGTCTACTACTCTTATTCATCTCCCAAAAGTTCTCCCCAATGGTTCCATCCTATATGCTAAAGGCTTTCCTTGCTTTTTTCTGACATTGTGAAAATGCCAGTGGAGTTTTGGGACTGTCCACCTGTCTTCCCTCTCTCTGGCCATGTGACCAGTCTATCTTCTCTGTCATACAGTTCCTTGATGGCTTCCTGCGACTCCTGCTGTTCTTTGGTCTCCTTATTGGTACTCAACAAAGAACCAACATCTGTCATGTGCCCCTCCATTCCTTGAAATGAGATCATTGTAAGTTTTAAGTCTTCCTTTACCTCACATTAAAAATGAACTTACTGAACTTTGCAGAGTCTGCCTTTTGAATTTAGAGAATATTTCAGGACTGACTTCCCTGTACTCTCATTTCCACTTATATCAACCTTAAACTCTTATACTTCATTTTCAAGGCCTTTTATCCTAACTTCTTACTATTCCCTCCCACACAGTCTTCTCCTAATTGGACTAGTCACCCCACTGTCCCACTTATTGTACCCTCTATTCACACAAATGTCACATATTCCGATCCAACCCATCCTTCAGGGTGCAAGTCAAGTCTTATTCTCTAGGTAGCATCCCCTGACAACTCCAGCCCTCACTGATCTCATCATATCTGAGAGCCTATCAGACCATCAGTGTCTTCTGATGATATGGTACTGTTAGTTTGTGCCTGCTCCCTATCCCACTTGTACTGTTCTTTGTGGACTCTGCTCCTCTCTGGGCATCTCCACTCCTGCCCACCTGTAACTATGCCATAGCCAAGCTGTGAAATTAAATGAAGCCAGGAAGAGGAATGGTTGTCGTTTGATGGGTTCTCTCTCTCCATGCCTACCTAATAAGTCTGCCTCTCCTACCTTCCACCTATGTAACCTTGACCAAATCACTTTAAAAATGAGGAGTGTTGGACTCGATGGCATCAGAGTCTCCTTCTAGCCTTAGGTCTGCAATTTTAGTCTCTAATTAATGGATGTAGATTCTGATTGCTTTTGCAGAGCACTTTGAGAGTCTTTAATGAGAATACTTTTAAAGTAGAACAATCATTTCCTAATGTTTGCTAATAAGCAGTCAAACTCACATGTTCTACTCATAACATTTAGGTTTTAAATGCAAATACATCCTTCAAGAGAAATTCAAACTATGCATCCTCATTAGCCTTTTTGCTCACACAGGGACATAAGTGGAATGGTAGGTATTACAGAAAAGTGGAAAAGTCTCTGACTCTAGATCCAGAGAACCTGAGTTCACATCTTAGCTCCAATGCTCCCTAAAACTCTGTGCACTTGAATAAGTCACTGTCTATATTTCCTCATGTGTAAGATGGGTTAGACTAGATGACTTCTCACATCTCTTCTCTGGGCAGCTGTGCTAGGTCTGGAGTCAGGAAGATTCATCTTACTGACTTCAAATCCAGCTTCAGACACTTCCTAGCTGTGTGACCCTGGGAAAGTCACTTAACCCTGTTTGCCTCAATTTCCTCACTTTAAAATGAGCTGGAGATGGAAATGCCAAACCACTCTAGTATCTTTGCTAAGAAAACCCCACAAAGAGTCAGACTTGACTGAAAAATGATTGAACAAACTATCTCTCCTAGCTCTCTATGTTCCATCCTTTGAACACTAGTTTCTCTGCACAACTAGAAAATTACCTAATGCTGACAGCTGGTGTAGACTTTCCTTTCTCAGGCTTCTGATGAACTAGTAAATATGGCCCAAGAGCCTTCCCAAGCCTGTCAGCAGACACATTCATTAAAAATTAGTAATTGATCAAGATTAATATGTAGTTATTTGCACTGTACAAAGGGCATGGAACTCTTAGACTTATCATAGATCAAATATTACAAAGAAATAAATTAGTTTCATTATCATTAACTGGAATACCCCCAATTGGCCATATTATGAGGTCAGTTTTTAATTTGGGGCAAACATCATTTTATGCTGCATATTCTTCAAGTATGTCTATATTAATAAGAACATGAGTATATTAATAAGAAATTATTACAGCCTTGAAAGCATTACTAATAGAGTTATGAATCCAGAAGGAATAAGAACAAGCAGATGAAAGATTGACAGGTGACATAGACATTGAGAAAGAAGGAGAGGGAACTATTTGGGACTGATGGAAAACAGATGAAGAGAAACATTTACATCATACCTGACACAGGGAATGTGGGATCAGAAGAGCTAGGTTTGAATCTCAGCCTTAGAATAGATTGGCTGTGTTGCCTTGGACACCATTCTGAGCCTTTTTCTTTAGCTGCAAAATGGAAGTAATAAGAAATTCACTACCTCTTTCCCTCCCCCATCTCCCTGAAATGTTTTAGCATTTATTTCATCTGTGTTATTTTCCCCCAGCTGAATATAAGCCCCTTGAGAGCAAGTCCTGGCTTGATTTTATCTCTGTATTCTTCAATGCCTGGTACAATTCACAGAACTGAATCACAGTGTTCTTTGATTCATCTGGACAAACATTTAAGTGTTGACTATAGATCTGGTACTTGGGAGACAAATGAGAATAGGGAACAATCCTTGACTTTACACTTCACTGGAGGAAAGTACTTGGTAAGTATTTATATAAATATTTAGTTGTGTGAAAGTAAACTGTTATTACTCTAAGGATCAGACAGAAACAGAAAATAGGAGAATTGGCCATTGAATAGAGTTTGTGCTAAAGCTGGAACCGTCCAAGGTACAGAACCTGGCAACCATCCTTACCTTCGAGGAGATAGCAAATGAGAGATGAACAGGAAAAAGGGGAGTGTGTTGGTGATGAAGGTGCTAAGTGAAAGGCTTAAGCACGACCACATCTTTCACCTGTAATAACACCTTTCCCCTGAAGAGCTTAAGAGACTTAGCACATGGAGAATGTCGGGGTTCAGAAAGCAAGTCTGAATCTCTTCCTTTTACTCCTCTTTGTGCTTAGACTAGGAGGCAGAAACACTTCAAAACCAGCAAGCCACTGCAGAAAACATCCCCAAATTGTCTAGTCCCCAAACATGTTTGACCACACCATTCACTCTTCATGTTGCCTCATGTCCATTTGTAGCTGCAACCACACTGGCATACCCAGGATGGCTGGTAGCAGAGATTCTTAGATCTGCTTTACTAGGAAACTAGCAATTTAATGTAATTTTAAAAATTACATTCATTAGTCAGCACCCTGAACTTCAGAGAAAATCCAAACAAAGAAAATACACACAGAGAAATAAAGACCAACAGACAGGGCCTCTAAGTGAGAAATTAGCACAGAAACAAAGATTCAAGTGTCTGACCAAGGCAATACATACATAGCTACCAGAGAAAGCAGTAGCAGCAATTGGATTTTTTGAAGCCTGGGACCTCCCAGGCTACCCGGAATCTCATCTGGTCAAATCGCAAGAACACTCTTCCAATAAGTGATCCCCAAAAGCAAAAGGCTAAGCCTAGAGTATATATACCCTTTTTAGAGCCAGAAGGCATCACAATCCTCAGTGACTTAATGCTTAATTAGAAATTAACAAAAGGTGTGAAAGTCTTCCTACAAGCAAGCTTCCCCTAAGCAAGCTTCCCTTAATGGGCTCCACCTGAGGCTTATTAATGGTGGGGAAGATCTTAAATCCCTTTAACATTACACCATTTCACAGGTAATAGAGTAAATAAATGATTTGCTTGGTGTCTCTTTTATTAGAAAGTGAGCTCCTTGAGGGCAGGGATTATTTTTTTTTCCTATCTATGAATCTTCAGCTCTTAGTACAGTTTCTGGCACATTGTAGTACTTAGTAAGTACTTGTCAACTGACTGACTTACTGATGTCAGCTGGAGAAATGGACCAGGGATTCATACGCAGAAGAATAGAATGAGCAAAATTATAGAGACATTAAAATATGGAGTGAATTTGGAGAAGAGCAAACAGACCAGTCTAAAGTATAGGGCTGCTTTTAACCTTGATGAGAAATAAGTCTGGCAAATAAGGTTGGAGGATTTTGTATCTGTATTTAATTTAGCTAATCTCTTGCTCTTAAAAATTTTAGGGATCGAATGCATATTCTCTTTCTATTCCTAATTTTTGGAACTCAGCATTTCATCTGCTACCATCATGCATTCTCACAATCTCACCCTCCACCCTTGCCCATGACTAGAATTCAGAACCTCCTAACTCTCAGCTTTCAGAATCCTGTTTTATTCAAGGGCCAATTGGACCATCTACTTCATGAAAATGCCTTCCCCATGTAAATCTCTCTTTCCTCCTCAAATTAAGAGTCCTTCAAGTACTTCTCCCTTGTCCCTTCAATATTTATTTTATGTTAAAACTTGGTGTACATACTGTAGGCTCCCGAGTAGTATTCAAGCTCCTGATGATAGGGACAATTTAATTTCTTTTTTGTTCCCCCAGTGCCTAGCACTGTTTCTTCAGTTGAAATGAATTGCTACATATCCGTCAACCTGGATGGTTTTGACTAATGACTTGGCATTCTCCCTCTCACTTCCAATACCTCCCCTCTCATTAGTTATTCCTTTCCTTTTGGAATTTTACTTATTAATTCCTTTTTCTTGTTTGCCTTTATCTATTTTAAAAAATTCTTACCATTTCTTTCTTCCAGTTGTTCAAGTAGATACCCTTTTCCTTTCTTCTCCTTTTTTTTTTAAAAAAAATTTCATTTTTGTGCCCCTTTCTAGAAAGAATTCTCTAATTATTTTTCATTATCTATTTTTTCTTTCTGCCTACTCCAGACCCTCATTCTCTGGTTCATAAACCCTATAATTATCTAAACTCTCTTTATTCTCTGTAATCCTCATGGAATTAAAACTTCTGAGATATCCATTCTGGGCTCTCCCCTCTAGGCAGTCTCTGGGACTGCCTTGTCGACCTTGTCCCACAGATTCCCCCTTTCTATTGTGCCTCACTCCCAGAACAATGCAAATTCCTACCAGTGACAGAAAGGACACTGCCCCCGGATATGACCCCACCCCTTTACCACTAGGTTGCTGATAGTCTAGTACACCATTCACCTATCCCCCCTTTACTGGTTGCCTTCTTTTCCCTGTTTGTCTCAAAAACTCCTTCCTGGGTCCATGCTCTTCCATTCCAGTTGCTCCCAGGAATTCCAATGCCAAACCAATTCCAGTTCCAACCCAAAGTATGGTTTGATGTTTTTCAAGCACCAAATCCTCCAAGTCGCACCCAGCAATTCTCCCCATCTCTCTTCATAAAATTAGGAGTATTAATAGGAGCATTCATTAGTGGAACTCATATCACCAAAGCAAGGAACTCCCATCACCTCCCTCCTATCAACAAAGCAAGATCTCCCTCCTGCTCCATTCCTTTTCAATACTTACCCCTTTCTCCCTTGCAGGCTTGTCTCTTCCTGAGAGACCATAGGTGGTCACCTTCCCTTCATTATTAGCCCTCAATTTAGCCCAGGCATATTACACACTCTCCTCTATTCCTCTGCTTCCCACTCCTTTATACTCTCCCATGTTGTAATGTAGAACTATCAAAAACATTGAATCACCCATAGGCCAAGTGTTGTCAAGTTTTGTCCATGATACTCTAGGTCCATGTCTTCACTGTTACCTCCACCAGGCTTATTTATACCTTTGCTTTTATCTCCTTGTGTACATTTAGAAAGAAGTCTCTTACTGCTTTCTCTGCTGTCATTGTGTCATTGCTGCTGTTGCCACCCTTGGCTGCTTCATTCATTCACTCCTTCTGCTATGTTTTCTGGGGTGTTCTAGAAGCAAATATTCTCTTCAGATTTGGTTTTTTTCTAAAAATGTTTTGAATACCCATTGGTTGCCCATCTTTTTTATTTGTACTCAAGTTTAGATTTTGGCGTAGGTCACCCTGCATGCTGCATGCTGATATCTTTGCACTTCAGAATATATTATTCCTTTCTTTCCTATGTTTCTTTGTGGGTACAGAATAGTCTTGTGTTACTTGAATTATCTTTCCTTTGTATTTGAATACCTTTCTCCTGATCACTTGCAGAACTTGTTTCTGAATTGAATTGTTAAATTAAATTACTATATGTCTTGGCATTTGCTACCTTGAGTTTTATTTTTTTTGGATATATGAATTCTTCAATTGGTATTTCATTTTCTATGTTCAGAAGTTCTCTGCAATTTTCTTGTATTATTCATTTTATTATAGTGTTTAGGTTTTTGTCTTATTTTTTTTTCTGGAAGACCTAGGATGCTTAGGTTATCTCTCTGTATCCTGTCTTTGAGATTAGTATGTTTTTCTTAAATAGTGAATGTATTTTCTTTTAGTATCATTTTTGGTTCTCTTCTAGATTATGCTTCACTTCTATGTATTTGTATTCCCAATCTATTATTCTCTCTTTTGTTTTTTTGGTGAGACTTGACATTGTAGATCCAAAATTATTATACTCCCAGCTCATAGATTATGCTGTCATAATTCTCATTTCTTTTAAATTTACTGGAGAAAAGGAAAAGAATATACATGTACAAAAATATTTATAGGAACTCTTTTTGTGGCAGCAAAGAATTGGAATTTTAGGTGATTATCATCAATTTGGGAATGACCGAACAAATTGTGGCATATGATTGTGATGGAGTGCTATTGTGCTATTTGAAATAATGAGGGGGTAGTTTCAGAAAAAAATAAAAACCAAAGACATATAAGCTGATGCAAAATGAAGTGAGAAGAACTGGGAGGTAATTGTACATAGTACTAGCAATGTTGTAATGATGATCAACTGTGAAAGACTTGGCTACTCTAATCAATACAATGATTCAAAAAAATTTCAAAGGACTTGTAATGAAAAAATACATCTCCAGAGAAAGAACTGATGAGCTCTGAGTGTAAGTTGAAAAATAATTTTTTTCACTTTGTTCATTTATTCATTTATTTTTGCTTTTTTGTGATATGGCTAATGTGGAAATGTTTTGCATGATTTCATATGTATAATTTATATAATTTTTTCTTGCCTCCTCAGAGGATGAGGGAGAGCTGGGAGGGAGGGAAAGAATTTGGAATTCAATTAAAAAAGGAAAGAATGCCAAAAAGAAATTAAAAATTAAAAATGAACTACTAAGGAATAGTGTGTTGTTATTCAATGTTTTCTTCAAGTGTTGGATCATTTCTCTTTGTTTTTAGGTTTTTATTTATAGATATCTGAACTGATTTACTAGATCTGGAGGTCATATTTCCTTTTGTCATTCATGTTTATTTATCTATGTTCAAAGTTTTTAAATTTTCTTCTTGAGTTCTGGTAGTTTCAGATTTTTTTCCCTTTTATTTTTCCCTATTGTTTACTTTCTGACTCCCTCCCCTGTCATGATGGTTTCCTTCAGGACTGGATCTCAAAGCAGCTCAGCCTTCTTCCATACTGCATAATACAGAGTTCACCAGCCTAGGTCTTTGCCTCAGCTGAATGTTGAGATCTTTCCCTCAGACTTAGTGGAGTGTCTCACAGTCTACCTCCTTCTCCCTTCTCCTTCTTCCCCCAGCACACATCACACATGTTAACCTGTTGTAGTATTCTGTCCTACTTTCTCTATTTCTCTATTCCCTGTACTAGCACTGGCAGTTCAGAGAGTTGCCACAGTGGTGCCATAGGGTTAATTTTAGTAGTTTAGGTCCCTGAGGCTCTAGGATGAGGCGAGAAGTGAAATTTAGGGTTGAACTCTATTTCAAGCCCAGATTTTTTGTCCTGCCCCTTTCTCTCTATTCCTTTTCTCTTCTGAGGGAATCCTTTGGAGCACATAATGCTGCTGCCATAATACTAGCTATCTGTTGCTACACTAGCAAACTTTCATAGTCTAGAGCCTGAATCTCCACAGCACTGGGAAGAAGGAGGAGGGACCAGGGTGTGGGGTTGGATTTTGTTAAAAGTTTGTGGGTCACATCCTCAGGTCACCTAGTGCAACCTCACTGCTGGTAGCATGGTATGTGGTTGGGAGGGAGTGATGAGTACATTCAGAGAAGGCATCAATTAATGTTTTTTTTTTAACTTTCTTTTGAATTCTGGGGGTTCTAGACCATGGAAATAGTTGAGGTTGCTTTATCTTTGGTACATAATTTCTGTTTTACAGGTATCTGAGAGGTTATGGGAATCAGAGAAAATATCTAGTACTTCACCTTATTAGTCACCTTATTAGCTTCTCAAGTCCTTTATCATCCATATTCTGGAATCATGGTTTGTCATTGATCAGTCTGTCAAAGTGCTTTGCCTGTATGATGTTATTATTGTATAAATCATTCTGTTGGTTTTGCTCGCTTCACTCCACATCAGTTTGTACAAATATTTCCAGGAAACTATCCCTTCCATGATTTTTTATAGCAAAATAATATTCCATTACATTCACTTATCATAACTTGTTTAACTATTCACTGATTCATGAGTACCTCTTTAGTGTTAATAGTTTAATAGTACACATTTTTATAGTGCTTTAAGGTTTATGCAGCACTTTTATTCATTAGCTCACTTGATCCTCACAATGACCCTGTAATAAAGGGATTATTATTGTCTTCCTGCTAGAGATGAGGAAATTGACAAGGAGTGAGGTTAAGTGGCTTGCCCAGGATAACATCACTAATAAGTGTCTGAGGTGGGATTCAAATCTACATCTTTCTCATTTCAGGTCCAATGTTCTCTCCGCTAATTACAAAATGATTTGAAAAGAGAAAGAAATAGCAATTTTGGAGCTCCTGTAATAGGTGACATCTGGCAATCTAGAATAGGTAAAAATGGTTTGTGTTTCACCTTGCATTTGGTTCATGACAATGACTCTATCCAAAGTAGGGATCTTTACTATATTTTGGATCATGGTTCCCTTTGGCTCTCTAATAAAGTCCATGGTCTCACAATAATAAATAGTGTTTTAAATGCATAATACAAAACACACAAGTTTACAAAAGAAATCAATTATAGTAAAATACTGTTATCAAAATATTAAAGAAAAAAAGTTTATGGACCACTAGACTAAGAGAACATGGCTATTCCTGACAGTCTTGTAAACTTGAATAATTCAGGGACTGGGATTTGGAGAATAATTTGCCTCTCTATTCCATCGTGCTCTTCAGCAAATAGACATATATATAGTCATCTAACATGTACAAAACATTCTCTTATCTGATGCTCTGCCTTTAGAATATCTAGCTCCCTTCAAAGTACAGGTCAAATCCTATCTCCCAAGTCAATCCTTTCCTAATCCCCTGAGCTAGTGCCACCTCCCTGCAATCCACCTCCCCCATTACTTTGTCCTTACCACATATACGTTTTTAATTTAATTCCATCTAGTCACATTGTTTTCTCTGATAGAATCTAACCTTCTTGAGGGCAGGGACATTTTCCTTTTTGTCCCATTTTTTTGGAGTAGGGGAGGAAGGACAGTTGGGGTTAAGTGACTTGCCCAAGGTCACATGGCTACAACGTGTGTCAAGTATCTGAGGTAGGATTTGAACTTAGGTCCTCCTAACTAAAGGACTGATGCTCTATTCACTGAGCCACCTAGCCTCCTCAATATTTTCTTTTTTTATCATTGTATCCTCAGTGCTGAGCTTGAGCACGTAGTAGGTACTTAATAAATGATTGATGGTAGATAAGTAAAAATAATCAGACTTTTGGATAGCATTTTACAATTTTCAAAGTATTTTGTATACATGATATCATTTGAGCATCACACAAGCTCTGTGAGGCAGACACTGGCATTTAGAGATGAAAAAACTTGACAGTAAGGTGAGTGACTGGCCCAGAGTAACACAGAGAGGACAGATTTGAGAGAGATTTGAACTCAGGTCTTTCTGACCCAAGGCAAGCTCTCCATTTTTTTTTTTTGAGGGGGAAGGTAGGGCAATTGGGGTTAAGTGACTTGCCCAAGGTCACACAGCTAATTGTTTGTTTCTGTGTGTGTGTGTGTGTGTGTGTGTGTGTGTGTGTGTGTGTGTGTGTGTGGTGTCTCAGGCTGGATTTGAACTCAGGTCCTCCTGACTCCAGGGCAAGTGCTCTATTCACTGTGCTACCTAGGCACCCCTAAACTCTCCATTATTAAAGCCATACTATGCAGCACACCGCAAAACCAAGAACTTTCAGATGCATTTTTTAATCCATCATTAGGCACTTAATTTGAGAACTGTCCAAGAAGAACAAAAGAAAGAAAAAGAAAAATGAAGAGGTCTCACAGAGCCAGCTTTAAAAATCGTGATCTTTGATGGGGGCAGTCCCTTACATGGCATGCAGGAATGTATTTCTGTTGACCTTTCGGTGCAATGCCAGGAGCTGGCCTTATGGGCATGGAGTGGGAGCACATTTGACTCCTTAAAACTGTAGCCTTGGAGGAGAGCTTGTGGCTCATGCTCAGAAAGCAGCTTTTCTATTTGAATAGTACATGTGACCATGGTTTCAGTATGAAAGCAAAACTGAATAGCCACAGATGGCTTCTCAAGGCCATTTCCACTGCATTGGTGGGCAGCCTGATCTCTTTCACAAGACGATTTTTCCAGGTTTTTTTCCCTTTCTTTTCCAGGTAGGGGCTGTTTCCTTCACCTTCTGTGTACATATTCTTGATTCCTGTCCCTTACAGTCTTCATGTTAATAATATTAAATGCAGTCACATCCCCAGTTGTACCTGACTCCTTCCTTAACATGTTATCATTTTAAAATAGTGATTAGTGCTCTTTTTATATGACTCTAAATGCTCAGTGATGCCCCCATTCCAGAGTTACTTGATGAGCTATTATTCCTTGTAACAAAGAATTATAATTAAGCAAAATAAACCAACCCATTGGCCAAATGTGAAAGTGTGTATGTCTCATTCTGCCCCTATAGTCTGCCACTTCTCTGCCCAGAAGTGAGGGGCATGTTTCAGCAATCAGTCCTCTGAAATCATAGCATATCAAAGTGACAGAATTTGAGAGTTGGAAGAGACTTCAGTGACCATCTAGTCCAATCATTATAGAGAAAGAATCACAATTACTCACATATTGATGAAAGTTTTGCAGACTTTTAGGCTTGTTTTCCTTTACCTTGTTGTTTTTGTTTCTGTCGCTATTCAGTCCTTTTCAGTTGTGTTTGACTCTTCATGACTCCACTTGAGGTTTCTTGGTGGAGATATTGGAATAGTTTGCCATTTCCTTCTCCAGTTTATTTTACTGGTGGGGAAACTGAGGAAAACAGGGTTTAGTGACTTGTCCAGGGTCACACAGCTAGTAAGTGTCTGAGGTTGAATTTGAACTCATACTGTAGGCCCAGCACTCTGTCCACTAAGCCAACTAGCTGCCCATTGCTCTCATATTTCTACATTTACCACTTTGAGGGTTGCAAAAGCTTTACAAATATTAACTCATTTTATCCTCAAAACAAGCCTGGGAGGCAGGTGCTATAAGTATCCTTATTTTCTAGATAAAGAAACTAAAGCAGATGGAAGTTAAGCTAGGAAGCATCTGAGGCTAGATTTGAACTCTAGTCTTCCTGCCTTCACTTTGTATAAATTCATAAAAGGATTCTCAAGTTTTCTATAGTCTTTGTATCTATTATTTTCATGGCACAATAATGCATTGTGTTAATTGTCACAATGAATTTAGCTAGTTCTGAATCGAAAGAGATGTTCTTTTTGTTCTGTCCTTTGTTGCTACAAAAAGTGCTGCTATACATGTTTTTTGCATATGTGGGAATTTTCCCTCTTTCATTGACATTTTTAGGATATATGCCTGGTAGTTCTTTCATATATCTTCTGCAAATGATCACTTTGGAGGGCTCAACCAGGTAAGTGTCTCTTAAAGAGCTAATGGGACAATGCCCTAAGTATCTGTGGACATGAGTTTTTCCTTCAGTATAATTGGTGAAACATTTCCATCTAAGTGTGCACCCAGGACTTGAGGCAGCAAATCCAGAAGGACCCATGTTCGTCTTGGTTCCTTTTAGAGAGTGTGGTCCATTAGTTTAGACAAGGAGGTAAAGTTTACTTTGTGGTGCCAAGTGGGCAGACATTGTGTTCCCTGGCATTAGTCTTTTAAATGGAAAACTAATCAGGAGGAGACTACTAATTTATTGCCTCTCTTGAAAATGAAGTTGACAAAACAGCAATTTTGCAGAGTAAAGACTAGTTTGGATGAATACTTGAGCTGAACTCAGCTCATCAGTTGCCCTGTTCATTGGACAGGTAATGAAAACAAAACAAAACAAAACAAAAAAAAAAGGGTTTTGAGATAGAAACTGGACTATTTAGCCTTCATTAATCATTCATACTGTTCAAACACATCATCCAGTAACTGAAGAGGGGTTAATGGTAGCAAAACTTGAGTCTGTTGTCAAAAGTAGGTTTAACTTTCTATGAACTCACTGGACACAAAGAATGCTGCGTCCTTACTATTCTAAATGTCACCAGCTAGGAGCAAACGGATGACTACTAATGGTAATTAAATACCTCTGAAGCCATTTGTACCAATAACAAAGAGTTACTGTCAGAACTTGAATGAGGTCCATCTGCCCATTTTTAAAGAATGTTAACATTATGTAAGTGATAACGCAGACAACAGCCACCTAAAATATGACCATGTTAAAAGCTGGGGTGCGCCATTCTCTGAGCTGAATTTTGACTGTTTTGGTGTTTCCTTTGGAGTCAAGGAATTAATGGGAATGTGTGTGTGTGTGTGTGTGTGTGTGTGTGTGTGTGTGTATTATGGTTGTTTAAAGGGACAGTTTGGCTCATGAAATGACATGACAAAAGAACTTTTCAAGCTATTCTGCCCCATGGCAGAAACTCCCATTACCTGGATTCCCAGTGTCCAAAATGGAAATATATTTTCCTTCTCTTTGTCTCCGTCTCCTCTGCCATGCTTACTTCTTGTCAGTGACAAGTAGTAAGATCTTAATTTGATATTCTCTTCTTTCCTTGAGTAAAGAGAGGAAAAGAGTCTTCTTTTCTCAGCTTAGTATTTCTTGAATGGCTCCATGCCTTCACAAATGCATTCCCTGTGCCTAGGGTAACATCCTTTTGGAATTCTTGACTTCCATCATAGCTCAGCTCTAGTCTTACTTCTTATATGAAACCTTCCTTGACTTCCTTCAGCTGCCAGAATTCTCTCCCTAAAACTCTAATATTTGGTTTGTATATATTTTGTATTTATTTATCTGTTTGGACTGCCCCTCCCCCTTAGTAGAATATAAGCTCTTTGTGTACAGTAACTGTTCCATTTTGTTTTTGTGTCTCCAGTACATGCCTAGCACTGAGCTGGTTCTTAATAAATGCTTGAATGAATGAATTCTTGGAGACTAAATGAATGCTTGAATGACTCAGCGAGTGCTTTAATGAATATTTGAGTGAATGAATAAATATTTGAATGAATGCATGAATGGATGGATGGATGGATAGATGGATGAATGGGTGGATGGAAAGATGGATGGATGGATAGTTGACTTAGATGACAGATTCAACTTTGGCAGGTTCATCTATTTAATGCTATCCAAAGAGTGTAAGAACCCTGGGGACCCAGTCAGCCCCAATTTGTTTTCTGTTGAATTTCCTTTGTGATTTCCTCAGAGCCAAAGAGAAATCAGAGAAAATATTAAATCATAGTGGACCAACTTGGTAAAATTGTTTAAATGCTTTTAACTATACCTAAACATTTTTGGTAATGAATGCAGAAGTTAATGTTGGATTTGTCAATCCTTTGAAGAGATTGTTGATTCTTATAAAAACCAGGACTTCATTAAATCAATCATCTGGCAATTAGAACATGGTGCAGTGAAAAACACAGTGTATCTAGAGGTGGAATCAGAAAACCTGAGTTCAATCTTTGGCTGTACCTCTGACTACCTGTGTGACCTTGGGCAAGTCACTTAACTTTACCAGATCTCAGCTTCCTCCTTTTAAAAAAAGTTCATTCATATGTATAACTATACATGTAATTAATTTGTTAAGTATCAAACTAACATGTACTTCTCACACTTCATGAATACATACCTCAAGTGAGGAAAATAGTAAATTAATTTAAAATGTTAAAATAATTGTTCTGAGAAAATTTTAATGTGGATTTTAACTAAGGCCACATCACATCTGAGGTCCTTGCCAACTATGGATCTATTATTCTATGATCTTTATGACTCTATAAACTAAAATTATAATTTATAGAAAAAGCCAACAACATGTATTATTATTTTCTGATATTTTCTCTTTCAAAAAATTCACTTCTCTTTTCAAAAAGAATTTTGCTTTTCTTGTGGAAAGAGAGTATTGACCCTAAGGATAATAGCCTAGGAATGGATTGGCATAGAAAAAAGTATACAAAGACTTCTTTCTGATAACTTCCTGAAACTGGCTTCCTCAGGGAGAACTGGAAACTGGACTGGTCTTCTGAGTAATGATTTCTGACATTTACTAGATAGATATCAGAGGGTGTATTTTCTTACAGGTGTGAGTTATGGCTCTTCCATGAAGGTCTTCCTCTGATGTCACATAATGGCACAGAGGTAACTCTTGCTTCTAAAAGCTTAGGTCATTGAAACCTATGCCTTAGCAGTGTTTGTAAAGTTGGAATGACATTAAGTACTGACCTGGTCATGATTGGACTGATTGTGTCTAGTCATCTGAGGACCATTTTAATTCAGAAAAGGCTCATCTCTGCGATGTAAGGTCCTTAAGGGTTAGACTCCTTGAGGGTAGAGATTGTTCTAATTTTCTCTTTCCCCAGTGTCTAGGACAGTGCTTACACTAATAACTGCTTGCTGAATGAATGAATCACTAGAGTGTTGGCCAGTAGGTGGTGAGTTTTCTTTTGGTTACAGAAAAAATTATTACTATTATAATGAACAATAATAGTAATAGGGGTAATAAAGGAAGAATAAGTTTAATGTAATTAATACCTACATGATACCAATCAGTGTACACTTTGGGACTATAAAATAGACAGTAACAGATTTGGAAAGTATCCTAACCCAAACCCACGCAGTATCAATGAAACACAGAACTCATCATATCTCAGCTGGATACTCTCCTGGTGTTCATGTTCTCCAAAAATAAATCATCCTACAAGATGATATCAGTTCTGGAAACTCACTGACCTTCCTCAGTGCTCTCTGCCTCTGGGGCTCCTCCTGCCTTCTGACTGGACAGGGTTGATGGTATACATTGAAAAGTTGCTGGCTGAGGATTTCATTATGTCCCCATACAGCACACCCTTATTTTACTTCCCCACAATAGGCACACTTCGTAAGCCCTTTTTTGATTTTGTCCTCTCTCATTAGATTGTGAGCTCCTTGAGAACAGGGACTGTCTTATGTCTTTTCTTTGTATCTCTAGTATGGTGCCTGGTGCACAGGTACTTAATAAATGTTACTGACTCATCACTTCAACACAGTTATAGAAAGATGAACACTTCCTTGTTTGAAAACGTGGAAGAGGATTAAGACGTTCTCAGAACATGTGATAAATAAGGTAAAAATTTACAGAAATGTTTTAGTGAATGAATAGTGCTTTACCAAGAAATAGTAAAGGCTTACATGGTACATTTGTCAAATGGAACCTAGAATGGTTTATGTCTGGATGGGGGGGCAGGGATGATGAATAGAGCACCAGGACTAGAAAAGGAAGACTCAATTTCTTGAAGTCAAATTCAGTCTCAGACACTTACTAGCTGTATGACCCTGGGCAAGTCATTTAACCCTATAAAATGAGCTGGAGAAGGAAATGGCAAACCACTCCAGTATCTTTGCCAAGAAAATCACCAATGGGGTCACTAAGAGTTGGACACGAGTGAAAGGACTCAACAACAACATATGTGGATGGAGCTTGTAAAACAGTTAAGAGCTAAGGGTGGAATCAAAAGGTCCTGTGAGCAATATTTACATATATTTAAGTTGAGTTGACTTAACAAGTATTTATTAAGGGGAAAGGAGAAAGGCCTGAACAGTCTGCTTTCAAGGAGGTCACATTCAAATGGGAAGACAATGTATAAGCAACTAGGTAGATTGAAGATAAACACATAGGCACACACACAGAGTAGTAGATAAGAGGCACATGGAAAGGGGGAGGCATTTGCAGCTAAGTGGACTAGAAAGGTCCTGGAGTAGATGACCTTTGCTCTTTGAGCTGAGTCTTCTTGAAGAACGTCAGGGAAACTGAGGAGCGGAAGTGAAGGGGTAGAAACTTCCAGGTACGGAGAACAATGAGTACAAAGGTGTGGAGATGGGAGATGTAGTGCCATATTTAAGGAAATAAAAGTGGGCCAGTAGCAATACCTCCACAAAAAGTCATGGAGGAAATGGCCATGTCATGCCGATCTGTTTATAGTAAAAGAGGGGTATAGGATGGTAACCAGAATCAAGCTACTGTCACTTTCAAGTCTGATGGAGGCTGGACTTACTGATCAATGCTGATTATTCAAGAAAATGATAGAAGCATGCAATTGCTCACTTTGGGTAAGCACCTGCTGAATACTTCACAAGACACAACTCGGTAGCAAGAAGGTACATAATAAGCTCAATGTCTTTTTAAAAACTAGTATAACAAATGCCTCTAATGCAAATAGATTCAAACATTCCTTGAGAATTCAACAAGTGAACGGGAATCAAAACATCACTACAGATAAAATATTCCCATAATCACTCAGACATAATATTGATCCATAAAAATTTAAGAGTAACCTTTTAAATAGATATCACCCTCCCAGTGGTTCAGTCATTTTTTTTTTTTAGTTATGTCTGACTCTTTGTGACGCCATTTTGGGGATTTTTTGGGCAAAGGTATTGAAGTAGTTTGTCATTTTCTTCTCCAGTTCCTTTTATAGATGGGGAAACTGAGACAAACAGTAACTTACCCAGGGTCACACAATTAGTAAGCATAGAGGTAGGATTCAATCCCAGTCTTTCTTGACTCTTCTCTGTTCAGCAATGGAGGGTATTGCCATCTAAATTAATGGAGAGGCTGTACCCACACTGATAAAAACATCTGACTGTAACAAGTTATGGTTAAACATGATTTCTTTCCAAAATTCAAACATCAAAGTGTTGATCTGTAAATCACGATTTGATATGTATAATACCCACATCTCCAATGTTTAAAAATGACAGGATCCCAAGAGTGAGAAGGGACCTAGTTTAATCTGCACCTGTGTGAGAATACCATCTGTGACCTCTCCACTAAGGAAGATGTGTCCCAAGTCTACTTGATGACCTCCAGGGGAGTGTAGCCCACACTGTGCTGGGGCAAGCCCTTACATCTTGCTATAGTTTTAGTCATCAAGAAGATTCACTACATCAACCCAAAAGGTACCTCTCTCTTTCACTTCCACATTTGTCCATCTCTTTGGGTGATTTGCTGTAGGTTAATGGAAGGTGTGCCCATGGTTCCTACTAGATTCTTTGGCTTATAATGCTGTCACCAGCTGGTCCCTTTGCCCCCTCAAAGTACCTGGAATGTCTCTGCTTCTGGTACTTGGCTTTTATCAAGTGAGATAATATTTGCAAAGCTCTCAGTACATACAATGCCTCGAACATAGTAGGTACTTAATAAATATTTGTTCCCTTCCCCACTTCTTGTTACTTCTTGTTTCTCACCTGGTAAAAATACTTTGGAATTCTCCCCATTGGGTACCTTTCTGCCTCCCAATTTTCAGTTTTCTTTTATGTGTTGTCTTCCCCCATTAGATTGTAAGCTCCTTGAGGGTAGGGAAGTCTTCCTTTCCTTCCTTCCTTCCTTCCTTCCTTCCTTCCTTCCTTCCTTCCTTCCCTCCCTCCTTTCTCTCTCTCTCTCTCTCTCTCTCTCTCTCTCTCTCTCTCTCTCTCTCTGTATTCACACACCAGTGATTATAATACCTGGTACATAGTAGGTGCTTAATAAATGTATACTGACTGACTCTATCAAAGATTAATATCACTGTACACAATAATTCAGTTCAACAATGTCTACTTTTTCATTATTGCCACTGTTCTTCTCTTGATATTTTTCAGTTCCAGTTTATCTGTTTTCTTGAGATGCAGCAGGAGGTGTGGTAGGTATAGGCATGCATAGTTTTGTAGGACAGAACAGCTACGCATTTATTGAATTAGTTTCTGATGCTTCAAATCTTGTGATAATATGGTTGACATTTATGTGCCATGTTGAGATTTCAAAATTTCTTACATGAATTATCTCTTTAGATTGTGAGCTTCTTGAGGAGAAGGACTGTCTTTTGTTTTTTTTTTAATCCTGAAGATTTAGCACAGTGCTCAGCACATAGTAGGCATTTAATAGATGTATATTTATTGACTCTTTTTAATCTAGCAGCAACCTTGCAAGCCAGGCACGATGGAGAGCATTGCTTTGATTTTTAGAGAGGTTTGTGTGATTTGTGACTTGCCCAGGTCCACAAAACCAGGAGGTATCTGAAGTGGGATTCAAAGCCAGGTTTTCTGGGCTCCCAGTCCAGTGCTCCTTCCACCATGCTGTGCTGTCCCTCAAATCACATAGCAAAATTGGAGTGGGACTGTGGTGGAAACGGATTTTCTCATAGGTTTCTTGGCTGGAAATGATTGGAGTCATTCCTCACGTAAAATGTCTGTTCATTTATAGACTAGAAAAACAAAACTAGAAAAATATCAAAGTAGGGGAGGGAAAGAGAAAGCTGGGCTAGGAGTCCTGGAGATGGGAAGCTGAAGTTCACTGCTCACCCTGATTCTTCTGATTTTACTTCTCAATCTGGGGATAAAACCAGGACTGTCTTTGTTCAACTCACTTCACCTAGAACCAAACAGAATTAGGTAAGATTATGTTTGATGGTGGCTCTCAGTATTATGGGAGCACTTTACTGGACTGTATTTTTTTCTCTGCTGAAATGGCAGCATTCCTGCCGTTTTTGGTGTGGTTAAAGAATTTGAGTCTCAGTGGTTATAAGGCAGGGAACTACTTTCTTCCAATCTCCTTCATCTCCAGTAACATATACATATGCGTACCTATTCTCTCTCTCTCTCTCTCTCTCTCTCTCTCTCTCTCTCTCTCTCTCTCTCTCTCCTTCCTTTCTCTTTTTTCCTTCTTTTTCTTCCTCCCTTCTTTTCTTCTTTTTCTTTCATTTGTTCCTACTTTTTTCTTCCTTCCTTCCTCCTTCCCTCCCTCCTCCTTCCCTCTTCCCTCCCTCCTTATTTCCCTTCCTTCTTTGTCTTCCCTTTCTCCCTTCTTCCCTTCCTTTATTCTCTCCTTCCTACCCTCCCTCACATATATACACCACCACCACAATGACAACCCAAACATGACAACTCTACAATGGATTCAATCTTGGTTAATAAGAATAATGAAAATTAATTTGATTAGAAATATATCATTTAAATTGAATCATTTCATTAAATCTTTTCAATGAACACTTATTAAAGACCAACTACATATAATGTACTGTGCTAGATGCCGAGGATACAAAAACACAATATACACAGTCTCTATTTTTTGGAAGGTTGCATCCCACTGGAGATTCAGCATGTACATAAGTAAAACACAAGGTAATTCAAGGAGGGAGGGAAGACTAACTCCTGGAAAGACTAGGAAAGGCTTCACTGAGGAAATGAAACTGGAGCTGAGTCTTGAAGGAAAAAGATTCTTTGAGGGGAAGGGGAAGACACAGTCCTTTCTGGACTTGAAGGATAACTTATGCAAATGTGGAGAGGTGGGAAATTGAATGTTGAGCTTTGTGAATAGCTCTCAGTTCACTTTGCTGTAATACAGACTATGTATAGGGGAGTAATGTGAATTGAGGCAGGAAAGGTAAACTGAGGCTAGATTCTAGCAGACCTGAAATGTCAGGATAAAGAATTTGTATTGATGCAATAAGGTAGTTGCTGAAGTTTTCTAAATTGAAGAATAATATAGACTTATGATACAGGAAGATTATTTTAGCATCTGAGAAAAGAGATGTTGAAATCAACCTGACATCTGTTATAGTGGTTCAGGCCAGATGTGACAAGGGGTTGACCTAGGGCATCCAAGATAGGTTAATATCTGAATATTGAGAGGAAGACTTAGATGTAGTTAACCTTGAGGGCTTTGATTACATTAGGATATCTCATTGGATCCTCACAAAAACCTAGTTTTAAATTCAGTAAGATTTCGCTAATTCACACTAATTACTAAGACATACCAGAAAAATTATTAAAGCAAAATTTAAAATAGATTATTGTTTCGTTACCTGAAATTACAATTCATGACTTAAATTGGACAGCTGAATAGAGATTCTTAGGTATCTGGCTTTATTTACTATAGAAGAAGGATTTTGAACTGTTAATAGGTGTTTCTAAAGGGTCTGGAACATGGGCCTTCACAAATGGTTAGCCCACAGGATTATTTGCTGACAAAGATGATGGCAGTTTTGGTTTTACTCAGCTTTCTAGAGCATTTGTGGTTGACCCAATATTTATAAGTTAAGAAATCAACACGGTGATCTTGAGCTAAACTCTGGTATGAAATAAAGGAATTGAGCATTAGGTTAGACAGGCAAGCAAATAGTACCACACAATGCCCAGAGTGTTTCCTTGTTCTTTTAGACAAAAGAATCAATGGAAATAGGATTGATGAGAAAGAACAACTAGGTTCCAAACTGAAGAGTAATCCCACAAGGATCATCATTATACAATTCATTTCTAACTAAGAATGTGGCTCAGCTACTCACTACAGGGAGTCATCTACTCAGCATCTATGGCCAGACTCAGGACCACTTTAATTTCTTCTTGTGAGATAATATTTGTGAAATACTTGGCACAGTGGCTGGCACACAGTAGGTGCTTCATAAATGCTCATTCCTTTCCCTTCTTTCTTTCTTATGCTCATGCAGAATCAAGTCTGAATTCATAAGAATAGAGCATTGAGGGCTATAAGACCCAAGAATGAATCATTGACAGATTAGAGAGACTATAAGCTCCTTGAGGCAGGAAAAAATTCTGGTTTGGTATTTGTACCTTCAATGCCTAGTGTATAACCTGGTGTATAGTTGGCACTTAGTAGATGTGTGTTGAATTATTTTTTTTATTTTTCATTTAAAATTTTTTTAAAATTATTAAAAAGTATCTGTGGAATAGAATTTGTTAAACCAATTGTAATTTCTTTTAGACAATCTTACATCATTTTGTAATATTAACTCTCATTTTCTTAGGAAACACTTACCTATTGCCCAGCTTCCCTAAATAATCCCAGAGGAAGGCACTTTGGATGGACTCTCCATAGAAGGTTTAAGGTAGGGTGGGCAGGAATGTTGGAGGAAGGGATATGATTCATGTCCTTGGAGGGAATGTCCATATCAATGAAGTCACCAATACATCCAAGTATAGAAATACTATGTGAAGGCAGACACACTTGGCTCTTTACCATTTGAGTTACTAATAATTTGGAAAAATTCAGGTTTAGTGAGCCCTGCAATAATGAAGTCATCCTTGACTTCAAAATCCTTTGGATTGAAACCTTTGTGACAGAAGTGGGATGGATGTCTTCAAATGAAATTTTAAGCTGAGATTTAAACAGTACCAAGTGAAGAATTTCTTAATGGTATTTAAACATCCTGGGTATCACTCCTCCCCACCCACTTGATGTTCTATTCAAAATGGCTGACTTCCGATTCTTTGTGCAGCATGTTCCTTTTCCACCCTGGTGCCTTTGTAAAAAAGCTTGCCCCCTTTGCTTGAAATGTTTTCCCTCTTCCCCAGCACTCCTTAGAATCCCTAGCTTTCTTCAAGGATGCCCCTTCCTATGCAAGTCCTATCTGAATTGTTAGTCCCATCTCCCATCAGACATTAGTTTCTAAAGATGAAGGGGACGGTTTCAGAAAAGTCTAGGAAGCCCCATATGAATGAATGCAAAGTGAATTGAGCAGAGCCAGAAGAACAATTTTTACAATAACAAGAATATTATAAAGACCACAAACTCTGAAATACTTAGGAACTCTGATCAACACAATGACCAACCACAATCCCAAAGGATTTATGATGAAATGTGCTGCCCACCTCCAGGTAAAGAAGTGGTAGACTCAGAGAGCAGAATGAAGCATATTTTCTTCTCTTGAGGAGAGAGAGAATTTGGAACTGAAAATGAAATAAAATTGAATTTTAAAAATTGGTTTCTATATATAGTATATATTTTGTATTTACTTGTCTGTCTATATGCTGTTTTTTCCTAATAGTATGCAAGCTCACCAAGAGCGAGAATTCTTCTTTTCTGTCTTTGTACCACTAGCATCTCGTGCTGTGCAAAGCATACCATAGGTGCATAATAAATGCTTGGGAAATACGCAAATGAATAAACAAAATAATGCCACAGGATAATAGAATCGGGATAAGACTATAGAGAGCACTGACCCACCCCCTCATTTTTCAGATGAAGAAACTAAATTAATCAAACAACAATCCCTTACTAAGTTTTTAATATGTGTCTGGTACTGTTTAAGGCTTGGGGCTATAAAGACAAAAATGAAACATTTCCTACTCTCAAGGAGCTTACATTTATTCTCTGGGGGGAGGGGCAGGTGCATCATGTGTGCAAAGAAGCCAATGTGAAATATATACAAAGCAAATTCAAAAGTCAGAGAGGGCAAATGACTTGCTTAAGATTGCCCAGGTAGAATTTGAACCCAATTCTTATTGATTTCTAAAAAATATTACTGAGATAATTAGCATTTTCTGACATGTTTTCTCAGTCAAATTCTCCTATTCAATCGATTTAGACTTTTAAAATGTCACTTTCACACTTTTGTTAAACTCAAAATCAACTGTTTTCCTCCCTAAGAGTAGTACTTGTCTACACCTTGTTCTTTATGATTTTGTATAGTGCTCACTTCACAGCTGTGTTTTCCTCCTACAAGGGAGGTGTGTGTATGTTTGAGTAATTCACATATAGAAAGAGAGACAGAGAACTCTCGACATTTTATAGTAGATGGAGCTCTGTGTTTGGAGGGGGGAAGATGTGGGCTCAAATTTTACACTTCTTTGAAACTAGCTGTGTAACCTAGGGCAAAGCATTTAAACCTTTACGCATCTTGAGCAAAGCTCTAGAATTTCTCCACTAAGTCAAAGAAGAGTTGCATTTAATGGTGGTAGGCAGAGTTCTCCACATTGAGAAAAGACAACATAAACTTACATCTCCCTCTCTCTCTCTCTCTCTCTCTCTCTCTCCCTCTCCTCTCTACTCTCTCCTTTTCTTCTTCCTTGCTGTCTCTGTCTACCTCCCTCTCCTTTCTTCCTAATCCTATTTCTCTTTTTCTTCTTCTTCTTCTTCTTCTTCCTCTTCTTCCTTCTTCTTCCTTCTCCTCCTCCTCCTTCTTCTTCCTCTCTCCCTCTCCCTCTTCCCCTCTACTCTCTCATTTTCTTTTTCCTCTCTGTCTCTCTTCTTCCTTCTCTCTTTTTTCTCTCTCCCTGTCTTCTCCTCTCTCTCCTTTTCTTCTTCGTCACTATCTCTATCTCCCTCCCTCTCCCTTCCTCTTCCTCCTCTTTCTTCTTCTCCTCTTCCCCTCTATTCTCTCTATTCTTCTCTCTTTTCTCTTTCTCTTTTCAAATTTGAATAAATAAATAGGTAAATGCTGAAACTTTTTTGAGGGCCACGTTCCAGCTATTTCTTCAGAGGTCATCTTGAGTATACTGGAATCACTTGGAATTGTGTCTTCACCAAGAAGCATATTTCCCATACACATTGACTTGCACTCAGAAGTGACTCTCTGACCTTCCGCTTTGTACCCCAAACACATCTCTAAGCACTCACTCCCACCAACTATAAAGCAAATTACAAGGAAATAGAGTACATTAGTCTTCAGGTATCAAATAGTACAAGCAACAGAAACAAACAAGGTACAGAGAACAAATACAGAAGACCTGTCTGACTCATGAACAGCACAGGAAATGAAAGCAGAAAAAACAAACACTGGGAGAAAGCATCCTGAGAGTGAACAAAGGCTCTCAGCCCCAGAGGTCTGCAGCTCACCTGAGGCCCACTCGCTCAATAGCTGAGGAGAAGCTGCTATTAACTGAAGCCTCCTTTTAATCCCAGGATCCCAATCCCTTCCCACCCACCCACTCTGAAAAAGGGAGCGAGGGCAGCCATGGAGCTGGTCTATCTGTGTCTTTAGTCCTTGGTCCCATACAAAGCACGTGGATACTTTATTACTAAGAATACAAAGAAGGAATCTATAGCAACAAGAGAATCAGGAAGCCCAGACTTAAAATGTATCTAAAGATAAGAGAGATCTTAAAAGCCACCAAGTCCAGGAACTCTCTTTTTCACCGCTGAAGAAACTGAGATTCAGAGAAGTTGTTTAAGAGTGGACAGATGTCCAACCTCTTTCTACAGATGAGGTAACTGAGAGTACACTGTATGTCTCAGGCTCAGAGAATGACTTGTCTAAGAATACACACTAATAAGATTAATTCTCTTTCTTTTCTGGAGTTAAAAGAAAAAAAACTACACACCCCTGAAATAGGATTTGTTTTTCTCCATGTTTGAGAGAGAATGATGATTTCTGAGGCTCCTTCTGGCTCTAAGTCTGGGAATACAGAATTTTTTAAGGCAATTTGGGTTAAATGACTTGTCCAGGATCACATAGCTAGATTCAAACTCAGGTCCTCCAGAATCTGGGGCTGGTGCTCTATCCTACCACCTAGGTGTCCTAAAATAGAGATTCTTACTACAGAGTTATTGAATGCCTTCATATTTATTACATTTTCCTGAAAGCAGAAATGTATTTCATTTTCTCTTGTGAGGTAAAGTGAATTGTCATTCAGATATACCCAATCCAAAAATGTCTGTAGAGCATCTACTATGCACAGTAACAATTGTAACAATTACCACAGTAGTAGTGGTCAGCATCTATATGGGGCTTTAAGGTTTGGGGCTGGTTTAAATAATAAATCATAGGATCACAGAGTTGGAAGGAGTCTTTGAGATCATCCATCAAATCCTTTTGTTGTTCAGTCATTTTCAGTCATGCTTGACTCTTCATGACCCTATTTGGGGTTTTCTTGGCAGAGATACCAGAATGGTTTGCCATTTCTTTCTCCAGCTCATTTTATGGATGAGGAAACTGAGGCAAACAAGGTTAAGTGACTTGCCCAGGGTCACACAACTAGTAAGTGTCTGAGGCCAGATTTGAACTCAGCAGATGAATCTTTCTGACTCCAGATTCAGTACTCTATCCACTGTGCTCCCTAGCTGGCCATCAAATCCTACCCCTTTATTTCTGATGAAGAGACTGAGGGCCAGAGAGGTCACAAACTTAATCAGGGTTGGGATTTGAAGCCAGGCATTCCTGTTTCTAAGCCCAGGCCTCCAGTCACTATGGACATGGCTTCCATGAATATCATCCAACTTTTCTAACATCCTAGTCACTGTGTATGCTCTTTGTCTCTGATGAATTTGTTTTGCCTTAATGTTGATGCAAATAGGAGCCATAAGAACCGTGTGCCCAGTTCTTCAGAATCCTGGAACTTGGAAAGACAGAGATATGGCTAACTATGCCTTGGTTCTTGAATCCCACCGTACTGGATGTCAAGAAAAGTGGGAGGGCCATTTCTTTCCATTCATTGCCTGTCACCACAGCCAAGCTCCATGAACCTTTCAGCCCTACATATGCTATTGCATCAAACAATCTGCTTTTCCTTCTCTTCCCATTGCCTAACAATACAGCTGCTTTGTGATTGGATCCCAAACCACCTTTATAATTGGGTCTCCTATAAGAATTTTATGTATATTCTATCTTTCTAACAAACTATATTCTATCTATCTATTTTTAAATACTCCTCATTCCTTTTCATCCATAAGACTTTGCTTGCACTGTTCCCACCACCCAAGACACCCGTCTCCTTCCATCTACCTGTTCAAATCCATTGCTAAATAGGATATCTGACATTGAACTAGAGAACTTTGGAGTTTGCAAATCTATTAAACCTCATTGTGTTTCTGATATCCTGATCTAAAATTGAGAAGGCATCGTCCCATAGAAATACTATTATATCTGGTAGTTTAGTTCCCAGGTACAATTAAGATAGTACTACAGTTCATCTATATTGTGGATAATTGAAAGTTTATGTGGGCTAGCCTGAGAACCTAGCCACGATTCACAATGTTGTTTCAGTGGGAATATGGGTATCAAATTCCAAATGACTAACTTAAGAAATGCTCTTTTGGAATACAACACAGTCTTTACTTGAAGGTCATCTATGTTGACCATTGGAATCTTCAAATGAAAAAATTGCCAGTCTTCCAGTCACATAATTTCATGGATCTACTCTCCCTCCTAATATCCCGCCTCCCCATTTTGGTTCCAGAAAGTTGAGACCCACAGAATCTAAATTTACTTTTTTTTCATCATTACTATCAACTTAATTACAAGTTGAAGATAATTCACTTGTTTTCTTTTTCTTAATACTTGCTTTAGAGAAGAGGAAATGTCGATTGCCAATTGGACAAGAGATTTGAGTTTGGAAACTGTGGGGATTCATAGCACAAGGTCACTTTTGCTGCTACAGGAATTTGGTTGCAAGGCTCTCAGTGGTTTTTCTCTGACTCTACTGAGTCCTGTAGTGAGATATGCTTTCTTTTGTGCTAAAAATAACAAAGAGAGTATTTGGAAGAAATCAGAATGGGCAAGCTGATAAATTATTTATAACAATTTCTAGCAGCCTGCCAATCTGTTTTGTAGTGTGGTTGAATCTTAATTTTTAATGAAGCAACCTATGAAAATCGGCTGGGGTGAACACCATGACCTCTCAATGATACTACAGAAGAGTTCCCATCCCGTAGCTGAGCTGTGTTCTTTCACATGCCATCACCAGGGCCTTACCTCCAGCTGACCTTAGAGTCTACAAGCTAAAGGGAGGTGGTTGGTACTATGCTTGACTAAGACAGAAAAGGAGGGGTCCAAGAGAAGCCCGATTCTGAAAGGAGATAAAACAAACTACCTCAGAATGACTATTGTGTATCATTTCAAAGGTCGGTTTTGACTAAGGTATTAAACTATTCAGCTTTTCTTCCCTAATCTGAGGTCTGTTTTTCCACAAAACAAATCAAGGGAAAAAAGTATATGAGAATCTTGGGACAAAGAGGTGAGAACAACGTTGGGGGTGGGAAGGGAGAGAATGAATGCCCCACAGTTGCTTTGATCAGGATTGAATGTGAGTTTGTGGTCATAGCAATTTATCCCATGTTTTCC
Organism: Pseudochirops cupreus; assembly: GCA_028627135.1. Taxonomy (NCBI): domain Eukaryota; kingdom Metazoa; phylum Chordata; class Mammalia; order Diprotodontia; family Pseudocheiridae; genus Pseudochirops; species Pseudochirops cupreus. The sequence continues at coordinate 36,244,487 of CM053580.1, read as the reverse complement.
CACATAGATATCTACCACAAAAAATGTCTCAGAATCCATACAAGGGTTTTGAAAGGGTTTGAGCCCTCCTCTTTCATTCTCCAGATCATTAGTAATCTCCCCCTTTTCCAAAGAGAAAACTGATGGGCAGATTTCATTGGTTTTCATTGACTCCATCACCAATAGTATCACCTACCTACCTGTTCTGAAAAGAGTTATATTATTGCATTAGTGAATATTTATTTGTTCTAAAAAAGGTTTTTTTTGGGGGGTGTGTGAGAGTGGGGTGAATTTGTGCAGAAATTCACTCCATTGATGTTAATTGTTAACTTCTTTGTAATTTATAGTCTTAGGTTTGGAGAGGGGATTCGGTGGGGTTGATGAGGGGCATTTGTTGGAGAGGGCAAAGGAGGTGGGGAGGGGGAAGGGGCATTGAGATATCAGATAATTTTGCCATCCATCCAGATAGGGTTGAGACTTGAACCCAGGCCACGTTGACTCCAAAGCCAAAGCTCTAAAAATTATGACATAATCTCTTTTTAAAAGAAATTTTAAAAGGTAAATTGTTTAAAATCCAGGATAATCATAGAAACACATTTCTGAGTTGGAAAAAACTTTAAGAATAATCTAGGCCAACCCATACTTGAATGAGACTTTTCCCTCCAGCATGGGTGACAATTGATCATCTGGCCTTAGCTTGAAGACCTCCAGGAAGAGGAAAGCCAAGATCACCCCCAAGCAGCCTCTTCCATTTTGGGATAGATCTAATTGTTGAAAAGTTTTTCCTTCTATCAAATCTATATAATTTCCTTTTGAAATTTCTCTCATTCCTAGCTTGGTTCTCTGGGGAACCTCTGATCCCCCTTCCTCAGGACACTTTGTCACATGCTTAAAGGCATCTATTAGGTATCCATTGTAGTCTTTTCTTCTCCAGGTTAAACATCCTTAGTCCTCATATGAACTGAAGACTTTTCAGAATCCTGGTTTTCCTTCCCTGGTCAGTCTCAACATTTATCAATATCCTTCCTAAAATGTGGCTCTTTGAACTGAATAGGTATTCCAGTTGTGCCTGACCAAGGCTTTCCTGTCTCTGAGTCTGGACCTCTGTCAACTCTGCCATGCTCTCTCTTTTTTTTTATTTTTTGCTTTTTGGAGGGGGGAAAGGTAGGGCAATTGGGGGTTAAGTGACTTGCCCAAGGTCACACAGCTAGTACGTGTTAAGTGTATGAGTCTGGATTTGAACCCAGGTCCTCTTGGTTCTGGGGCCGGTGCTCTATTCACTGCACCACCTAGCCACCCCTATGCTCTCGCTTAAAAAAGGAATTTAAAAAAAGATAGATTGGAATGTCACCTCCCTAGTTCAGATCTCTGCCTCTCCCAAAGCAACCAAACATCACCTTAGCTCTCTTGGTTTCCATATTTGTCCTCCATATACACCCTTGACTTATATTGACCTTAGTGTCAACTAAAGACCCAAATCTTATATTTCATTTTCTAAGACTTTGTCCAATGTTCTAGTTTACTGAGATCTTTGGGATCCTGGTTCTGTCTGGCAACATTTTAACTCCACCTCTCAGCTTTGTGTCAACAGCCTAAAGGGCAAGTATGTCATCTGGCCCTTATCCAAGTCATTCATAATTATGTTAAGCAGGGTAGGATCAGAGACATATTCCTGGGACACTGGACTTGAGACCACTTGTCAAGGTGACGTTCACTTCTTGAATTATTCCTAGTGGTTAGAAACTGTTTTATGTTTAAAACAATTTGGACATACCCTCTTATTTGCATGTAACTGGGCTGTTTGTGAGCAAAGTCCTTAAGGGAAGGCAAAGTTTGCATCTGATGTTTTATAGGTATCCCTGCTTAATAACTTTCTCCACTATATGGGTAGTTTGTGCTTAGTCAATTTTGGTTGAATAAATTACTTAACTCTTCACTAGTCTCCTTCTTATCATCATCATCATTATTATTACCAATAAGTATTCATTTTTCATCACCAGTAATCAGCACAGAATGTATTTTTAGTCTTAGGTCAATGGATTCTTCATGTAATAATAATTAATAATAATATTTATAGAACACTTTGATATTTGCAAAGAGCTCAGTGTATGAAAGTAAATAGGAGGAAAAAGAGGAGGGGGGAACTGTTTGAGATAGTGAGAATCTCCTGGAAAAGACAGGAGAAGATATGATGAAGAGCTCATGGTGAACTAAATTCATCTTCTTCCTGAGTCAGGAAAGACTTTCCAGATGAAAGAAATACAAAAGAAACCATGTGCTGCTTGTACGAAGCCCTGGGCCTTTTCCATCCGCAAAAATGAGTTTAGCTAAGCAGTCCAGAATGCTATGAATCACAAGGGTGGTAGAAGGTGAAACTGGGTCCAATTCTCCTAATTAGAAAATGGTTGACAGGAAATTGCTCGTGTAAAACAAGCTTACTGACATGTTGCAACATGCTGGAGAGACAGGCTTGGAAAATGCTCAGAAGATGAAGCTTGAGTAAGAGGTTTTTGTGATGTGTTTTGAGGTCAGGAAGATCTGAGTTCAGATGTGGCTTCAAACACTTAGCTGTATGACCCTGAGAAAGTTACTTAATTCTTGTCTGCCTCTGTTTTCTCATATGTGAAATGGGTATCATAATAGTACCTCCCTCCTAGGTTTGTTGTGAGGATCAGATGAGATGATAGCTGTAAACTGCTTAGCGCAGTGTGTCTGACACATAGTAAGTGCTTTATAAATATTAGTGATGATCATTATTCTTCTCATTAATATTAAGAAAGTCTAGAGCTCTCTCTTTGTTTTCTGATGTGCTCCAGAGGATACCAATCAGGTGTTAAGATCAGCCATCATCAACTCATTAGGTGCTGATGATAATCAAGTCTCAGGAAATGTTATTTTTTGTTAATAACACAAATCAGGTATATGTGAACAGAACCATATTTGAAGACTTTATAGTGCATCCCTTGCACTCAGTCAACCAGCGAGCTGTGTTGGGGAGAGAAGACTGAAATATCCCCTCTAGTCACTTCAGGAGGAAAAGTGATTGAAATAAAGAGTTAAATTACAATGGCAACTTAAACATAACCTTAAAAAAAATCTACTTTTTTGCATTTGAAGAAAACTCAGGTTAAGGATATTTGCTTGGAAGACAGGGGAAATATCAGTGTCTTTGGGGGGGGTGGGGTATAAGATTGGGGTTGGAAAGGGAAGCTCCTGCAGGAAGATGAGAAAATGGATTTTCACGTTGGCATGAAAAAGGGCCATCGTGCTGAGAATGGAGGAACATGAAAGGGAATCCTGGGTAGTAGAAAAGGAAAGGAAAGACTGAGCCAGAGCGGTGGTATGATAAAGTCATGATAGAAGGAGGGAAAAGAGTCCCAGGAGCCTGCCACCAACTGGCTGACAAAGCTCTAAAGTTTCTCTGTAAAAGAGGGGAGAGCTCAGTAGTTGGAGCGATAGAAATCTCTGTAAATAAGTAGTGAGTCCCCCATTATGCTCACTCGGGGCTGGTGTGTAGGGTGCACCACCAGGCAGCCTATTCCGTGGCGCCCACACAGCACCTGTGTGGCCATGGATTGCTAGGCTGGGAAAAACAGACCTAGAGCTGACGCCTGCAGAGGCACCCAGAGACCAGACTGGGGGTTGGACAGGGCCCAGCCTCGTTTGGGGTAACCCTGTGTACGGGTAAACACAAAAGCTTGACCCTCCGGTCAGTCCCTGGTTGCTCTTGCTGCTTTTAATTACCAACCAATCATTTCACTTTACAAAAAAGAAAAGTTTAAGACCAATTTCTCCAGTTTATTTATTTGCATTCACATAATGTATTTAGATTAGGAATGTATTTTTCATTATTTTACACATTTTTAGGTAAAGCATTTTATAGATACTAACTCCTTTGAACCACCTAACAACCCTGTGAGACAGGTGATAGTCCATTTTACAAATGAGAAACAGTGAGGCTCAGTGACTTTTGCCCAATTGGTAAGTGTAGAGTATAGGACTCAAACCCTGGTCTTCCTGACTCCAAGTTCAATGAGCTGTCTTCTAAGGCTTCCTCCCTCTCTGACTATAGCACTGTTTGACTTTAAGGGAGAGTGCTAGAATCCATAGTCTGGGGTTTGAATCCTGACTGTTATTTAGTATCTCTCTACTAGATGTCTAATTTGTAAAAGAGGTGGCTGAACTGTATCATCTCTAAACTTCTTTGCAGTGTTAAATCTATGATTCTAAGTGCCTCTTTTCCCAGAAAGTACCTTATGACTTTACATAAGGTCACTGTTTGAACACATCTTAGTCAACTTTCCTTCCTGAGGCTATGAAAAGGGAATGGCTGTCTCTGTCAGAAGTAAAGTAGGATGTTGTTTCCACCCTGAGAAGCTGCAGACTTGAGTGGATCTCTCTTGCTCTAATGTCAGATCTGGGCACCTGCCTTTGGTTTCCAAATCATGAGACTCAATTTCAAATTGAGCGTAGTGCTGTCAGAATTGTTAGGTGGTGCAGGAGATAGAGCACTGGCCCTGGAATCAGGAAGACCTGAGTTCAAAACCAGCTTCAGACACTTATTAATTATGAGATTGTGGGTGAGTTGCTTGAACTTTCTGTGGTTCAGGTTTCTCATCTGCAAAATGAGGATGATTAATCATATTTACCTCCCAGGGTGGTTGTGAGGATTAAATGAGATAATATCAGAAAGGTGCTATGTAAATAAATGCTAGCTATTAATTTTGTTGTTTTCTAATAAGAATAATTAATGGGGTTCGAATTACGAAAGACGGAGTAATACAAAAAAGTCGCCTTCATGAAAGGTTCACTTCTGGATTTGATAGATTAAAAAAAATTCTTTGGGGGCAGCTAAGGTGGTGCAGTGAATAGAGCACCAGCCCTGGAGTCAGGCGGACCTGAGTTCAAATCTGGCCTCAGACACTTAACACTTACTAGCCATGTGACCTTGGGCAAGTCATTTAACCCCAATTGCCCTGCCCAAAAGCAAAAAAAACAAACAAACAACAAAGAACGAAAGACAAATTCTTTGGGTGCCTGAACCATTTTTCCCCTAGTCTCTAAATATATAGCCTTATCTTCCCTGCTCCCTCTGCCTTTCCCTTTGGGTGTGTGTGTGTAATAATTATCTTTATTAATAATGATGATAATTGATAATGATACCTGCCAGTGTTCATTTCCCAATGAGTAAGGCAAACAGGGATGTATGACCTATCTATCCACAAGTCATCAATATGGCTAAACCCTTGGCCTCACATTCAGGGACAGATAATACTAATCATTCATACAAAGTCATAACAACTGATCATAATGACAAACATTCATTCCACTTCAGGGATTTTAGAAGGATGAAACCAAAGCAAAGAATGCTTACAGATTTTCATTGATGTGAGCTATTAAAATTCTCTAAGAGTTGCAGACCTGGTACTAATTTGGATTGGTAGAGGGAGTTTGCTCACAGGGAATTCCTTACTGCAATGAAGTCACAGGATCAGATTTTTAAAAACCACCACCCTTATATAAAGAAATATGAAGAAAAGCCACTCCAATGGTTTTAAGCTGATTCCTTTATAATTTTGTCCCCACATGTCCATTTCATTATTTAGATGTCAGCATCGCTTATCTAGTCAGACAGGTTCTGAAAGTCCTCTGTCTTACCAGGTCATCATTGAAATTATTTTATTCCAAATAAACGCCTTTAAAAAAAAAAGAAAGAAATACGAATGGATTAATTTATTCTTCTCTGGGAGCCTCTGTAATTTCCCCCATTAAACTTGGTCAGGGTTAACTTTCTCAGAATCAAATCTGGGACCAGGCTACTGTTTCAGGTCCCCCACCTGCCTGCCAGAGAAGTAGGGAGCGAGTTAAGTGTGATGTCCTGATAATTGGTGGGTTTCTCATGCAGTTCTGTTTACCTCGGAGAATGGCTCAGATTCATGGGGTGGCTCATCTGTTTGTTTCCCAGGAGTGTCCTCCTCATCAGGTACAAATGACTTGTTGTTCCCCTGTCCCGTCTACCTCCTTGGTGACGGATAGACGAGAACTGTTCCCTGTGCCCTGGGACGCTAATGTGATCTGGGGCGTGTTGGTGGCAGGCAGGCAGAGGAGGGGGGCCATTCCAAGGGGGCAGTCGGGGGGAAGTTAACACTATGAGAACTACAAGCTTTAGGGGGAGAAGAAAGTGTTTTTGTCTCCTAGGACTGCTACTCCTCTCTCACAGCTGTTATAATATTGATCTAGTGATTCAGGATCCCAAGTTAACCTCGCCCTCTAGTCACTGAGAAAACGAGCCAGAGAAGGGGAGTGCTCAGGAGCTCTCCTGATGAAGCAACTCTAGGAAACTCAATCTGAGGAGTGGGGGGCATGGGGGAAAGGGGACTCGGGTTCTTTGTGTCTCATGCCAGATACAGAAACCTGGAAGGGACAGAAATACTTTGGACTTCCTCAGTACCGTTAGCTGTGGAATTCAAAGCAACTGGAAGACCAGATTATCCTTCTGTTAGATGGGGGAAACTGAGGCAAGAAGACAAATGCCCTATCTCAGATTCCATAGGGATATCACCAGAAGAGGCAAGAGCAGAGATGCTTTAGAAACTTAACCTTTTATCCAGACCCTTTCTGATTCAGGGCTGAAATTCAGCCAGCCCCTGGATCATGGCTGGCCTCACAGTTTGGTAGAATTTATAGCCAAAGAAGAGAGCTGTCACTGGGGAATAGAGGGGGGCAGGGCAGACTAACCCAGAACACCAAATTTAGATGGCACAGATAATTCTTCAAATTCTTCAGCACCAATAAAACAACAAATTTTGACATCAGGCTACCAAAGGAAGCTTCCAGCCACCCTTGCCCCAGGGGCAATTTGGGGTCCTTAAAATTTCCTCTTTATGGCTCTGCCTAAGTAGGGCCGAATTTGGACCCAGAGGACTTGAGTGTGAATTATGCTTCTCTCAGATGCAACTCACTTTTTTCTATGAAATGAGGGGGTGGGTGACCCTAGACAAGTCACTTAACCCTGACTGCCTCCAAAAAAAGAAATGAGGAGGTAGAAGTAGCTGACCTCTAAGAAGGTTCTTTCTGGTTCTAAATCTCTTATTCTCTCCCCTAATAACTGAGGCAGTCTAATTATCTTTTTTGCCAGGCTCTGATACACTGGGAGTTCACTGGCTTTGGAGTGGAAGGATGGAGAGCAATGAATCCAGTGAACCTTCTATGGTGTTACCTGCTCTGTGGGATCTGAAGAGTGCCTGAAATCCTTTTCATTACACTTTGGTCATGGATGAGAGATTTAGAGTCAGAAGGCATTACAGGGATTATCTACTCTATTCCCATTAATTTTGCAGGTGGAGACCCCACAGCTGAGAGACATTAAGAGTTTTGTCCAGATAGTAATTAGCAGAGTCACAATTTGAACTCAGCTCCTCTGACCCCCAAAACAGAATTCTTCATGCTATTGCATGTTTTCTGGAATCTCCCCAGAAACCCATTACTTTGGGTTAGGGCCTTGTGTCTCCAAGCACCCTTTTAACATATGCTTTCAGTGGGGAAACATATGAAGCCCCCATTAGCCAGTGAGTCCTTACCATCAATTAGATCATGGGAAATTAGTAAGTCAGAAGACTAGCCCAAGCACTGAGGGACTGAGACCTGGGAAAATTCAAGTTTGATGAGGTGCTCCCTGGGGAGTGTAGGGCCAGGCATGGAGGGGAGAATGAGGCTAGGCTTAGAGGGGAAGATATGGGGGAGGCTGGTAGCTAGGCCTACAGGGAAATATGTACCTGAAACACCAAACTAAAGACAAATTGGTCATCTTCTGTTCTCTCTATTACAGGTGTCTCTCTAGTGTTTTCCCACGTTTACTGAGCGAAAGACAGAAGCATGCACCTAGTTTTGTTCCTGAAGCTGACTGCAATTTCAAGTTTCTATCACAGATGAGGAGGGACATCCTATTTTCCCTGTGGGTTATTCTTGTGGCTGCCTCAGTGCTATGCACCAGGGAAGGCCCCCTGGACATGCAGAGTACAGAGGCCTGTGCTGCTGCTCCCATTGCCCCACTGCCCAGTCAGGCTTGGAGTCTGTGTTGTTGGCCCTGGCGGCTGGTAACTGGAGGCCTCTTCTGCCGTGAACCTTGGCACCTGGGCTTCAACTGCATTTGGTCCGGTTTGGGCCGTCTGTGTTTTTGTTCCATCAGCTGTAATGTTGCTGCTGAGCACTTAGAGGTCCATTTTCCGCACAGTATGTAGGGATTTAGCGGAACAACTCCCATTCACGTTAATGGAAATCCCACTAGGAAATCTCCATGCCGGGCTGCGCTCAGCCTTCGCCTCTGGTTGTTTCTGTTTGATTGGTTTCACCTGTGTCTTCCCTCGAACTGCTTGGAGGATGTTAGGAAGTGTGTAAGGCCCGGCCTGAGCTCTTGGCTGAGTCTTAACCCTGTGGAGGAAAGGGTAAGGGAGGAACACCAGAAACATCCGAACTGCTTTGGGAAAAGTCAACAGATTGTGGGAATCTCCAAGGCACATTTACCTTTTGGTCTAGAGTTGTGATTTAATTAATGTAGGGTATTTCTGGTATGGGAATTCTCTCCACCGAAGCAGACTGACAACTCATCTCTAACCCTATGGTCTTAGAAAGTTGCTTTGGCACATGACGGTGTTAGGGGACTTGCCCAGGGTCACACATCCAGTAAGTGACAGAGGTAAGTCCTAAACTGGCATCTTCTTGCTTTATCCAATATGCCATATGATTGTTTCTGGTACTTAAAGGAAGTAGGATAATAAAGGAATTAGGTAAAAAAAATACTCTACGAGATTGAGTTGAGTGAACTCCCCCAGGCTGCCAAGAAGTTCATCAGAGTGATGGCCAAATTCTTAGTTGGAATTACGTAAGCAGATTAATAATAATATTAACTACTATTTGCAGAGTGCTTTTAGGACTAAAAAGCATTTTCCTTAACTCATCTCATTTTCACAACCCTGGGAAGTACATATTATTATTATTCCATTTTATTGGTGAGGAAATTGAGGTTGATATAGGTTAGTCACATAGCTAGTAAATAAATATCTGAAGCAGGATTTGAACTCAGGTCGTCCTGACTCCAAAACCAAGCACTCTGCCTATTACTTAGCACAAAATAATGTCCTTGAAGTAAGCAGTAGGAGATTCTCTTTGAGGGAGGCAGGAGAAGGGAGAGCAGGAGAGTCATTAAGACATTCTAAAATAATGCTCATTAAATTGGTGATGAGCTCAATTGTCTCTATATTGTTGAAGGACTGCAAGTGTGGCAGAAAGAAAGGAGAGAGAGAGAAAGAGAGGGAGAGAGAGAGAGGGAGAGGGAGAGAGAGAGAGAGAGAGAGAGAGAGAGGAAGAAGAAGGAGGAGGAGAAGGAAGAAGAAGAGAAGGAGGAGGAGGAGGAGGAAGGAGAAGGAAGTGAAGGAAGGAAGGAAGAAAGGGAGGAGGGAAAGGAAGGGAGGAAGGAAGGATTCTGTTACTTGCCCCCTCTTCTCCACTCCTTGTTTCATAGATAGTCCTTTAGTGACGGATTTATTTGTTATGATCAACAATTTGGAGGATTGGGCATTTCTCTGAAGTTTCTGTCTATCCCTTTAATTTTGAGAGAAATATGACCACCTTGTTGGCAGCCCAGATCTTCTACCTCACCTCACCCTCTCCTGTTCTGGGAACCTTGGGTTCTGTGCCCTTCATGTGATGTGATGTGATGTGTGTGTGTGTGTGTGTATGTGTGTGTGTGTGTGTGTGTGTGTGTGTGTGTGTGCTATCCCTGACTGCATTTCTGGCTTGTTCTCTCTTTTGCTGCCTACTGGATTAGGTTCTAGGAGTGTACATTAGATCTTCCCTTTGAGATCTTGATGCTGCCATACATGCCCTCCAGAGCATGAAAACTTCTCCAGACCCCCTCTCTTTGTCCAATTTTGAGAAGAATGGTTTTTTAATGTCTTTGACTTCATTCAGTGTTACGGTCCACAGAATGTGTGGGTTTACATTTTGCAGGCCATAATGGGGACAATTCAGAGCCTCCTGACACCATTGCTTTGGTAGCCAGATGTTGCCTACTGCTTGATTTGTGATGTTGGTTAGTGATTGCCAACTTAGAGGTTGGACCTCTAAGTTCCTTGACCTCAAGAAAGCACTGAGTGTAATATTAAAAGAACAGGTTAAAAAGACAAGGCCTGACTTACTTGGCAAAAAGATTAACCAAATATGGGAAAACCTTTGGAACTACCAAAAATCTACAGTCTGCTGGTACTTTCCTTGGTGTAGCTGGGGATCCCAGGTTCACAACTAGGCTGAACCTTAGATGTTACTTACTTTCATCCTCTCCCTTTCACAAATGAGGAAAATGAACCCCATCAGTCACACTGGTATCAAGTGGCAGGCAATGCCAGGGTTCAAATCCAGACTTTCTGACTACAGTATATCTCACATCTTTTCCACCTACCTTCATGAGTGGAGGAAAGGAACCTATACCTAGCTACCAGAGCAGAGCAAGTAGGTATAAAAAGTGATAGGGTGCTGGGCCTGGGGTCAGGAAGACCTGGGTAAGTCACAGCCTGTTTGCCTTAGCTTCCTCATCTGTAAAATGGGCACCTACCTCCCGGGGTTGTTGTGAGGAACAATTGAGATAACAATTATAAAGTGCTTAGTATAGTGTCAGACACACACACACACACACACACACACACACACACACACACACAGAGCTGTCAGATTATGGCTCCTTCCTGTTTTCTTTGATTTGTACATTTTGAGACTCCCTGGATCCCATCTTGATGGCACTGTGGGGAAAGCCCCTGCCCTTCGGAGCCAGCAGATCTAGGTTCTGATCCAGACTCCCAGCCCTACTGGTTCTGTGACCATGGGCTAGCCACCTCGCTGTTCGTAGTTTTGACTTCCTCATCTGTGAACTTCTAAATGATGAGATCTGTGCTCTCATCAATGGACACACTTCTTCCAATTACACAGACAGCGACCCTTCCCTACCTTCTCATCTTTGCAGCTCTTCTCTGAGCCCTCCACGGGGGTCCTTCCATCTGGTCCTCCTGCCATTATGTGGGGACCAGGGAAGTAAGAGGATAATGATAGTTGTACTATCACTGTTATAGAGCTGGGGGAGGGGGAAGGGAGAAAGGGAGGAATAGCTTTGTGAACCTTTACATGCTACAAAAATATGTGCTGTGATTGTGTATCAATAATGCTCCATAATAAAAGCTTAACCACTTTTTGGTATTCCTGTCTGGACTGATGGCTGCTTTTTGTTGTTGGTTTAAGTATGGCTAATAGGATGTGATTCCAATGGAATGTAAACCCCTTGAGGTTGGGGGTGGGTATTCTTGTCATTATAGCTTGAGTCCTCAGCACAGTATATAGCAGGCACTTAATAAATGCTTCTTTAATTGAATTGAATTGAATTCATAATAGGCTTAGCAGTATGCCCTTTGGTTTGCCTCTGTTATCTACATGGTTGCTAATATCTCCTACAGAAGGTCTCTGAAATTCATTAATAGCTGACATTTATGTAGTGTTTTAATTAGCATCCATACTCAACCTTCAAAGTACCGGAGATATTTCATTTCTTCAAATCAGCCTGGAATGTTCTCCCTCTTCATCTTGGCTGCCTGGCTTCCCTGACTTTCTTCAGGTCTCAGTTTTTAAAGTTTCACCTTCTGCAAGAATCCTTTCCTGGTCCCTCTCAATGTTCCTGCCTCCCCTCTGGGATTATCTCCAATTTATTCTCTACAAATCTTATTTGTACATAGTTGTTTCCCCTGTAAGACCGTGAGCACTTTGAGAGGAGTCTTGTGTTTCTGTGTGTATGTGTGTGTGTGTGTGTGTGTGTGTGTGTGTTTGCCTTTCTTTATATTCCCAGAATTTAACATCATATCTGGCATATAGTAGGTATTTAACAATTGTTTACTAACTTGACTTCTTTATATTCCCAGAACTTAGTACCGTTTCTAGCATATAGTTAAGTGCTTAATAATTATTTATTAACTTGATCACTGGTCAGAAATAACTGTAATTCACATTTACATAGTTTTAAGGTTTTTCTAAGCATTTCCCTTGCATGTAGGAAATTATCTGTTGGGTTAGAGGTTATTTCTGTTTTATTATGCAAAGAAACTGAGACTCTGAAAGGCAATCTTTTTTTTTTTTTAACATATTCATACTACCAATAAATGCTTAAGGTGGGATTCAAACTCAGGGCTCTGGACTGACTCCTTGACCACGCTGAGAAAGCATGGAGCAATGAAGCTAGAAGCATCCAATCCAGCTGCTTTCCCATTTCTGCGGTTTCAAGGTGTCTGAAGGGCCAATGGAAACAGTAATGAATTTGGAATCAGAGGTTCTATGTTCTTTACTACATGGAAGACCCTTAGGGAGTCAATTCCTCTCTAGGTATTTATTTAAAATAAAAGGATTGAGTAAATTATGATTATGTCATAATTTACATATTAAATAATTACATTATAAAAATAAATTAAATGGGGCCAGCTAGGTGGCACAGTGAATAGAGCTCTGGCCCTGGAGTCAGGAAGACTTGAGTTCCAGTCTGGCCTCAGACACTTAACATAAAAAACTAGCCATGTGATCTTAGGCAAGTTACTTAACCCCAATTGCCCTACCTCCCCCCTCCAAAAAGGCAACAAAATAAAAATTAAAAAAATAAATGAAATAAATTAAAAATAAAGGGTTCAGATGGCCTCCAAGATCTTGTCCAGGTCTATCATGATTGTCTAATACAACAGTTCTCAACCTGTGGGTTATGTTCAATTTGTAACAATGAAAATACATCCTGCACATCAGATATTTACATTATGATTCATAACAGTAGCAAAATTACAGTTATGAAGTAGCAACAAAAATAATTTTTTTGGTTGGGGGTCACCACAACATGAGGAACTATATCGAAGGGTCGCAGCATTAGGAAGGTTGAGAACCACTGGTCTAATACATCACTTGGTCCATCCCAAGTGCTTCTCAGTGGGACTTTATCTTGGTCTCAGCAGACTCATGGACCCATTTGTATATTGTAGGAGTAGAAGAGATGACGTTCTCTGGGTCTTTGGGGGGTAGCTTTCCTGTTGAACTTTCTGATTGCTCTACAGAATGGCAGGCCGTTCTGATACTTAGAATTTCTGGATAACTTGAGGGGAAATAAGTCTGAAAACATGACCACTCCCAAGAAGGACTCTTGACATTTCTCTAGAAGCTTGCAAGCTAGTTGTCTTACAACTTAGCCCTGAGGCCATTCTAAAGAGGATTCCTATTTATTTAAAGAGGAGGTAAGAAGCAGGTGGTCAATGAACAGAGGTCTCTGGTACCCAAGGCAGGAAGATAACGATATGGTTGCTGCCTCATTAACCCTTTCTTGGTGGATTGCAACCCTGTTGCTACCATCTACAGTTCAAAACCCTAGTTAACTCTCAGAGTTGAACACAGAAGCAGCTTTAAATAAGACAGGTGGTGATATAGCTTGATATCTTCTCAGGGTTCTAATAAGCCAGACTATGTTGAGGAGATTTATTTTACCTAAGACCAAATGTACTGCCTAAAACCTACCGATCACCATGTTATGCGTGTGTGTGTGTGTGTGTGTGTGTGTGTGTGTGTGTGTGTATACCAATGGTTTAATTTATAACTGACACCTTTACTACCTCCGAGTATATCGGTTTCATCTCCCCAGAGAAAGAGAAAACCAGACCCTGTGACTAGTGAACTGGTTTGAAAATCTAGTCTAATGCTGACAGATAAATGCACTAATTTTCTTCTGTGCTTGGCTCTGGGTTGCAGGGTGAGCCTGCTTCTAACAAGTCCCTCAAAAGCTTCTGTAACCCGTCCAAATGATGATGTCAAGTGCTACAAGGCCCCAGGTTGGCCCCCATCACAGGTAACAGTTACCCCGGGGATCAACTTACCAGACAGGTTTTGAATGAGATTGTGTTTTTAAATGAAAGACTGGCTGGAAATGTAGACTGGTACTAAGCATTAATAAGGGAAAATCGGACACAAACAGACCTTCGTGTTTGTAGCTTTGTGTTGTTCTGCAAAGGTCAGGGAAGGTTTTGATACAGATGGAGCCCGATGTCTCCATGGGCATCTGTGACGTGCCACTGTGAGGTGGGCATCTTGCTTAGCCAAGGGGGATTTTGGGCTGAGCCAAGAATGGAAGCTTTGGAAGGCCCACTTTCCCGGTCAAACAGGTGGATTACTGTGGCCGTAACCCTGGACAGAGGAGGCAAAGAAAGCATGTGCCCTGTTTGATTTTGTTCTAAGAGGAAAAAAAAACAAAGGAAGTTTTTGATCCCTGCTTATTACAAGGCAGTGTAATATGGTGGAAAGAGTAGAGGTCCTGTCTCTACCCCCTTTCCCTAGATGACCTGGGCAATCACTGTCATGGGTCTCAGTTTCTTCATCTGTAAAAGCAGAGGATAAGTGGTAAAGGCATTCCTTCCCCCAATAAATCTATTATCCTCTAAATGGCAGGAATAGAAGCTATAAGAAAGTCACATGCTTTCCTCCTTACAGGCCTGGTTGTTAAATACCAATCCCTCCTCTGTTGCAACCAATAAACAGAAGCATAAAAAGAGAATAACTTTCATGACATTGTCTGATTTCGTGCTTTTTGCTCTGAACTTGTGAGTACCCCTGTTGATTAGAAATTTGTGGCAATGTGTAGCCCTTGTGGGGTTAGAGCTGAGGTAGAGAAAAGCTCACACTGCATGTGAGAGGTAGGGAAACACAGCTTAGGTCTAGGAGAAGATTAATGTGTGCTCTGGTGAGAAACTCCCATGTGGATAAAAAAAAAAGAACCAATAGACCCACATTAGGAAATGTGAGGGATATGAAAATGGATCGGAAGAACCCATGGTGGTCAAAAGGAGCTCTTCTTTCTTGAACAGAGAACCTCATAATCACTGTGACTAACAATAAAACATTTCCCAAGCCTTAAAAATAGACTCGATGGGGAGAATTTATACCATAGCTCTAGAATTATCATAGGGTTACAGATTTCAGCTGGAAAGAATCTTGTCAGCCCTTTGTTTTATAGATGAAGAAACTGAGGCCCACAAATTTTAAAAATAGACTTTTTTAAAGAGAGATGGTACAGTGGAGAGGCCAAGGAGATGATCTGGTAGTTAGGGAAAACCTGACATTCACTGGACAATTCACTTAGTTTTTCAGGACCCCAGGTAATTGTCCAAGGATATAACCTTTAAGATGAACTTGTCAATCCGCACGAGTCTTTCTCCTAGAATCATAGACTTAGATCAAGGAGGAATCTCAGAGGCCATTTGGTCCATGATCCCTCATTTTGCAAATAAGTAAACCAAGGTCAAGAAAAATGAGGGGTCTTGTCTCACATCATAAGAGTGGTATGAACCAAAGCAGGATTTGAACCTAGGTCTTCTGACCCTCAAATCAAAGCTCTTTTTATCATAATGCATTGTTTGATGAGGAATTCCTTATTCCCTTAAAATTATATCCAGACAGGGAATTTTTTCAAATTTGAAGTGGTAAATATGTTTGATGTTGACTGTGATTACAGGTAAGCCCAAATAGCAGCTTCATTGCTTTCAAACTATTCTTCCCTCTGTTCAGGGTGGAGAGTGGGTATAAACCCAGCAAGGAAAATCGCTGCTTTCCCTCACTGGCCACCTAGCGCACACCAGATTGCCTGTCCAAGGAGGGCTTTGGAAGGCAGAGTCACGGTCAGGGTCCTTTCTGCTTGGCTAAGGTCATCCTCAGCATGGAGCCCAGGAGGTGAGGTGGCCGGAGGATGCCAGATGGGGACTCCTTTTCCCTGACGAGCATAGCACAGGAGGCAGTGTGGTGTGGTGGGAAGGTTACCTGATTTGGAGTCAGAGGTCCTGGCGTGTAATCCCAGTTCTGCTCCTTACTGACTGAGAGACCCTGGACAGATCATTTATTCCTCTGTAAATGTTGAACTAGACTGCTTCTGAGGTCCCAGCCACCTCTGGACCTATGAGCCTATGAATGGTGTGAGTTAAAAATCTCACCTCTGAAGTGTTCTGGCTGTGTGATCCTGGGCAAATCACTTCCCCTCCCGGGGCCTCAGTGTCTTAATCAGTAAAGGTGGTGGTTGTATTAGACAGCCTCTGAGAGCTTTTCAGAGTCCAGAGTAGGTACATTGTTAACTTGGAATCCGTGAACTTGTTTTTTGAACAACTGCATTTCACTAGAATTGGTCTCCTTTGCAGTCCTTCATGTTGTATTTTATTTTTTTGGAAAGATGATTGTGAGAAGGGGTCCCTGGGCTTCACCAGACTGCGCAAGGTTTTCTTGACCCTTGGATGCTGATAATCACTTCACACCACTCTGGCAAAGCAGCTTGGCAACAGGGAACAATGGAAGGAAGGAAGGAAGGAAGGAAGGAAGGAAGGAAGGAAGGAAGGAAAGAAAGAAGGGAAGAAGGAAGGGAAGAAGGAAGGAGGAATGGAAGGAAGGAAGGAAGGAAGGAAGGAAAGAGGGAAGGAAGGAGGAATGGAAGGAAGGAAGGAGAGAAAAAAGGAAGGGAGGAAGAGGAGAGAGGAAGAGAGGAAAGAAGGAAGAAAAAAACCCATCAGTTTAGCAAAACTAATCAATGCATCAACCAAGTCCTCAGTGTTCCACACCCATACTCCCCTACCTTTGCAAAAAATCAGGGGAGGTGAATTTTGTTATCTTTTCTTAGGACCATGCTAATTCATTATAATTACTCAATATTTCATTTTAATGGGTTTTGTTGTTGTTGTTCTTTTCAGTAATATTATTGTAATCACCATGAATTTTGTTTTCTTGGCTCTGCATTCTTCTTTTTGCATCAGTTCACGTGTCTTCTCATTGTTCTCTCTTTATTCTCCATTTCTTATAGCTTAATAACATCCTAATATATTTATGTTCTAAAATCTGTTAAGCTACTCCCCAGTTGACAAGAATCCACTGTAATCCAGTTCTTGATACCGCAGAAAGTGCTGTTTGAACAAATTGGTGGCTATATAACTCTTCTTTCTGTCTTTAACTCCCTTGGGGTATATGGCCAATAGTGGTATCTCTGGGTCCAAGTGATGGATATTTTGGTCACTTTATGAACAAATTCCGGATTACTATCCAGACAGATCACTTCACAGCTTCACGCATAGGATATGAGTTCAGCCTTCTAATTTTGCAGATAAGAAAACTGAGACCCATATTGGGGAGGGTGGTAGTTATTTGTTCCAGAACATCCCAGTGGTCTAAGTATCACCTTATGGATTTGAATCTTTGATATCTTAAATTTTAAAATACTTTCATACACATTTATTTCATTTGACACTTATAACAGCCTCCTGAGGTTGGCCAAGGTATTATTACTAACCCTTTGAGATTCCATGAGCTGTTGACTTAGAGACCACTGCTCTCACAAGCTGAGAGGCGACAACTTGGATTTAACAACCATTGTGGTCTGTGTTCATTTCTATGGACACTTTTGCTTTCAGATAAGAAGAAATCAAAGAAATAGAAGCTTTTTTTTTTTCAATTTCTATGGTATTGTTTTACTTCTTAGGCATCTAGACTAACTCTATCCCCCTAAATCTACTTCACTAAGCTCTCTCTCCTCTCTAAATTATTTCACAATAATTTCTGTTGCAGAAAGCTTCCCTACCTTTCATTTAGGGAGAGAATTGTTTTATTATATTTTAAATGTGTCCTTTAGATAATTGTAGCTTTAGGAAGGTTTATTGTTTGGGGTTTTGTTTTGTCTGGGCCTATGATTTCATGCGTGTGTAAGGATTAGGTCTGCCTCCATGGATCTTTGGGTCTGTTACTTCCAGTCTCAGAGAATTGCCTAGGTTTGGGGTGGGGTGGGGTGAGGTGGCACTGAAAAGTTGTGATTTGTCCAGGATCTCATAGACAGCATGTATTGTAGGCAATGCTTGAACCCAGGTCCTTCCAGTTCTAAGCCAATGTCACACAACTTCTCTAAGAAGATGGATATGTGTGTAGGTATATTGCTATATTATACACACATATTTAACACTTATATTTTTGTCATTAGCGGCAACATATTTACTTGTGAGCTGCCAGGAATCCTATTCAGCTCTAAGTCCCAAGGCTCTGTTTTTGCTTGAGGGAATCTACTGTTTGCCTCTAATTTATTCCTTTAAAAAAATTGATTCAAGTGTAGCAGATTTTAATCCCGAGAGACTTCAGAAAGAGGCATTTGAAAGGAACTCTGAACTAAGTTCCAACAGTAGTCTAATTGTGGTGAATGTTCACTAGAGGGCAGTGCCACCTCATCACCAAAAGGAAGCAAGGACAAAGGCCCAGAGTGACCCGGGTGTTTCATTGACTATATGTATTCTCCAGGGTCTCCTTCTGCAGCCTGTTTTACAGCCTTAGAAGCAAACCACCTACAACATTAGTATTGTAGGAAGGACAGAAATGGAGGAAGACCTTGAATGATGGTTCATATCCCTCAAGAGCTAGAAAAAGATGCCAGATCCCTGAATTGAGGTGACTCTTAATAATATCCTCTGTTGAGTTCTCAGTTCTCAGCACAAGATGAGGCCATACTTTCTCAGACTCTTTCCTAGTCTGAAAAGAGAATGCTCTGAAATTGTGAAATTCGGTACTTGGTTCATGTGTCCAGAAATGGATGTCTTTCACTGTTGTGCAATGAGCTAACGGATAATGGTGGCTGGAACCCACTCCTTCCCTAACATATGCCATTTCCATAATCACCTTTTTTGGTGAATCACAGAAAACAGAAATCGAGACTGGTGAAATTAGGAGAGGAATACAAACTAAACATACAATTAAAGCTGATTTGCCTTGAAGTAAGAACATTAGACTTGGGTTTGATGGCATATATTTGGGTATGCAACAGGAAAAAAGAAATATTAGGAGATAGTTTTAAGTACTTCAATTTT
The DNA here is from genome assembly GCA_028627135.1 of Pseudochirops cupreus. Taxonomy (NCBI): domain Eukaryota; kingdom Metazoa; phylum Chordata; class Mammalia; order Diprotodontia; family Pseudocheiridae; genus Pseudochirops; species Pseudochirops cupreus. Next base: position 36,225,579 of record CM053580.1, on the reverse strand, counting down.
AATGAACACTAAAATGAACCATTTCTTAGGGGAAACAATAAGGTACTTCAAAGCTAGTAGGGAAGTTGGTTCGGTTTTGCCAAATGTAGAACTGCCAGAGCCTGGGGCTCCATGTTTCAAACTGGTCTCAACCCTTCTGGGGGTTTGAGTTTCTTTATTGTTGGCAAAACGCGACTTCCTGTTTCAAAGACAAATAGCTTTAAGAAGGCTTGTTACAGAAAGACTCAGAAGACCTCTTGGATACCAGATTGCTCTTACATAAGACCATGTTGATGAGTTTAGTGAAAATTAAATGGAAACATATGGATTAAATTCTCCTTAGAAATACACATTGGTTTAGAAACGGAGTGAAAATGTGTCCAGCAAAAATGGGTTGAATGGTTGACACAAGGAACAGTGGCATTTCAATGGTTGAAAATCCCATATGTAAAAAAAAAGAAATGATAGTAAAGTCACTGAGAAACCAGGAAAGCTTCCATGACTATTGCATTTGCTATCAGAAGAGAAATAAACTTTCTTCTACTATTCCCAATAAAAGGACAAAAATGCTATTTCATGCACCAGGGACTTGAAAATGTAGATGGCAACAAAGGCTACTGTATTTATTTTATAGTGACATGAAATGTTTATTTGTATGGCCAAAATGTTTCATGCTGAATGAATTTCTGTATAAATTAACATTACGTACATACATATAAAACACATACATGATAAAAAGTCATAGGCTATGTATTTATATTCTAAATCAAGTTTAAGTCATTTGGAAGCTTATCCAATCATTGATTATCTGATCATTTTTAACCTGAGCTCAATTCTCTTCTACCAGAATCAGGGAAATCTGCAAAGGTCCTCAGATGCCCAGCACGCAATAGCCAGCATGTGAAGAAAATTCTCAAAACAATGGGAAATATGGGAACTAGGACTCAGATGAACCCCAGAATAGATTTAGGTGAAAGTGGCCTCCCCTTCTCAGGCCACCTATAGCAGAGTGTGGGTGGGTGGGAGGCACAGAATCGAAGTTGAGTGACAAGCTCTGCAGCTGAATACCTCAATGAGGACTGAAATCATCACATTTGTTAGAACCAGGCTGGGCTCACTCAGTCATGCACTCAGCCTGGGACAAAGCAGGAGGTAGATGCTGAAATGAGCCCGGGGTGTGCTCACTGCTGAAATACCTCAACAAGTTAATCTGTCTCTCTGGATCAGACAATCGAGCATTTATTAAATGTCTACTGTGTATCAGACACTGTGCTGGGAAGACAAAGATAAGAAAACAATGTCAGCCCTTGAGAAGCTTCCCTTCTGTTGGAGGAAACTACATACGAATGTAGCAGGTTTTTGGAGACAGGTCTCTGCAGGTAGAGTAGAGAAAAACCTTCCAAAACCTGCCACATAAGTAATACAAAAACACCCAAAGGAAATACAAGGTAGTGAGGGGGTGGTATGCAATAACATCTGAAAAAAATCAAGAACTGTCTCATCTAGAAGGTGACATTGAGCTCAGTTTTGGAGGAATCTTAGGACTCTAGAAGAGGAAGATGGGGAGGACTGTATCTGCACAAAGTGTGGAAACAAGCAACCGGATGGCCACATGTTGGAGAGGGTTGGACAGCAAGAGTCAGAGGCCTTATGGGAGTTCATTTTTCAAAGGCGGTATATCTCTCAAAGTCCCAAAAGAACGTAACTTCCTTGAGGGCAGGGGACAGGTTCTGTTTTATCTTTATATCTCAAATGCCTTGAAGAATACCCATACAAAGCAGGTACTTAATAAATGCTTTTTTGTGTTGTAATTTGTTCTCTTTCAGGTGGTAGGAATTTGCTGGATTTGGGAAATGCAATCTACTATTCCAAGAGGCTATTGTCATTTTAAAACACAAAATTTAAAAAAATGTGTGTGTATATATATATATATATATATATGTATATATATATATATATATAGTGTGTGTGTATACATATATGTATATATGCACATATGTGTATATATGTATATATATGGAGAGAGAGAGGGGGGTGGCGTAGGTAGGGGATGAATTCTTGTAGCATAGTAAAAAAGATTCTTATTTTGAAAGCATTTTGTGGTTTCCTTTTAGCCACAAAAACGAAAGAACCGGTTAACGCTCATGAAGTCCCCAGCTCAGCCACTCATCTTGCACAAATGCCCCTGCTTATTAGCTTACAGCCTGGGCAGGTATCTTACTAAGCTACGGTCTCTCTGCACCAGGTCATAGTTTGGGTTATTCTCTCTTTCAAGGCTACCCAGGCTTCATCTGTCACTCTCATTGTTGAGGGTTCTATTTTTCCTCGCCCCGCCAGCCGTTATTTCAATTTGGGCCTGACTTCAAGACAGGCCACATTGTATCTGTGATGTCAATGGAAAGGGGGATGAAAGTCATTAGAGATATTTGTTATTTTTGAAAGGTTAAAAGAGTTTTTCTTGGTGGGTAAGCACTTTCTCTGGAAAGAACTTCAACTAATTGTCTGGCCAGGGGATGGGCACCTAAGTGAGAAAAAATATACTTAATAAAGCATCCGCTTCTATTATTTTTCCCCCTTTCATTGTCCGATGCCTCTGGGCCTGGTGGGCTATCCGGAGGCATCTGAGTTCTGTATTCCTTCAAACAGCCGAGCAATGATTACACTGCTGGGCTGATTCCCTTTCTGCCTGTGCTAGGGAAGGGCTTCTTGCTTCAAACACCATTTATTGTAGAAATTGTTGCCAGGTTTCTAGAAAAACTCTGTGTGTGTGTGTGTGTGTGTGTGTGTGTGTGTGTGTGTGTGTGTGTGTGTGTGTGTGTGTGTGTGTGTGTGTGTGTGAGTGTGTGTGGATCCTTAAAAGGGCCCAAAAGAAAAGGAAAGAAAAAGAAATTCAAGGATATGTCAAGTCATTGGCTCAGATTATTCCTCCCCTTTCTGGGCCTCCATTGCTCTTAACTACTGATAATTGAATAATTGCTCCCTCATCAAATTTCCAAGGGGCCATCGATGCCCCAATATCTTCAAGTGCTTCTAAAAGGCAATAGTCATCAGGACACTGACCACTCACTGAAAGAAACAATGCTCCAGACTCAGCCAAACAAGGAACAGTGGCATTTCAGTGTGCCACAAAAGAATTAGAAACAGTACTATTGAAGCTGGAAGCTAGCATGGCCAAGTTCTCACACGTCGCATCTTGATTTATTTCCATCAGTAAAGTCCCAATGAAAGTAACGTCGTCTATCATGTTGATAGTAACCTCCTTGAGGGCAGAGGCTGCTTTCATTTTTGGTTCTGTATCTCCATCACCTAGTACAGTGCTTGGCACATAGTAGGCTCTTAGTACATGTTAACTCAATGGAATTGGATTAAATTAAACATCCATTTCTTTCCAGCAGAACCAAGAACATGAACGCGTTTTGTTTTTGCTGGATGCAAGGGCTCCTTCAGCCATGTGAGATTCATGATCCTGATAGATTCACAGCCCCTCAATATAATCCAATCCAATCCTATAAGTATTTTCTAGGCATCTACTTTTTGAAAAGTGCCTTGCTTTTGGAAATATGAAGACAAAACGGGAGCAGCCCTAACCTCACATGAGTTTGCATTCCCTCAGGGTAGCAGGAGAGTAAACATGTAAACAGTCATATATGATAATGGTGGAACAGGAAGAGGTGCCTCGGACCAGAGTTAGATCTGGTAGCGATCTCAGAGGCCGTGAATTCACCCCTCCTTTTACAGAGAAGGAAACAGAGACCCGAGTACATAAAGTGACCTGCCTGGGGTCAAAAAAGGAAGAACAGGTTAGAGATTGCTAGGAGGATCAGTAAAGACTTCTTGTAGGAGGTGGCACCTTCACTGGGCCCTGAAGGGAAGTAGGGACTCTAAGCGGAGGAAGTGAGATGTTATCTCTTATTTCTAGAATGTACTGTCCTTAGCCCGCCTTTTAAATTCCCTGATTTCCTTGAATGCTCAGCCTAACCACCTTTGTTCCTGAAATGTACTCTGATGAGCCTCTCCAGCTGTTGGTTATGCCTCATCATTTTGTATGGGCTGATCGCTTGACTATTTAGTTTGCCAGATGTAGAATGTAAACTCCTTGAGGGAAGGGAGCGTTTTGGTTTTTGTCTTTTTTATTCTTGGTGCCTGAAACCTTGCAAGCACTTTATAAGTGGTCGCTGAATTGAATTATACTGGGAAAATACATCATCACCGATGAATATCTATGTATTGCTTTCAAGAGGAGACAGAGAACAGCCAAGACTGAGGCATCAGAAAGACTTCCTTTGGGAGGTGAAAATTGAGCTGCGCCTGGAAGTAAGCTCCAGATTGAGATGCATGCATGCATCCCCTTGATGGGAAGGAAAGGGAGAGGGTGATTTCCACTCTCGTAATACCATCTACATATGAGTGGTACGGGCTCTTTGGCAGACATCACATGCAAAAGTACAGAAACTGGAACCTATCTGAATAAAACAAAGAAGAAAGGCACATTTGGATGCCTAGAGAGGAGTTGTTTTGACAAATGTCGATACACAGCATTGGCTGGCTCAGACCCGTTGTTCACAGCCTCTGACTGCTTGCATACTTTAGCTAATACCACTTCTGTCAGGGGAAATTGGACGTCCCCAACACAATTTCACTGCCATCTCCCTACAACATTACAAGCCTCCTTGGCAGCCAAATCACATATTCTTATCACAAAAAAATAAATAAATGAGAGAAAAGAAGACATACGTTCCTGTCAAGTTATGTCAAGACATATTTGGGATGTATTTCACTTCACTATCAGTGACAGCAAAGATGTCACGTATTCTTAATTCAAAGTAAAGAAGTATTTTCCTCTCTTTTTTCCCCCCAAAGGCATCAATTTCATTATTCATTTACACATAGCAGTGACAGCAAGGTGTCTTGTTAAAACAAAGAAAAAAAGTGGAGGAGAGCTAGTTTTTGTGTTTTGCTACAATCCTGAATGGGCATATCGTGTATGAAGTTAATTTGACAATATCATAACAAGCCCTTCCATCATCATCTGCTGCCACCATCTCCTCAGTCTGTCTTTCACAAATCCTTTCCCTTGTACAGATCTATATCTATATCTTGCTGTATCTATCTGTCTGTCTGTCTATCTATCTATCTATCTATCTATCTATCTATCTATCTATCTATCATGTATCTATCTATCTATCTATCTGCACATGATTGAACTTGGTTTAGCAAAAATCTTTGGCCATGTTGATTCTCTGGTGAAAGTGGCAATAGATATTAGATATAGCCATCTGGTGGCAGAGACTAGCTCTTAACTTAGAATGAACCAAGGTATGAGTAGCCTGTTGTAGGATGGAATAGGAAAAGTAAAAGTTTGGACTAAGTATTCTGCATGGTTCTCTCATGAATTCAACCAGTTCCTATCTCCCAGATTTATATATCCAGCCCTAGTCTCTCTCCTGAACACCATCCTATATCGCCAAATGCCTACCAGATATCTACAACTATCAGCATTTTATAGACATCTTGAACTCAAAATACACAAAACAAGTCATTATCTTTCCCCACACCCTCCTTTCTTCTGAATTTTGCTGTTTCTGTTGAGAGTATTCTTTAACTCACCCAAGTTTACAACCTCAGTCATTCATGCCTTCTCATTCTCCCTTGTCTCTTCTCTACTCCTGCCACAGATATCTCATCAGTTGTCATGTCTTATTTATTCTTTCTCTGAAGTATCTCTTACATTCATCACCTCCTTTCAACTCATAGACACTATCCTAGATCATACAAGCATCACCTCCTTACTGGACTATTGCAATAACCTGTTTATTGGTGTCCCTGCCTCAGGGTTCTTGAATCTCTAATACACCCTCCACACAGAGGCCAAAGTCATTTTTCCTCTTAAAAATAGGTATGACTTTGTCATTTCCCTGCTCAGGAAGTTCCAGTGGTTTCCTGTTGCTTCTAGATTCAAGCACAAATTCTTTGGCAACTAGATCTTTTTCAATTAGGTTCCACTATCCCATTCCAGGATTTTATACCTGACTCCCTTTTGTATTTCAGCCAAGCTGGCCTGCTTGGCTGTTTTTCATCCATGGCATTTCAGTTCACATCTCCATGATCTTTTATAGGTTTCCTCCTATACCTGGAATGCACACCTTTCTTGTCTTTGCCTTATAGAATTCATAGCTTGCATCAAATTTCAGTTCAAGTGGAACACCTAATATGAAGCCTTTCCCAACTCTCCTCCCTTCAAATTAGTTGGGTTTTGTATCTGGTTTTATGTTTACTTGCATGTGTTCATGTTTCCCCAAAATAGAATGTAAGTTATTGGAGGGCAGGAATTAAATCATTTTTGTCTTTACTCCACAGTGTCTGGCACAGTGCCTAGCACATAGCAGACTCTGAATAGATGCTTGTTAATTGATGGAATTTACTTCATAACGTTCAATCTAATTATAATAATTTAACAACATATCCAGGAGCTATAAGAGCATGAGTATAGGAGCTCATCCCAATAGCTACTTCAGATACGTTTTTGCCTCCTATGACATTCCTGCCCCTCCCTACCTCTGTTGAAGCCATTAAAAAAAATTTATTCAGTGAAAAATTTCCATTTCCCCATTCTCTTAACACCCCTCTGACATCACCCTGTGCTAACTTCTCCTTCACTCAACTCTGATGATAAGGCAGCTGTTCTGCTTTCAAAGACCAATCTACTTCATGAAACCTTTAGTCGCATCTTCTCCCATTATCCCCAATAGGTTTTTCTCATAAATATCCCCATGCTCTACTCTTCAGTCCCTCCCTACTGCTACCTTCCTTGCTGCATACAAACACTCCAGGAGTTCCCTGTTCTTAGAAACCCCTCACTGGATCCCACTGTGCCTGACAGTTATCATCCCATAGCTTCCCTTGTCTTCTCAGCTAAACTCTTTGAGAAAGTTGGCTGCTTATGATAACTATTTCCTCTTCTTTCATGAAACCCTTTGCAATTTGTCTTCCAATTTCATCATTCAGTTGAGACTACTCCTTCCAAAGTTACCAATGGTCTTTTAATTGCCAAATCAAATGGTCTCTTCTTGTTCTTCATCTTTCTTGACCTTGCTCCAACATTTAATACTACTGGCCATCTTCTACCAGATATGTCCAGTATTCTTCACTAGATTATAAACTTTTTCATTAGATTGGGAGCTCTCTTTTGTGTCCTCAGGGCTTAGTACAGTGCCTGGCACAAAATAGGTGCTTAATAAATGTTTATTTATTGATTGATGGTCTTCCTACCTATCTGATGTGTCCTTCACAGTCTCTTTAGCAAGATCCCCATCTGTGTTGTCATCTAACTGGAGTGGGGGGTGCCCTAAGGCTATGTCCTTAGTCCTCCTCTCTTTTCTCTCAATTGCTCCCTTACCTGGTGATCTCATCAGCATTTATTATTTCAGTTATCATCTTTATGAAAATAATTTCCAGATCTATTTATCCAGTCCTAGTTTCTTCTGCATCACCATCTGCCTACTAGGCATTTAGAATTGAATGTCACATAGGCATCTCAAACTTAAAGGTACAGAGACCTTATTGTCTTTCCTTCCAAACCTACTCTAATCCCCTTTTTAGCTTCCTTATTATTACTGAAGGCACCATCATCTTTCCAATTACCTTAGTTCACAATCTGCATGTGGTCCTTCTCTTTTGATCCTTCCCCACCCCATGTATGATTAGCTGTATCTTGTAATTTCTTTCTAAACAACAGTTCTCCTTCCCATGACCTATTCTCTCCACTCACACAGTTAATAACCCAGTATGGGTTACTGTCACTTCTAGCCTGAATTATTGCAATGGTCTTCTAACTGGTCTTTCTACTTCAAGTCTCCCCCAACTCCAATCCATCCTCCACTCAGCTGCCTAAATGATTTTCCCAAAGTCTGACCATAACACACATACTATCCCACCTGCCTCCAGCAAGATCCAGTGGTTCCCTTATGCCTTCAGGATCAAATAAAAAGTCCTTTGTTATTTAAAGCTCTTCCCAACCTTCCATTTTACTACCTTTCCAGTCTTATAGTCTACTCCACACATTTTCTCCATGATTTAGGTGTACTGATCAACTACCTATTCTTTAGCTATGATCTTCCATTTCCCATCTCTGTGCCCTTGCAACTGACTGTCTTCCATGCCTGGAATGTCCTTCCTCCTAACCATTAACTCTGGTTCCCTTTAAGACCCAGTTCAAGTCCCAGACCTTCTAGGAGGCCTTTCCTGATCAGCAAAGCTGGTAGTGCCATCCCCTTAAGGTTACCTTCCATTCACACTCTATCTTGTATGGACTAATTTACACAAGTTTCTCCCTTATTAGAATGGAAGCTTCTTGAGGGCATGGCCTATATTGTTTTTGTCTTTACTCCCAGTGCATAGAATAGTGATTGGTATACAGTAAGCACTTAAGTGCTTACTAATTGATTTGATTGTTTGATACTCTAGAAGAGGTATTCTTAACTTGGGGTAAATAAACTTTTAAAAAACATGTTGGTAACTTAAAAAAATATTATTGATATCCTTTGTAGTGCAATATATTTTACTTTATATCTTTAAAACCATTGTTCTGAGAAAGGATCTATAGGCTTCGCCAGACTTCCAAAGGGTTCTATTAATAAGAAAATTGGTCTGAAAAAAAGGACTAATTCCTTGTTTAAATGTTAAAAGGAAGATGTTCAACTGTGTTACTTAATAAGGATGGAGAGAGTACTACAACAGAAATGAAGGAGATACTTCTCCCCTCTTGGCAGAGATGGGGACTTCGGTAGCAGAATATTATATACATTCCCATTATGGTCACAAGAGAAGCTGTTTTTATTTAACTGTTTTTCTTTTGCTTTGAGGGATCGTTCCTTTTTAGTAAGGAGTGTGGGAGGGGTGGGATAACCAGAAATGACCACAATGAAAAAATAAATTATGTCAATAAGTATTATTTTTAAAACTACAACAACAAGAAGAAATTAAGACAAACTTCAAACAAGGCATTTGTCCGCTGAGACAGGATTCTTTCCCCCCATTGACAATGTGAACATAGTGTCACCTCTTGAGAAAATTGCTTTTCATTTCATGGTGAGTGGTATTCACGCAACAAAGTTATAATAGCTTTTTGTTAGATAGTGCTTTGTAGCACATAGAACACTTTACATATGATCTCTCATTGGAGCCTCAAAACAACACTACTAAGTCACTGCTACAGGCATGATTACTCCTGTTTTACAGATGAGGAAACTGAGACTTACACTAAGTGACTCATAGATGGTCACAGAACTAAGTGTCAGTGGCAGGATTTGAATCTAGAACTTACTGATTCCATAAAACAGAAATCTATCCACTCTGCTGTGCTGACTCCTACACACATTTGTATCAATATGATTGCAAATTTAATATTGATTGACAACTTTTCTTGCATGGATGATGTAAAGTCATTATATCTTGAAAGTTAATGCATTTGCAGTGATTCAATGGAAAATCCATCCATTTTTTATATCTGATGCATTAGATGAACTTAAATACTTTAAAATTAGCTTTACTCCTTGAAGTCTCCTATAATGTCACAAAGTTAAAAGCAAATGTTGTTCCATCATTTTTCAGTGGTGTTTGACTTTTCATGACCCCATTTGGGGTTTTCTTGACACAGATACTGGAGTGATTTCTTCTTGTCTAGCTCATTTTACAGATGAGGAAACTGAGGCAAAGAGGGTTAAGTGACTTGCCCAGGGTCACACAGCTAGTAAGAGTCTGATTTCAGATTTGAACTCAGATCTTCTTGACTCCAAATTCTGCACTGTCTCCACAGCACCACCTACCTTCCCTCTAAAAATCAAATACATAATGATCTTTGTGGGTTTGGATAGCAGTTGACAAGGACATAGTCTTATATGGGCTAGCCAAGAAGGTTGCTGCTTCCATATGAAAAATGAGCATTTTGCACTTGATTTTGAAAAGCTCTTTTATGGTCTCTAAGAAGTCACTACATCAATAAACACTTTAGAATGCCTTCTATGTGCTAGGCACTATGTTAAGCACTCAACAAAATTCCAAAGCCTCATGATACAGTTCCCTGCTTAACTATAGATAGTTATAGATATTTATCATTCATTTCATGTCTGCATTTGCAAATGCAAAACCAGAAAATAATCCAAAAGTCAACAAGATTCCGTTGTTTTTATTAACATCACATCTCCATCTTACATCAGCTGTGAGAAAATAGAAATTCTCTTTGGCCCCTTTGCAAAAAAAACCAAACCATACATACATATATATGTACACACACACACACACACACACACACACACACACACACACACACACATATTAGGTACAATTCAATTTTTCTTCAGTTCAGTTTAATTCAATCCAATTCAACAAATAGTGACACATATATATGTATAAAGCATATACTTTATATGGGGCGAAAGAGTAAAAAGAAACCATCCTTGGCCCTCAGGAAGCTTATATTCTAAAGGGAGTGGGGGTGGGGGTGGTAGAGAAGAGTAAGATACAATGCAGACACAGATAAGCGAATGGAAAGTTAACTGCTTTTCAAGAGGGAGAAAGTGCTAATGATTTGGGGGATTAGAAAAGGTCAAGTCACCTAAATTGTGGTTTTGAAGTAATTAGGGATTCTAAACTATTGTTAGAGGTGACGAAGGAGTTCCTTTCGGGCATGGGAGAGTCTGTACAAAGACCTGGAGGGTGGATACTGAGATGTTGTGAATCAGTATATCGCATATACATTCTATCAGGCTAACTCAACTATAGCACTGTGAAATAAGATTGGAAAGGCAAAGGGAACCCAGATTGTGGAAGGCCTTAAATAACAAGCTAAAGATTTTGTATTTTGTCCCAGAAGCAGTAGGAAGTCACTAAGCTTTTTGGAGTAGGATTTTGACATAGTTTATCTGTGTTTGGGAATATTACTTTAGCAGCTATGGGGAGGATGCATTAGAGATGGAGACCAATTTTGAGGTGCTTCCTCAATTTCCTCAACTGATAAATGGGGCTAATTATTGCAGCCATCTCCCAGAGTTGTGAGGATTAAATGAGATAATATCGGTAATGTTACTAGCAAAGTGTCTGGCACACAAGAGGTTCTATATAAATTCTAGCCATCATCATCATCATCACCATCATCATCATCATCATCAATATCCAGGTGAAGAAGGTCTGAACTATAGGTAAGACCGTGTCAGTAGAAAGAAATACAGAGAAAGTAAGGTGGTAGACTGGACAAGACTTGGCAACTCAGAATACTGAGAAGTAAGGAAAAGAAAGGCATGACTCCAAGGTTGGGAACCTGAATAACTAGAAGGATCGTTTATCATTTGGTTGTAAATTTATTTTCTTCTTTTGGATGGAGAAAGAAGAATTTCAAGTACTTTTTGCGTTTTTAGCATTAATGATACTTTGACTATACCTTCATATCATAAGGTCCAGCCAAGGGCTTTTTTGCTTTTTTTATTTTTTGAGACATGTCAGAGGTGTCTCATTCTTAGATTTCATGGTAGGCAGTGTCAAGGAGTGGAAAGAGCACTGTATTTGGAGACAAAGAACCTGGTTCAAATCCAGCTCTCTCATTTATTGTGTGGCCTTGGAAAGTCATTTCACCTGATTGGACTTCAGTTTTCTGGTCTGTAAAATCAAGAAGGGCTATGTCTTTGCCTTTCTTTTTAACTGCAATGCTTAGCATAGTGTCTGCCATAGAATAGCTCCTTAAATGTTTATTTATTTGAGTAATTGATTTCTAAGGACTCCTTTCAACACTAATCTCTAATCTCTCTCTCTCCCTCCCTCTCTCTCTCTCTCTCTCTCTCTCTTTCTCTCTCTCTCTCTCTCTCTCTCTCTCTCTCTCTCTCTCTCTCTCTCTTTCCCTTCTCTCTCTCCAGAATAAAAAAAAACAACAACTGGATATTTATTAAATGAAACTGTTTAAACATGTTTGTTTTAGACATCCAGAAAGATCTCATGTCTTTCACATGTCACTATTTTAACCCTCTGATTATTACATTGCAATCTGAAGTTCCACCAATAACCTCTCAAAAATATTCTGCTGAAATTTTTAAGGAAAAAAGTATACACTCTCACATAGGCATGTTACCAACAATAATCAATTAATCCAATTCTAATTTCCATATATAACTTTAAAAAAAATAACTTCCTTAGGGCAAGTAGTAAACCTGGGAATATTATCGCAACGGACATAAAAAGTAAGATTTCTACCATGGAGATATTTTGTATTTTTCTTCAAAGGGGGGGGGAAGAGAGGGAGGGAGAGAGAGAGAGAGAGAGAGAGAGAGAGAGAGAGAGAGAGAGAGAGAGAGAGAGTTCGTCAGTTTTCTCTCTGGAGGTGGATAGCATTTTCCCTTATGAGTCCTTTGGAATTATCACGGATCATTGTATTGATCCAAGTATCTAAATCTTTCACAGTTGATTATCGTCACAACATTGCTGTTACTATTTACAAAGTTCTCAGAATTCTATTCATTTAACCTTGCATCAGTTCATATAAGTCTTCCTAGGGTTTTCTGAAGTCATTCCTTTCCTCATTTCTTACAGCACAATATTATTCAATCACAACCATATGCTACAACTTGTTTAGCCATTCCCCAATTGATGAGTATCCCTTCACTTTCCAATTCTTTAGAACCACCACAACAAAAAGCTGCTATAAATGTATTTGTACTTATGGGTCCTCTTCCTTTTTCTTTGATCTCTTTGGAGATATTGACCTAATAGTAGTATTGCTGGATCGAAGGGTGTGCACAGTTTTACATCCCTTTGGGTATAGTTCTCCAGAATGATTGGACCAGTTTACAACTCCACCAACAATCTGTGTACCTATTCTTCCATATACCCTCAAGCATTTGTCATTATCCTTTTCTTCAGGTTAGCCTGTATGATAGGTATGAAGTGGTACCTCAGAGTTGTTTTAATTTTCATTTCTTTAATCATGAGTGATTTAGAGCATTTCTTCATATGACTACTTATATCTTTATTTTCTTCTTCTGGAAACTGCCCATTTATGTCCTTTGATCATTTATCAGTTGGGACTCTTTAACTTTTAAAGACCTTTATAACTTTCCCCCAATCTGCATTTTGAGCTTCATTCTACATTGCTTCTCTTCCCACATTTTTCAATCTAGTCCAACTGACCTTTTTTCTTACTCTTCACACACAACCTTCTATCTCCTGTCTCTGTTCCTTTGGACTGGCAATTTCCCAAGCCTGGAATTCACTCTCTTCTCACCCCCTCCTCATAGAATCCTTCTCTTTCATTCTGATGAAACTCAGATGCTGCCATTTACATGAAACCTTTTCTGATCCCCTCAATTTAGTGCCCCCCCTCCAAACTACTTTGTATGTATGTTTGCATATTCTCCCTACAGTTACTCTGTAAATTTATAGTTACTCCACATATTGACACATTTGTTGTCTCCCTCATTGTAGTGTAAGCTACTCCTTGCGTATAGGGATTGTATTCATTCATTGTACTTTTGCTCCAGTTACCTATCATAGTGTCTGGCATATAGAAGGAGATGACCAAGCACTTGTTGATTGGTTGATTGATGGAGAAGACTTTGAATCATGGAAATAATTTCTAATTTGGGGTTGGGGTTTCAATGATCACGTCATTCAATAGCTTAAACACTTTGGTTATTTATGAGTGCAGTGCACGAAAAAGTATACAGGGTGTGTTTCTGACTGATCTTTTTGTGTCTGGCAGTAATGTTCACTAACATTTTGCAATGACTAATTGAACTGGAAAAAAATGTAAAAAAGTGCAATTATTATTCTGAAAAAAAAAGTGCCACATTATTCAAGAAAGTTCCATCAGTTGTTCCATTGTCTTCTGAGACAGTGAGTTGGAGGAGGAACTGTGGTGCTGACTGATAACTTCCTAGTTTCTGGGAACATAAAACCAACGATTTAGGGCTGGAAGGGATCTAGAGGCTCCCAAGTCCAACTCCTCCATTTTGCAGATCAGGAAACTAAGGCTCAGAAAGGTCAAATGAATGGTTTAGGGTCTCACAGCTAGTAAATATCTAGGGCTTGATGGGAATCCAAGACTTTGTGATTGCAGGGACAAAAGCTAGGATCATAAGCAAGAAGTCCCTGTCTTGACACAGAGCAGGACTTAGGCACCATTCGCATCATAGGCAGTGATGAGGAACATATGTGGTCATGGAGCTAAAGAGTCAGAAATTGGTTAATGGTGTCTGAAGTGAGACCATGAAAACAGGAATCCTAAAAATTAAGCAACGGGACAAGTGGAAATGGACGTCTTACTTGGGATTTGGGCTGCAGTGGCTAGATATTAGAGCAAGCAGAAAGGTTTCTAGTCTGATAGTGAGTTTTCTCCCTTTGATGTACACAATTGTTCTACAGGTACATTTCTACGTTTGACCAGCCTCATCCTTTGACTTCCTCTAAATTTTCTTTAACTGGTACTCCTGTCCTCAATGAACTACATATCGAGGGTGCCTCTTAATGGTGGTAGATCCTTGTGAGACTGAGACCATATGTCCATTCACTGCATGGAACCAGTCCTAGATTTGACCGAGAGTCCTTCCAATGGCCATCTGCCATGTTGTTGCTGTTGCTGCCACATACTCCAAATGGACCAGCACCAGCCTCAGTTATGCTTCTTTACCTCAGACATTCCATCTTGTTGCTACTGTGGCACCCTCTGAACTGGACCCACAGAGATATTCCCTGGAAGAACTAAGCCATTTAGCTTCAGAACTCCTGTTTTGACACTGGGCTGCCTGATAACCAGCACCTGTGTTTAGCCTCTTCTCATTGCCCATCTTCTGCCCTGTCTCCTGCTCTATACCTCCAAACCAAACTGTCCCCAGACCCCAACATGTTTCTTCACTTGTTCCACCTTCTTCCATGCTGCTGCATGTGCAAAACCCCTCTGACTCCCATCTTTTGCTATGTCAGTGGTTTTCAAACTTCCTAATGCCGTGACCCGTTAATACTCCTATGTGGGTGTATCTGCATGTGGGCGGACCTGCCTGGAGATGGATAGAAGAGTGGTGTCTTGGTTCCCAAGACCATGGGAAATATGTGTTTTCCGATGGTCTTAGGCAACCCCTATGAAAGGGTCATTTGACCCCAAAGGGATTGCGACTCACAGGTTGAGAACCACTGTGCTATGGGAACTAAAACAATAAAATCTACACCACCATTGTTTCTGGAGGGGATGTGTCAATTGCCTACCCACCATCACTGTCCGTGAAACTTCCTAGAGCAAACAACCTTCCCTTGCTATTACTCCCTTATCTGTGCTGGATCCCATCATTAAACTGTAAACTCCTTAAAAAGTCTCATTTTTAAAAATTTGTATCCATAATGTTTAACACCTTATTAGCAAATAGTAAGTGCTTGGTAAATGTCTTTTTATTCATTCATTTACATGAAATTCAGACATTCATTACATGAATTCATTGGGTGAATTTATTTTTTCCATACATGTTAGTTTGTTTATGCTTTTATATTTTAGTTGTCATATTTACCAAATCATCATAGCCTTGGTCACATGAGATTTTTCTTGTTAAATCCATTGATAATGGAATTAGTCCAAGTGCTATCACCCCCCCCCCCAAGATATATGTCCAAATATTTTCATAGTAGCATTATTCAAAATTGGGAAAAACAAATAGTAAAGGAGCTGAATGCCCCAAATAGGTGAATGGTTAAATAAACAATGGAACATTAATTTAATGAAATAGTATAATGAAATTAAGCCTGACAAAGAAATCTGAAAAGACTTTTTTGATGCGAAAAGAAAAAAAAACCCTGGGAAAATGCAAGATAAATTAACTATGCTCATGTGACAATATAGTCATTGAAAATGAGTAGACAGGGGGCAGCTAGGTGGCACAGTGAATAGAGCAGGGGCCCTGGAGTCAGGAGGACCTGAGTTCAAATTTGGCCTCAGACACTTAACACTTACTAGCTGTATGACCTTGGGCAAGTCACTTAACCCCAACTGCCCTACCTACTCCTCTTCAAAAAGATCCCCCCCAAAAATGAATGGGCAAAGAATTCTGAGATGATAGGAACTTAGAGGCAGGGGTGTGACATAGTGCTATAACTCTTTATGCTTGAAATGCATCTGAAATGCAAGTCATTAAGCAAGTTTTGTTTGTATTGATCAATGTTAAGTTTCAAATAAAGCATTTAAAAATTTAAAAGATGAATACAACACAGGAAAGACAAATATTTTGCAAAATAGATTACATTTAATGCCTTAAGTTAAAAAAAATCTTTATGAAAACAGTCATTTCAATGGCATCAATCAAATCTACAGAGCTAGAGCTGGAACTAGCTTGATTATAAGGAAGCTTTGCACCCGAGTGACAGCAGATATGGCGGGGAGGGCTCTTCCTCCCAGGCAACTGCCACCCTCATGTCTTGTGGTCCTCCACTGCACACTCTGATGAGAGACTATACTGCTTACAGTCCGACAACACCCATGATCAAACTATGTTTCTTTTCCTCTCCCCCAACTCCCTTTGTCCTATGTAAAAAAAAAAAATCCCCTCTTAATTACAACTGTATAAAATACCTTTATATAGATCCTTCTATTGGTAACAATATATATTTATATAGTGGTTTAAAGTATGCAAAATATTTTACATACATCATATCATTAAAAAAAACTACATATTGAATTATTTGACTCATTTGCTTTTGAATAAGGTAAGATAGTTTTCTTTCTGAATTTCAGAAATTATTGCAGTTTTTGTTTTTCAGGTCAGTCATTTTTTAATCATTTGCCACTCTTCATGACCCCTTTAAACTTGACAAAGATACTGGAGTGGTTTGCCATTTCCTTCTCCAACTCATTTTACAAATGAGGAAATTGAGGCAAACATAGTTAAGTGACTTTGCCAAGGTCACACAGCTAGAACATGTTGGAGGCTGGATTTGAACTTACATCTTCTTGTCTCAAGGTCCAGTGCTCTTTCCCCTGTGCCACCTAGCTGCTCAACTTGTATCTAGCTGCCCAGAAATTCATTTCAAATCTGATTTCAGCAAAACACTTCAAAATCATTTGTTATTTCTATTATGTCAAGAAATGCTAACATTTGGTCATCTAGTTTTATTAAGAGATTTCAACTGAGAAGGTCTATATAACAATCATCCAGTGTAACACTTCATTTTATAGATGAAGAGACCAAAACTCAATGAGGTTGAAGAACTTGTCTAAGGTAACATGGGTAGTAAGTAACAGAACTGAAATTTGAATCTAAATTCTCTGATTCCAAATTCAGAACTTTTCCCACTATACCATTCATTGATACTTTAAAAAAGCATTTTAAAATTATTTCATCTTTAAAATCGTATTTCTACTGATTTTTTTTGTTTTTATATAACCTTCATTTTCTGCACCCAGAGACCCAACCCTAGTAACAAAGATTTTAAAAGGAAGCAAAAGGCAAAAACCCCAAATACTCAAAAGCAACCAACACATCAACCTTGTATCTCTCCACACTTGACTCTGCAGAAAGGAGAAGGAGAGATGGGCTTTCTCCACTCTTTTCTACAGCCAGGTTTTGTCATAACTATGTAATATTCAGTGTCTTTTTTTTTCTTCTTCTTTCTATTTACATTGTCATCATTGCATATATAACTTTCTTGGTTCTGCTTACTTCACACATCAGTTCACTTAAGGCTTTCCATGCAGCTCTGTATTAATCATACTCATAATTTCTCTGGCACACTAATATCCCATTACTTTTATGTACCACAGTTTGTCTAGTCATTTTCCAATTAATGGATGTCTTACTTTGTTTTGGGTTCTTTGCTGCTACGGAAAAGAAAATACTGTTTAGAATATGTAATTAGATAGAAGGTCTTTCTGCCTTTCATGTTCTTGTGGCATTTGTCTAGCAATGGAATCTCTGCATCAAAGAGTATGGGCATTTTAGTATATATACACATATGTATGCATGTTTGTACACACACATATAGATATACACATATATGTATCGTGTGTGCATATGTTGCATACATGTATATATACACACACACATACATACTTACCTTTCAGGATAATTAATTTTTTTTTCCAGAATAGACAAAGGAATTTTCAGCTCCACCAAGAATGTATTGTGTCTTTCTATAGTGCTCTAATATGAATTACTCCCCATATTTGGGGCAATTTTCTATGTCAGGGTTTGAGCTATTCTTTTTTTTTTCTTTTAAATTTGTTTACTTTTAGTTTACAACATTCAGTTCCAAATTTTCTCCTCTTCCCTCTCCTCCCCCTTTTCTCCCCATAGCGTTATATAATCTGATACAGGCTCTACATATACCTTCACACTAAACATTGCTCAAAGTGTAAAGAAGTACAGCCAATGGAATGAACGACAAGAAAAAAGAAACAACACAAAACAAAACAAAAAAGAGAGAGAGGACGTAGTCTGCTTCAATCTGTATTCAGACTCTGTTGTTCTTTCTCTGGATGTGGATAGCCTTCTCCATTATGAGTCTTTGGAGTTGTCTTAGAGCCTTGCATTGCTGGGAAGAACACAGTCTATTAAAGTTAGTCATCAGAGACACAATGTGTTTGTAATTGTGTACAATGTTCTCCTGGTTCTGCTCTTCTCACTCAGCATC
>CM053580.1:36187187-36206452 GCA_028627135.1 Pseudochirops cupreus | reverse complement strand
TGGTTCGTTTTCCCACTTGTATGATCTTTTTGGAATACAGCCCTAGAAGTGGGATTGCTGGACCAAAGGGTATCCATATTTTTATAACCCTTTGGGCATAGTTCCAGATTGCTCTCCAGAATGGTTGGATCAGTTCACAACTGCACCAACAACGCATTAGTGTTCCAATTTTCTCACATCTTCTCCAGCATTTGTCATTTTCCTGTTTTGTCATGTTAGCCCATCTGACTGGTGAAATGTGGTATCTGGAAGTTGTCTTGATTTGCATTTCTCTAATCAATAGTGATTTAGAGCATTTTTTGTATGATTATAGATATCTTTAATTTCTTCCTCTGAAAACAGCCTGTTCATATCCTTTGGCTATTTATCAACTGGAGAATGACTTGTATTCTTATAAATTTGACTCAGTTCTCTGTATATTTTAGAAATGAGGCCTTTATTAGAGACACTGGTTGTAAAAATTCTTTCCCAGTTTTCTGCTTCCATCCTAATCTTGTTTATGTTGCCTTTGTACAAAAACTTTTCAATTTGATGTAATTAAAATGATCCATTTTGCATTTAGTAGTGTTCTCTATCTCTTGTTTGGTCATAAAGTCTTTCCTTCTCCATAAATCTGACAGGTAAACTACTCCTTACTTTCTCAGATTGCTTACAGTATCAGCCTTTATATCTAAATTGTGAACTCATTTTGATTTTATTTTGGTATATGGTGTAAGATATTGGTTTGAACCACTCTTTCATGTGATTGTTAATAGTTCGTAATTCTTCCTTTTTCTATCCACTGACCATTTGTTCCTTGGAGAATGATTCTTGATCTTAAATATCTATGTGAGTTTACTGTGTATCTTTGATATTGAGCCCTTAGAAATATCTGATTCAAAATGTTATTTTCTGAGTCCAGAGTTTCCTTTTTCCTTCTAAATGCATTAGTTTTGTTCCTATAAAAGCTTTTCAAATTCACATAATAAAAAAATTCTCATTTTCTCTTTTGCAATAACTTCTAACTCTGGTTTGGTTAAAAATTTTACTTCTAGTCAAAACTATGGCAGGCATCTTTGTCATTTTCTTTTAATTTTTTTATGATGTAAACTTTTTATATTCAGGTTGCTTATTCATTTTGAATTCGCTGTGGTATATGGTGAAATGCTAACCATTTGGGGGGATTTCTTTTGGTTCTTGTTATTTTACTGAAGTATTAGTTGTCTAAATCATTATCTTTGATGATTCTCTAGGATTTTCTAAGCAAACCATTACTTCCCCAGCAAAGAGGAGATAGCTTTCATTTTTTTCCAGTGTTTATCTTTTTTTTGTTGCTGGTATTTTTCTTAGAACTGTAGTAACAACAACAACAACAAAAATAAACATTTAAATAGTGCTGTAAGGTTTGCAAAGCACTTTACATAACTTGTCTTATTTGATCTAGGAAGTTAATAAATACATGTGTAAGTACTGTGCCAGGCATTATGCTAGGCACTTGAGAAAATTTTTTAAAAATTCCCAAGGAAGGCACTTACAAGGTCATTTTCTATTGATGGAAAATAATGTATACCCAGATAAATAAATGTAATAAATATGAAAAGTAAATATAAAGGTACATTGAAGTATGAGAGAGTAAAGATTATAGCAACCGGGGAAATCAAGAAAGGTCTCATATAGGAAGTAAATCTTGAACTGAACTTAGAAGAAAGTTAGGGATTTTAAGAGGTAAGAAGGAAAATCATTCCAGGCACTAAAGACAATCTGTGAAAAGGATTGGATATGGGAGATAGAATGTAGTATAAGGGGAATAGTAAATGGGTCAACACAGACCTGATCTGAATGAATTAATTAACAGCATTTATTAAGCACCTATTACATAAGCACTCAGCATGGCATGCCCTTATCAGAGAAGGTGGTATGCTCTATGAGCAAAGCAGAATTGAAGTAGCTCAAAAGAAATCCAAGACGCATAAATTTAGAGAATCCACCCCAAATGTTTACTTGTACTATTTGTGCTCGACCTGTGATTGAGCTTCAGACCTTGTATTGGTCTGATTAGCTACAGTCAGACACACTGTAACTTGACTCTAACTTAGTGATGCCATTTTGGTTCTCTCTGAGAATGAAAGACAACCACCAGCCAACCAACTGTATACCAGGGACTCTATGAAGTGATGGGGATAGAAATTCAAAAGCAAGGCAGTATCTACCCTCAAGGAGCTTACAATTAAATAGGCAAAGCGAAAACATATAAGGAAGTGGTGGCCAGGGTGGTCTGAGAAGTCACAGAGATGCCGAACGGAGCCAGAAGGCAGTTGGTTGACAAATCCTATCCAGACACAATGTAGTATTGATTTGGTTTCAGTTCCTAGAGCAAGAGGGGAAAGAGGAGGAGTGGGGATATATACATTCATTGGCATGACTGATGACAAGAAGATGACTGGGATGGCCAGCTGGAGGGGATATGTAATGCATGGCTTTCTCTGGGGCCAGCAGAATATAGTAGCCTATACATATTTACACTCACTTACTAATGTAGATAGCTTGTCCTCAGGGTAGGAGTTCGAAAGCTGAGTGAATTAATTCCCTGGGGCATGGTCTTAGAGAGTCTGGTGGTCCAGAAGGTATGGTAGCAGTTTGAATAGCAGGAAGATATCCAAGGTAGACGGCTAGATTCGATCCCCAACATACAAGAAAGTTTTGGAATATTTTTTTAAAAAATTAGTCCTAATTCTGAAGGGAAAGAAGTCACCAAAATCCTCCTGAATATAGAAACAAAGGATAATATGTTTATAAGAAACACATTTCATACCTTACTCCATTTTCTCTCTGCCTCCAATAGATAATATTTCTTTCTACCTTGGCCTCCCATACCTATTAAGTACTTAACATAACTTCAAAGAGTGAAAAATGCACAGCCTCCTCATTCATCCTCTCTAGGTAACAACAAATTGAAGTATCAGGATTTGGCTCCTATATTCTAGGAGATGAAATTATAACCATGAAAATCACCTTGGAAAACATAACTAATGCATTATGAAAAATACTCTCACACCAATATTTGAGTTCCATCCTATTTATCCCCTCTTCCAACTTATCAGAAAATCAGGGGCTGCTCCCAGTTTCTAGGGTCACCAGTATTTGAAATGTGCTTGACCAGGAGCCCATGGAGAGATTCTTAATACAATCACCACTGGTCTTTATCATGACACCTTTTGTCCTCTCTTTGATACTACTATTTCTTCTAAATTCAGTGAAATGTGTGTATATATCTATATCTATATCTATATCTATATCTATAGATATCTATATATATATCTACACATATAGATAGATAGATAGATAATCATTTCTTCCGAATTTAGTGTTTTGTATATGTATTGTATGTGTGTGTGTATTTTGTGGGCATGTATACATTATACATAGTTCATATGCTCAAGAATGAGAAAGTCAACTCAATTCAAGAACAGTTAATGTTAGCCTCAATTCTGCTACCAAGAAAAACATGATGGGTATACAAAAATTTTTCCTAGCCCCCACTAACATGAATAGCCATATTGGATATGATGCAGAGTTGCAGATTGCATTTCCAGGGCCCAAAGGCCATCTAGTCTGATACCTGTATTTTCCAGATAAAGAAATTAATACACAGAGAAATGAAGTGTCTTGTCCAAGGTCACAAAGATAGTAATGTCAGAATTGGGATTTGAACTCAGACATTCTCTTTCCAGAGCTGGTTCACTTCCCCTGTGCACACAGCTTCCCTATTTGTGTTGTCCTGAGAGTGGCACCTAATATGGGACTTGCAGTACTCTAAAATATCAAGATAAAGAATGAAAAGTTGTTTGGCTGTGTTTTAGAGGGGACACAGGGTCCTCCAAACCTGGGATTTCATGAGTATGGGGAGCTCCCAGTATGAGAAATCCATCCATGAGTGGATATGAATAATTTGTCAGTAATTTTAGAAAGATTCCTGACCCACTGTTGATTTCATCACCCATAGGGACACTGCTATTATGATACAGCATTAAGACCTGAACCTAGTTCATCCCTTTATCCATTTTGTCACAGTTTTCTCCCTCCTTCACTCCCCCAAGTTGCATAAACTAGTAGAAATAACTTTGGATTGGAAGTAAAAATAATCTGGGCTCCAATAAGAGGTCATTTGTAATTGTTACTAAAAGATAAGATCATTGAGCACCATTTGAATAATAATATTTAGTGCTCAATTTATCAAAGAAAAATGCAGTATTTGTTTATTATTAGAATGAAAGCCTGATGTTCTGATAAGCATGATGGAGTGGGATGGGCATTACATTTGGAAGCAGATTTGGTTCTAGCTCTCCAGCTTTCCAACTATGTGACTGGAGGAAAGTTACTTCTTTCTGGGTCTAGGTTTCCTAATCTGTAAAGTGACAAGGTTAGACCAGATTCCCTCAAAGGTACCTCCTAGCTTTGACTCTGTGACCCCTTAGGACCTTATGGTGGCTGATTGTTTCCACTATTGAATATCCCTTGGGGTTTCTACTCATAGATGCTCACAAAAAGTGTTACTCTAGTGCTTTCCTTTTCTTGAAGGCTGTGTAGAGTCCATAAAGCTCTCTATATTCAGTATAAACTCTAGCAGTATCTACCAAGTGAAAGATTATTAAATCATGACTCAGGAGATAGCCAATGACTATTTCTGGAGGATCTGCCTAACTAAGAACAGAGAGAGTGGTTTCTGAAAGTCTGATGAGGAATTCTTTGGCCAGGACTCCCAACTGCTAGTGTCCTCCCACCCTTCTTCCCAATTTACCTTGTATTAACTACTTTACATTTACTTGTTTATTCTCTCTTTTTTTTTTTTTTGCTTTTTTTTGGAGGGGGGAAGGCAGGGCAATTGGGGTTAAGTGACTTGCCCAAGGTCACATGGCTAGTAAGTGTTAAGTGTCTGAGGCCGTATTTGAACTCACGTCCTCCTGACTCCAGGGCCAGTGCTCTATTCACTGTGCTACCTAGCCACCCCTATTCTCTTCATATGTGTTTATTTATGTATTTGTTGTCTTCCCCCAACAGAATGCAAGCTCTTTGAGAAGAGAAATCATTTCATCAGTATCTCCAGTGCCTGGAGGTATTCAACTACCCTCTGCTTGGGGACTAGAGTGAAGGGGAAGCCACCAGGCTGTCTGTTCCACTTTTGGACAGCTCCAATTGTTAGGAAGACTTTCCTGACCTCAAGTTGAAATTTGCCTCTTTGCAACTTGGGCTAATCCCCATGATAGCTACCTTCAAAAACTTTAAGGCAACTATTATGTCCCTGTTAAATCTCCAGGATAAATATTTCTACTTCTTTCAAACAATCCTCCTGTGGCATGAACTGAAGTCCTTCACCCTCTTTTCGACATGCTCGAACTTATTTATGTCCTTCCTAAAAGGTGGCACCCCATCCAAAAGGGCAGAGGGAGACTCTCACCTTCCTAGTTCTGGACACTATGCCTTTTCTAATGAAGCCCCAAGTGGCTTTTTGACTCACACTGAGTTCACTAAAACTCCCAGATCTTTTTTCCCTGACATTTTTGGGTATATATTGACTGTGACAACTATGTGAAATAAGAGACATTGGAGTATAAATGATGGCACCAAGAGCTCCCCTGGTCATCGGAGGCAATGTAGCATCATGAATTATTCACTATATCCAAAAGACTCATAATGGAAAATGTTATCCACATCCAGAGAAAGAACTACGGTGTCTGAATGCAGATCAAAACATATGATTTTCACTTTTTTGTATTTTTTGTGGTTTTCCCCTTCTGTTCTGATTCTTTTTTTTTTATAACATGTCTAATGTGGAAATATGTTTAATATGATTATACATGTATAATCTATATAAGACTGCTTGCTGTCTTGAGGAGGGGGGAAGGAAGAAAAATTTGGAACTCTAAATCTTATAAAATGTATTTTGAAAACTATCTTTACATGTAATTGAAAAAATACAATTAAATACAAAAAAGAGTATAACCTTGGGATAGATGTGATACTGTGTAAAATGCCTGTGATTTGGAATCTGAGAAATTGGGTTCAAATCCTGATTCCCCCCATACTACCTGAGTGATTTTAGATAAATCTCTTCACTTCTCTGTCCTCATTATCCTCCCTTATTCTGAATGCTCCTGTTGCTGTCAAGAGCACCATCATGCTTCCAGTCACTCAGGTTCACAACAATGATGTTGTCACTGAATATTCAATCTCACTGTCCCTTGTTTTCAATCTGTGGCTGTATCTTCTCATTTCTACCTTCACAACAGCTCTTATATATCTGCTTTTCTCTACTCACATAGCTACCATGTAGCTCATGCCTAGACTATCTTAATATACTTCTAATTGGCTTCCCTACCTTAAATTTTGCTCCTCTCCATTCACTGTCCACTCAGTTACCAGGGAGATTTTCCTAAAGCCATGGACTATCCACATCACCCCTATTCTTCAATAAACTCTAGTCTAGTGACTTTCCGTTGCCTCCAGGATGACATATCATCCCCTGTTTGCCATTTAAACTTTTTGATAACCTCTGCCCTTCTTACCTTTCCAAATTTACACTTTGCCCCCACCACATATTCTATTATCCATGTACACTAGACTAGTGGCTTTTCCTCACAACTGATCCTCTAGACTCCATCTCTGTGCCTTTGTATTAACTGTCTCCCATACCTGGAATGCTCTTCCTCCTCTCAACTGCCGTATAGTCTCTCTGCCCTCCTTTGGCACTCAGTTCAAATCCCATCTTACATATGAAGACTTTCTCAATTCCCCATCCCTCACCCCTTGCCAAGTTCTAGCACCTTCCTTCTATTCTCTATGTATTATGTATGGATCTAGTTATTGATGTGTTCTTTCCCCACTTAGATGTGAGCTCCTTGAGATCAGAGAATGTGTTTTTGCCTTTCTTTGTGTCTCGCACTTGTAAACACTTCATCAACATTTGTTGACTGATTGACATCTGTAGAATGAGGAGTTTGCACTAGATACACTTCAAAGTCCTTTCTCATATTGGACTGTGATCCTAGGATCCTGAAAGAGCCATGGGCAATGAACCTTAATAGGCAAATGCATGCCCATGATCAAAGACAGTAATAATAGTATCTGATATTTAAATAATGCTTTAAGCAGGAATTACAAGAACCATTGTTTTCTTTACAGATGAGGAAATGGCTCAGACAGTGTAGTGGTTTGCCTGTGGTCTGTTAATAAACATCAGAGGCAGGATTAGAAGCCAGGTCTAACACACTCCAAACGAACCATTCTAGTCACTTGCTTTCTTACCGTTTATCCAGTGACAGGATCTGTGTTCAGATCCTCCCCATCTGTATCTGTATCTTCCAGAACCAACTTTCATAAATCATGCAGTTAACCCACTGAGCTCTGGAACTCCTGTCCTGAAGCTAAGCTTGCCTGATTGATGAGTTAGTACAAAATCGCCTCGCCCATTCTATCAAATTGACCCCAGCTGCTGCTGCTTCTTCTCCTTCTCCTTCTCCTCCTCCTCCTCCTCCTCCTCCTCTTCCTCCTCTCCTTCTTCTCCTCCTCCTCCTCCTCCTTTTCCTCCTTCT
The DNA here is from genome assembly GCA_028627135.1 of Pseudochirops cupreus. Classification (NCBI taxonomy): domain Eukaryota; kingdom Metazoa; phylum Chordata; class Mammalia; order Diprotodontia; family Pseudocheiridae; genus Pseudochirops; species Pseudochirops cupreus. The sequence goes on along the minus strand of CM053580.1, from coordinate 36,198,884 downwards.
CCTTTTCCTCTTCCTCCTCCTCCTCTTCCTCCTCCTTTTCCTCTTCCTCCTTTCCCTCCTTCTCCTCTTCCTCCTCCTCTCCTCCTCCTCTTCTTTTCCTCCTCCTCCTCCTAGCTTAGCACATATATGATATACATATGTATGTATATTATGTCCATATGTATATATGATAAGATCACTATATGATACTATAGCAAGTAGCAAGAAGTCTACCTCTTTGTCTTCAATCTGCTTCTAACTAGCTCTACAACCTTAATTTCTCTGATCCTCATTTTCCTCTGTATAAAGAAGTTGCCATGGCAATTACTGGACCCACATTACAGATGGATGAACTGAGCCTCAGAAAAACAACATGTCTTGTCTTTGGGTCCAATAAGGAGTAAGAGTTGAGTCAAGATTCAGACTCAAACCTTCCTATTTACAAATTTAGTCAACCTCTACTCTAGAAAAGTAGTGCAATGTACAAGGACAAGAACATGCTAAATCTAGACATACTCTATATGATTCCTGCTGGCTCCTACTCAGAATAAGAATTTAAAAGTTTTGGGTTAATTTTGTAGCAAGGAAAATTCTTGCCTCAGACATGTCTTAGCTGTGTGACCCTGCCCTGGAAAAGTTCTTTAACCTCTATGAACCTCAGTTTCCTTATCTGTAAAATGTAAATGATACTTAACTCGGGGTTCTTGTGAGGCTCCAATGAAAAAATGTATATGAAATACTTTGCAAATCTTCACATGCTATAAAGATCTAAAGTTTCCCTGCAGCTTGATGCCCCATTCCTGGAAGACGCTAAAGGATGCTCTAGTTATGCTATAGATTCAGCCTCTCATCTTTCTCTCCCCCCTCTTTATTTTGGTCCTCATCAATTTTGGTAACACATTTCTTCATTTCCTTCAATGCCAGGGGTGATACCTCTGTTCAAGTATTGCTGAACAGAACAATAAAATGTAAGCTTCTCGAGGGTAGGGACAGCTGCACCTTTGTCTTTGCATTTCCAGCATTTGGTACATAGACATTTAAATGATTTTGAATGAAGGAATAGATGACCACCACCCCCAAACCCTAGAAATGATGAAATCTTTTCTTTCTCTAGCTGTGTTTACCAACCAAGCTACAAAAGAGAACAGCTCTCTGCTATATGCTGGACCATTTCCATGCATTCAAGGACTATGAACCATTGGGAAGATTCTTGGGGAGAAGGGAAGGTAAAGACAGGGGGACATGGAGATCTTGATTGTGTTCTTTTTTCCTCGACTTTTTTTCATCAGATTTGGACCTTGTCTGGTATGCCAATGTGAGGAAAGGAAAGTTGTGGGAAAGCTTCACTTGTTTTCCAAAGAGTCCATACCCATGTCACTTGAAAGCAGCACACCCTGTCACGTTACTTTTCAGATTCCCCCATCAAGGATGTGGAGACTTGTTCAGGGCTTGTACTTGAGCCCAGTCAGGCTAGAAGTCACCTTGTAGACCTGTCTCAGAGCTCTTTCCACCAAAATGTGGTGGTATTTAGGGTTTATCAATTCAATTTCATTCAACCTTTCAAGAAGGAAAGCCTCAATAAACTTTGCTTGTTACTGTCAATGATAATGTTCATCAGCATGGCCTAAATCTATTTACCTAGACTTCCTAAAGAGTGCTATCAAAAAAGAGTACTATCATATCTAGGTTTCCCAGTATACTATCATTGCTGAGTATACTCCCTTCCCTCCTTTCCCTTCTTCTCTTCTTTCTGTCTCTCTCACCCTACCTCGCTCTTACCTTTCTCTTTTCTCTGTCTCTCTTCCTACCTTCCCCTTCCTCTCATCTCTCCTCTCTGTCTCTCTACCTACCTCTGTCTTATTCTTTTCTTCTCTCTCTCTCTCTCTCCCCATCTCTTAGTCTTCTCTCTGTCTTATTCTCCATTATATATCTTGCTTTTCTCTTTCTTTTCTCTCTTGCTTACTCTTTCTCACAGGACAAAAAAACCCCAACAAAACCCCAGTTCTTACTGAGCTTCCTTCCCTCCCTTCCCAGTGCCAGCCCAGCTTCCCAACAACCCTCATACTCTCCATCCAGGCCAAGGCAGTTGAGGTTGGTTCTCAGGGCCCAGCTCTCTGGACACCCTCGATGATGACCTCATTAGAGTCACAGATGTTCTCTGCACTTTGGGAGAGCTGGAAAAAACAGAGCCATAAACTAGGCCAGCTTGCAGGAAGGCTGTTACCCACAATTCAAGCTCCAAATGCTGGATAGTTCCCACTAGGTTCTGGTCGGCTAGGAGACGGCACCTTATTAATCTTGTGTCAGGGAGCCAGCTGCAGCCGTGGCATCTACCATATTTCACCACAACTCCATGTCTGGACAGCCATTGTCTTGGTAGTTTTTTTTTAAAATGAAAACTCCACAAATCAGCTGCTCTCTCTCTCTCTCTCTCTCTCTCTCTCTCTCTCTCTCTCTCTCTCTCTCTCTCTCTCTCTCTCTCTCTCTCTCTCTCTCTCTCTCTCTCTCCCTCCCTCCCTCCCTTTCTCTCTCTGGGCCCCATATTCTGCCCCCCCAATCTCACCAAGCCCCCTGCCTCTCCTCCTTACAGAGCTTCTGCTGGGGGAGCTGATAGAGTTGGGGCGCATCCCCTCCAGCCCCTGCACCGTGGGCAGGTTTACTAATTCAGAGAGCCTGCTTACTTCCTAACTTTAATGATATTCCCTCAGCATATCACTATGGTTGCCTGGCGACCGGATTTCAGCTAGGCCTCTCATTTGATTCCCACACATCAGACCCTGAAAAGCACTTTTTTTCCCCTCCTCGTCCCTCAGCTTTTGATTCTGCCTCCTCTGAAACCCTTCCCCCTGCCGTGTCCGTGTGGGTGGGCAGAGCCCTGGCAGAATAAGGCCAGGGGTGAAGGGCAGACTCTGGGCTACTGGTCACACATCAAGGCCTCCAGACAAAGACTCTGGGAGCCCTTCCTGACAAACACAAATTCCCTTCAGAAAAAAAAGCAAATTTGGTTTTCCCTTCGGAGATTGGGTGTCATTTTAAGACTTTTCAGAGATACTTTATTAAATCTGACACTCTCCATTGGGTTTTTTTTTGGGGGGGCATATCTTACAAAGAACTTCCCATCAACAAGTTGTTATTGGAAGAAGCAAACACATTGGAAAGGACTAAAATAATCTAATAGAGCCCAGGCTCATTGGCTTTCTGTCCCCCATCTCTTTAAAGATTTGGTATGATATCAAATGTATTTGTGTAGACATTTCAGTCTCAGCTTCCACTATAGCATTTCCCTCCTTCCTCCCCCTCCTTGCCCCAATCCATGAAAAAAAAAGTTGTTGTTTTTTTTCCAGGCTCTGTGTATTAAAATCTTTAGTGTTCTCTCAAATGAAGATGAATCATTTGTTTGTTTTGTAATTTATATGGGACTTAGCAGGTTGTTGAGACTGTTATGAGAGAATCAGGACATTTCTTGGAAAACCTAATTTCCCTCAAGAGGATTTCCATATTAAAAATGAAAGTTGGGGATTAAAAATGTACCCACTGTTTCATATGTGTCTTTGGAGTCGGCTCCTCTGAGGAAGATGGGGAGTCTACTGGGGAGGGGTATCCAGCTTTAGCTTTTAGAAGGAAAATTGGAAAGAAGGACATTCCCTCTTAATGGGGCTTCTTGAGTTTGTCCAGAGTTTCAGATCACTGCTTAAACATGTTTTCCATAGAACTGTATTTTCAAAACATCACAACTATTAGAAGAAAAAAAAGTTAGAAGGGGTACTCCTCTATTTACTAAAAATAATAACAAGAACATCATCTTCAGTGGCTCTTGCCTGGGGGTACGCATTGACATAGGTGCCTGCAGACATTAAATGTACATTTATGCATAACCTGACATATATAGAGATGATAAGAATCACAGCTGGTTATTTTTTAAAGCCCCATGTACAGTTCTTTTGTGATTCAGAACCCCTTGAAAAATAGAGTTCAAATATGGCCGCTTGAGTTTATTTTCTCACCGATGCCCACAGGATTTGCTTGTGTAACTCTCATTATCGTGCACAAATCCCCTGTGTGTTGATGGGAGAATAGCCCTCTCATTTGCCACCAGGACTGAAAGTGGGATTCTTAACCTTTACTCTCTTGCTGTTGAACTTATATTCGACGAACAAAAGTGATTTATGCCTTTCTCGGCAATGATTAAAAGTGTGTACAAAGTTACCGGTTTCCTCCTAATACATTACAAGTTTGTATGGCTCCCTGTCTCCCATCTCTTCTTTTCTTCTGTCTCTCCCCATACCCAAGCTTCCTCAACTATTTTCTGTGCTTGGGAGATCTACTCACTACCTGCTACATTGTTAACTTACTTACTTATTAAGTTGTTAAGGAAGACACTTTCCTACAGTACATTCCTGACATGTTAAAAAAGACTGTTTTCAGATTGGTGTTTAAGCCTCATTTTTCTTTGTGTGAAAAGTTTTAATTAATACATTATATGCATTGGAGCTGTGCAGATGGGCAAAAGCATATATCTATTTATACATTCAATTGATTCAGTTTTCCTAATGTTTGCTAGTGGTGTACTTCCCACGTGCCAAGAACACACTATCCTCCCGACAGTTTTGTGCAAGTCATTGCATCTGAACTGAAATCCTCAAAAAAAAATTTTAAATAATAAAAACTCAAACTCAGTCCCACACACCTGCAGAAATGGAGTGTTTTAGACTTTTTCTCCAGTAGGGGCTCCAAGCAAAATAAGATAAGCAGTCTTCTTACTGTCTGTCCCTTTCTTTATTATTTCTTAATACAGACATGGAATAATTCACTGCCTTTGGTGCTTGGTTTGCCACAGGAAGAGAATAGAAAGAAAAAAACCGAGCAAACCCACCTTAACATGGCATGTTTCTACTAGATTCAAGATAGAGAAGGGGTAACATGAAGGCATTTGATTGCTTTGAGGGAAAAAAAAATCAATCATGCAGGAACTCTACCCCTCTACCTCACCAAGGAAAAATTGAAGAAGTTTTGAGAAGGCCTTTCTTCATATGTGGTACCCATCCTTTTAAAAGCGTCTGATCTTGGCTGCCTTAACAAAAAGAGTTTATAGGAATTGAATTGTTTGAAATCTTCAATTTGTATGAACTAACTGGAGTCTTTGAGTAGTTTTTCCTCCTGGGTCATAGGTCTTCAAAAATCATGGTAAATATGAAATATCCAGACCCTTTCAAAAAATCTGCCCTTCGATGAGTGCCCTCTCTTCTGAACTACTTTGCATTCAGCTACTTTCTATCTAGTAACTTTATATTTCTGCTGGATTTATTGTTACATGTACGTATTATTCCAGAGCTCCAAAGCCCCCAAGAATGCAAGCTCCTTGCAAATAGGGATTGCTTCACTCTTTGTACTTGTACTCCTAGCATTTAGCCCATATTGTGCCTGGTACATAACAGACATTTAATACATGCTTGCTGATTGATTGATTTTTCAAAATAATCTAATAAAGGGGAACTGCAGCCACTCCCACCCTTTTCTCTTGATTTGACCTGGGACTATAAGTGACAATTCAAGGAGACTATAAGGAAAAGTCTCCTTGAAATCATTTTAACCTGATACCTAGAAATCCCAATGGAGGAAACCTGTTTGGACTCAAATTTTCTGGATACAGACACGCCAGTATATGGAAACGTTTGTGTGCCTTACTTCTGTGGGGGATGCCGTCACTGAGGACAGCCTGGGGATGCTGAAAGAGCTCTGGGATCCTAAAGCACAAACATTAGATAAAGAAATGGCAACCATAGTCCTTGCCTTAGTATGGATCTCTATAGGTGTGAAAGCCAATGAAAGAAAGACAGAAATAAAATGGAATAAGAAAGGCTCCTCTTAGTTTGTTTATGAGCTGTCTGGTAATTTCAGAAACTTACCATGAATTTGTAACTAGGATTTTCTTCCATGTCATATATACAAGCTTTGCACATAGTAGGTGCTCTGTAAATGTTAAGTGAAGGAAGAAATGATAGAATGTAAAAGGATAAAGAGCAAAAAGGGAACTACATCCCACATTGTTCTTGACTCACATAAGTGCAGTAAAGGCTACTGAGAACTAGTCATAATTTGTTCTTCTCTTAGAAAAAGTGTTTTGTTGTTGCTCTTGTCTGAACCTTTGATTTGATCTGTATAGGTAACTCCTGGAATGGACATTTCCCTCACTTATGAAGGTTGGAGCTGGTTTCTAACTTCCGGTCTTACAGAGTTGTCTGGATTATTGAGAGTCCCAATGGCTTGTCCATGATGACACAACTAGGGTATGTGAAGAGAGCAGGATTTGAACCCAGTCTTTCTGATTACAAGGCTAGCCCTTTGATTGACTTGCTTTGCCACATTGCCTATGTAATCATACTTTATATTACTATACATTTAATGCATGCTCACATCCCTTATCTTAAAGAATAGGTAACAGCGGAAAAAATTCATATAAAAATTACTAAGATATGTTGTATTTGTATATAATAATATATTAGTACAATGCTTGAATTGAGAGGCAGCATGGGATCATGGGAAACAAGGCACGTGGTTTAATAGACTAGAAACAAGGTGCCCCACGATATAACATTGGGCTTCTCCTTTTTACATCTTTGTTTCCTCATCTGTTAAATGAAGTGATGATATAGTTCTGGTGAAGGTGCCTTCTGGTAGGTAGATGGCTTCCAAGTTTCCTTCCAATTCTAAGGAAGTTCCGTCATTCCCTGTGGTTGAGGTTTTTGCTTTGTTTTGTTTTGTTTTTTAATCTACAAAAGGAGATGTTTAAAAAAGATGATATGTAAAGTTTCTTCTTGCTTCAGCATTTAATGGTCCCCTGGGTCATAGCTTTTCTTTATTTGTAAAATGAGACGCTCAAATAATACAATCTCTAAGTCTACTTCCGGGTCCAAAATTATGATTTTGTGTAACTTCAGCTTCTGGACTAGGAAAGTCTCATTAACAATGCTTGGGCATTGTGACCTCACAATGATTCTGTTGGAGTTTTTTTTTAAAGTGAGCTCATAGGCACATTTAAATTTTTGCTTGAAATAGTCCAGATATTTCTAAAATGACACCCACCTACAGAAACAAACATTGCAAGAATATTCTTTTGTCAGTATGTAAAAAACTAAGTTTTTAGGAGAAAAGCCAACTAACCAACAAAATAAAAACGCACTGCCCAATATTGACCTCCAGAAGAAATCATAAACCTATCCATTTCCTTCTTTTGGGTCATTGAAAGGCTCTGAAGAGTCAACCTGGATCTCTTGGGGGAACATTTCTAATGAACCTCAATGTTCTTGCTGGTGGCTGCGCCGAATTGAAATTCTCAGCGAGGATGAGCACAACCCAGCGGAAGTCCTAATCCTCCCCAAGTAGACAAATAACAGTGAAACTCCAGTGGCCCCTTAATACAGCTGGACTCCCAGGCCTCTCTGGGCTCCTGAGGGTGGCCCGGTCTCCCGTTGTGATTTTGCTTGTCCCCATGAGCTCCACCTCCACATACCGATGCACTGATGTCAGCCTCCCAAACGAGCTCGCTCAGGAGTGCCCAGATTAGCCGGGTTGCCAGGCTGTGGCCATTCCAACCTCCTTTTCCACTTCACTGGACTGAGCTTTTGACACTCTGAAAAGCACCATTTAAAATTAATTAAAGCTTCTTATTTGGGACCAAATCTCCCTGCGGCCGACTCTTGTTTAATATGTTTTTATGTGGGCCTTCGAGCTGCTGAGCTGGTCTGTGTGGTAGGGGCCGAAAAATGAAGAAATGACAAGTAAGGAGAGGGAAGAATTAATTCAGAATGGAAAGAAGAGGAGAGGGTGGATTTATGTTTCTTCTGCCCCTTGTCAGCGGGACCATATCCATTACATTAAAAGACCGAACTCTGCCTGACTCAAAATATGTAGTGGGTGCTGGAGGATTTCTTTATGGGCCTTGCAGCGAACTCAAGGGTTATTAGTAGTCAAAACAGTGTGAATTTTTCCTCAAACACCTGCTAGGAACTGTATCTGCAAATTCAAGATTGTTTAGTCCTTATGGGATCCAACCAATTATTTTCCAGCCCATTGGCTGCTGATGATTTATTAATACCTTTCCCCAAGAGCTGGTGGCTAAATTTTCTTGCTCATTGTTAGTTTTTTTTTTCTCAAAATACCTACCTGTGCCAATCTGATAAAAACAGTAAAAGCAACTAAAGGCTGTTTAAGTTGTAGAAATGCCTTGTAGGCAGACAAAGGGAAAGTAAGATCGTTAAAAAAAAATCCTGCTCACGAGGAATTTTACCAGCAAACCGCTTGGCCTGATGACAGAGTTGGGCGGCATCCCTGTTCAGAAGTCTTGACTGCTTTAGGAAAGACATTTTTAATGGGAGTTTATTGGGGCTGTTTGAATGAGTTATTCCTTTAGACCATGGCAGGCCACACCACCCCTCTCCCTGGCTTGGCTTAATGGGAAAGAAAAACCTGGTGTGAAGAGGAGAGTAGTTTTCTTCGGTTCAGTGCCAGAAGGCCTTTGTCAGTATAGGTGCCCTAGAAAGAGAACAGGTGTTCTTTCCTGATCAGTGAACCAGATGGGAAATGGATCCTCACGTAGCCCCAGCCTAAAGGGACAAGGGAGCTGGTCCTGGAAATATCCATGAGCACTTAGCAAGAGGCATCCCATTTCAATGGCCCACCCCAAATATTCAGCACTCAGACTTCTATAAGGATCTACTGTGTCACATGAAGACTGAAGGAGATGAGATCTTGGAGGAAAGAGGCAGCTTTGAGCATTCCAGTTACTTCCTGGAGACCCACGAGGCCTTGGGTGGCTGCTGTGTGTAGAAGTTAGCATGGTCTGGTGGAGAAGGATAAAAAAGATGAATCAGAAGAGGAGTTGGAATAAAATGGGAAGAGGAGGAAGATGTGGAAGAAAAACAAGAAAAGGAGGAAGGGGAAGGAAAATAAAACAGAAAGAAGAAGAAGACGAAGACGAAGAAGAAGAAGAAGAAGAAGAAGAAGAAGAAGAAGAAGAAGAAGAAAACCAGGAAGGTGAAGAAGAGGAAGAAAGGGAAGAAAATAGGAAGAAGAAGAAGAAGAAGAAGAAGAAGAAGAAGAAGAAGAAGAAGAAGAAGGAGAAGGAGAAGGAGAAGGAGAAGGAGAAGAAAGAGAAGCAGAAGCAGAAGCAGAAGCAGAAGAAGAAGAAGAAGAAGAAGACCAGGAAAGGAAGTAAGAAAAGGAGAAGAAAAATAGGAAGAAGAAGAGGAAGAGGAAGAAAAACAGAAAGAGGAAGAAGAAAGGGAAGGAAAACAGGAAAGAAAGAAAGAAAAGGAGGGAGAAAAATAGGAAGTGGAGAACTAGCTGGGTGAACTGTGGTGAGATAGAAAGCATGCTACAATTCATTACCATACGGACCAGTCCATTTCCCTGGATTATATCCCAGTTCCCATTTTTCTAGTGTTTTAAAGGTTTGTCAAGTGCTTTTCTCCCATCAACATAAAAGACACCCAGTGCAAATATTATTATCTCCATTTTTAGAGATGAGGAAGATTGAGGCTCAGGTCGGGAAAATAATCTGTGGAAACTCACTCACTTTGTAGGTGTGTACATAAGTCAGCATTCCAAAGCACATTGTTTCCATCCCAGAAAATGTTAACACCGTATTATCTGTGGACCCTTTCAGTTCCACAGTCACATGTTTTTATTGATTAGTGTATGACCTTTATTTTTCTGAAGTTTGGAGTCCTTGGTAAATAACATCTTATCTAGCTTTTTATTAGTTGTGTCATCATGGACAAGTCACTTTCCATCTATGAGTCTGTTTGCTCATCTGAAAAATGAGTGTCTAAAAAAAGTGCACAGCCTTACCTCCCAGGACATGCTGAGAGACTCCAATGGTACACATACATGATCCACTTTGCGGACATTCAAGCAGTATCTGAATGCCAATCTGTTGGTAATGGTATACATCCCACTTACTAAGAACATTCCTTTTTTTGTTTTTTGTTTTTTTGCTTTTTGGAAGGGTGAAGGCAGGGCAGTTGGGGTTAAGTGAGTTGTCCAAGGTCACCCAGCTAGTAAGTGTTAAGTGTCTGAGGCCAAATTTGAACTCAGGTCCCCCTGACTCCAGGGCTGGTGCCACCTAGCCACCCCACTAAGAACATTCTTTATGATTATTTTCAGTGTTATTGCTATGGCCTGCATAGAGAAGCAGGAAGCTAGCATTTCCTATACTATAGCTTGGAGCTGATCTTAAGGTGGGATCTTTCACAGAGCCAGAGGAAGCCTCCAACCATATGAAGAACTGCAAAGAGGAAACAGGTGAGGCTAGAAGGAGGCCAGCTATTGGAAGGGCAAGATGTTGCTGTCATTTTGTCTGCTCCAAATTTTTTCTCCTAACCAAAGAAATAAGAAACATTCATTCTATTTTGGAGGCAACATTTGGGAATTCCTGCAATCAGTACTCTGTTCACCCATGTTTCTTCATTATTCTTCCCACCAAAACCAAAAATGATCTGAGAAAATTTGATGAAACTCAACTTATCCATCAAATATTCACAATAGCAGGTGATATTGTGTAAGTCTTTAAAAAAAAAGAGAGAGAAAGAAACCAAGCAGGAACTTGAGACTTCAGCGATAGCCGTGGGAGATGCCAAGTAAACTTGTGGTTATGGGTTTTTTTTCCCCCTAAGTAAAGCACTTCTTCAAAGGGAACATTTAACTCTTAATTATGCTTTTAACTGAAGTTATTACAAGATGAGATTCCTTCTAAATACGTCACATTTGGAAAGGTCTTGGCATGCTGTGCTTCTCCAGGATTGTACAAGGCAAAGGCTTGTCCACGACTCTCAAATCACTAGGGATAGCTTTTCTAAATAAGGTTTTATGAACAAAAATTATTATAATCAGCAGGATGAATGAAACTCTTCTGATATAGATCATTGGTCATAACAACCATGAATCATTAGAGATTTTCAAGGCTGGATGAGTACTTGGAAATGATGGCAGAGTGTTTCCTTCTAGGTCCTGGTGGGTCCAGATGACCTCTGAGGGTACCTCCAGCTTTGAGATTCTGGGTTCAGCAAAAACAAACAAGTACCAAAATTCAATATGCCATGTTTTAAATCTGTTTTCATCCTAAGAAAGAGTTATGACAGAAAGCAAGATTGCTAAGGACTCTGGAATCAAAGTGTCAGGTCAAATAGAAGAAAGATGATCAATATGTTAGGAATAATAGTAATAGAGATAGGAAAAGTGTGGCATTGTGGGGTTTTATTGATTTGGGAGGTTACAGGGTGAAGTCTGAACTGACCCTGAAATATTTGGGTTCAAATACTATCTCTGATCCTTAATAGCTGTAAAGGAAAGTCTCTGATACTATTTCCTCATCTACAAAACACGGCAAATAATACACATAGAGATAGGTCAGACCTGGACTTAGCCTTGGGTTCAAGACACACACATAGATATCTGACCATGGGAATGTTTTCTAACCACTTAGTGCACCCAGCAACTCTCTAAGAGGCTAAGTTATGGACATTTATGTGTCATTTGCAGAAATCTCCACACTGGTAGTTTCACACATTGATGAAACCACAGACGCTGTCCAAAAAAGAGAGAAAGATATCATACTCCCAGAGTGAATCTGTACCAGGCTCTGAATAAGGGATGTCTTACAACGCTTTCCTTTTGTGAAATGGAAAGACCCCAAGCAGTGACTAGTGCAGTGTGAGAGCC
>CM053580.1:36143919-36186687 GCA_028627135.1 Pseudochirops cupreus | reverse complement strand
AGTTGTAGTGGTGGTACTAGTAGTAGTAGTAGTACTAGTTGTAGTAGTGGTACTAGTTGTAGTGGTGGTACTAGTTGTAGTAGTGGTACTAGTTGTAGTAGTGGTACTAGTTGTAGTAGTGATACTAGTGGTAGTAGTAGTACTAGTTATAGTAGTGGTACTAGTTGTAGTAGTGGTACTAGTGGTAATAGTAGTACTAGTTGTAGTAGTGGTACTAGATGTAGTAGTAGTTGTAGTGGTGGTAGTAGTAGTACTAGTTGTAGTAGTGGTACTAGTTGTAGTAGTGGTACTAGTTGTAGTGGTGGTACTAGTAGTAGTAGTAGTACTAGTTGTAGTAGTGGTACTAGTTGTAGTGGTGGTACTAGTTGTAGTAGTAGTACTAGTAGTAGTGGTACTAGTTGTAGTGGTGGTACTAGTGGTAGTAGTAGTACTAGTTATAGTAGTGGTACTAGTTGTAGTAGTAGTACTAGTTGTAGTGGTGGTACTAGTTGTAGTAGTGATACTAGTGGTAGTAGTAGTACTAGTTGTAGTAGTGATAATAGAACTAGTAGTAGTAATACTAGTTGTAGTAGTAGTGGTATTAGTTGTTGTAATTGTGGTAGTAATACTATTAGTTATAGCAGTTGTAATGGTACATTAATGTAATGGTAATAGTAGTACCCATTGTAGTTACAGTTGTAGTAGTAATAGTAGTAGTAGTAGTAGTAGTAGTAGTAGTAGTAGTAGTAGTAGTAGTAACAGTAGTTGTAGTAGTAGCGGTACTAGTTGTTGTAGTGGCAGTAGTACTACTAGTTGTAGTAGTAGCAATAGTTCTAATAGTAGTGGTAGTAGTAACAGTAGAAGTACACAAATTATTAAGATGATAACCTTACAGGAATTTTGTGAGGCTCTGATCAAGTTAGGAAGTTGCGACATGTAAAATGGGCTATCCCTGTAGACTTTTGAGAAATTTCCATTTTTGAAACTGTAGAACTCCTTGAAACTTGTCCCCTCTGACATAGAGTTAGCTAGATGTGAGGGTGCAACTAAGACAAAGGCTTTGTTTCACCTGCTCAGGTGGAGGGCTGGGGGCTCCCTCCTTGGGCCACAGGAACAGAGCCCAATTTCTGTTGGTTAACCAAGCAATTAGAAGGAATTGTGGCTGGGGAGCAGCTGCAGGAGCACATGCCTCAAGGTGGAGGTGAGGGAGGGCAGAACAGCCCCTTTCTCAATAGTCTAGAAGGAGAGAAAAAAATAATCTATCCCCACAGAATGACTTTGGCAGCCTACACAGTAGGGCTTGTTTCCTGCTCAAGAAATCAGCTTAAATCTTCAAATCCTTTTAGGTAATGAAACTTGATAAAGGGCAAGGAAAGAGTACTGGCTCTGAACTGAGAGGACTGGGGTTCAACTCTCACCTGTGATGCTTATTACTTGTGTGACATTGCACAAGTCACACCTCCCGGGGCCTCAGTTTCCCCAACTATAAAATGAAGGGGGTTGGTCTAGGTGGCTTCTGAGGTTCCTTCCAGCTTGTGATCCCATGCTTCTTCCAATGGGTTTAGAGAATAATAGCTGTCCAAGCAACTTCATAGCAACGTTGTAGAGTGGAGGAAGCCCTGAGTTTGGAACCTGAGGATCTGGGTTCAAAACCTAGTTCTGTTTCTTACTACCTGTGTGACTTTGAGCAAGTCTTAACTTCTCTTGGCTTCTGCTCACTAAAGCATAAAGTGAGAGAAGGGAACTACATACTTCTAAAGTCCCTGGTCAATGTAAACCTCTCATCCTATAAACTTTTGGTTGATCCTCCCATTCCCTGCCTGCTATGGCTTCATTCTATTGGCCTTCTCTCTGAGAAACCTGAAAAGCTTTCTGTGTGTCTGGTGCTTCAGCGCTCCTGGGTTCTCTTTGTCTGACTGATCCGACATTTCCTCACTTTGGGGTCTAATTTGGAAGCTGTGGTCTCCTTACCTAGAGTCTGAACAGTGCCCCCATTTATGCACAGGGTTCAGCATTTATAAAACTTCATCTTAAAGCTAAGATCTTACAAAAAGTAGGACAAAGACAAGAAGCCATTACTGATTCATTTTTCCCTTAATTACTTCCTTCCTTTTTTCTTTGGTTAGCCATCAATTTATTTTTATCAGAAAATATAATTGTATCTCCAAGAAAAAAATCCTTAACATTTTTGTTCATTAATAGATTGGGATGAATATTAATTCATTTAAATAATAATGCATTTATCATAATTATCCTCCAGAACAGGCAACATGATTAGAGAGGGCTGTACTTGTCAGAAAGATCTGGGTTCAAATCTTGCTTCTGAAATTTCTGATTTCCATATAGTTTGGGGATTTAGAATGGCAAAGAAACTCAGAGGCCACCTGGTTCAACTCCCACATTTTACATGTTTACATTATAAAGAAACTGAAGCCCAAAGAGGTAAAATAGTTTCTAATTAATTTGTAATACTTTGTAAGAACCTGAAGACTTACCCAGGGTCACACAATGAGTAAGGGAAAGAGGCAACATTCAAACTTCGTCCTCTGACTCAAAGATCAGCACACATCCCACTGTAAATTGACATTTGAACCTACGTCCTCTGATTCCAAACCCAATGCTCTTTCTATTGTACCATAATACCTCTTAATTGTCTATGAATCTGGGTGTATACCCACATTTTAAACAAATTTAGTTATCCAGACAGCAACCTTTCAACCAGACATTCACCAATTAACAGCCAGTTCAACAGACTGGATTACCTATACATACATGCAGACATGCACACCCTCACACAAAGACTGAGCAGGGAAGAGAAGGAGCTCGAGATGTATTGTAATGTAATTGCACATATACTATCAAAATGGTGGTCAACGGTAGAGACTAACTTCATGTGTTAAAGATCGGATACCCCAAAGCGGAGAGTATCAGTGAAATGTGAATGCAAGTCACTGGGATTGGCCATCTAATGACGATTAAGTATGCTATAAATTTAAATCTTTGAAATCCTTGTTGGGATTTATTCAGGCAGACAAACAAAGATAACAAAAGTCTTTTGTGTGTTTGTCACTCATTTCCTCTCCTCTGTTGTGCTGGTGTCAAATAATGTCAGTTCTTGGAGGACAATTACTGTAATTTTAAATTCTCAACAAATTAAACTAGAAAGCCTCCTAGTCCAAGAAGGACACCACTCATTTTTTCAACTATATTTTCCTTCTTTTTTTTTCAAGGTAAGTTGTAATTGACTGGGTGTTTAGGGGGGAAAAGTGTCTTTTGAAAAATCATTTCCAATTTTTTTTTTCCTCTGTTGAAGGAAACTTGGTTTTTTTAATCAGTAGAAAACAATGTTGTAAGGTTTAAAACATTTTCTTTGAACAAAGTTTTAGGGAGTTGCCTCCTGATGGGACTCTGTTTTTCAGATTGGTGAGTAGAGTGATTTCCAAGAGATTTGATACAGTTTTTTGTTTTGGGAATAGTCATGTTTTTTTTTTTCCTTCACCTTGTGGGATAATTATGTCTATTTCTCTTACTGACTTAGGTGAGACGGGTTAGGGAAGGTTAGGAAAAATGCCCAGGAAGGTAAATGGAGACCAAGAGACGTAGAGAAAACAAAACAAAACATGAAGGTTAAGGAAAAATCTGTGTAATTAAAAGACTATTTTGGAAGGTTAATCTTGCAGATGAAAGTAAGTAAAGTCATTTGAATGGAGCCCTGAAAGCTGTTTCATAAAAAATAATTTAAAGTGTACTGTGGGGCCTCACTTCCCATTGTTGGCCAGGCCTGTTGACAGAAGTTAAATGTTCCATAATTTCAGGAGAAGGGGCCAATGCATTTTATATTTTGTGAGATCTTCTTTTTTTGTTATTTTTTTAAAGATTTAGAGCAGCGGCTAGAATTTCTTTTCCATAATAAAGACAATGATCCCCTATGTTCTTCTATTACTAATTATTCTATAAAGATTGTCTGCTCCAAAAGATAATTAGAAAGGGTGAAATTTAATTCCGTTAAACACAACTCAGCTGGGACATAATGAAATTTCACTGTGAAGTAGGAGACTTTGAAGCCAAAGAAAAAGCTTTTACAGAGATTGGAAGGGGAAGATTGTCACGCTTCCCACCTCATTCAGGCAAGAAAGGTTGACAGAGTCTGAGGATAAGATTGTGTTCAAGTTATCAGTGTATGGCTAGGTGGCATTGTACTTAGAGTGCTGGGCCTGGAGCCAGGATAGACCCGAATTCAAACCCAGCCTCAGACACTTATGAGTTGTGTAACCCTGGGTGAGTCACTCAACCTTTGCCTAGTTCAGCTTCCTCTACAGTTAAATGGGAATGATAAAAGTACCTATCTTCTAGAGTCCTTGTGAGGATCAAATAAAGCCCTTAGCACAGTGTTTGGAATAAAGTGGGCACTATGTGAATTATTATTATTTTCTTACCAAATAGTATAACTTTATAAAGTAGGACCCTGCCCTCTTTCATTTTTAGTAATGAGATCTTTTTTAGCATGAGAGAAAATTGAACATAACAGTCCAGATTTCTTCCCAAGCATATATTCTAGAGAGCTGTGTGTTATTAACATTAGTCCTGATCTGGGTGAACTGCAAGTCCGAGAATCCATCAGAGGTCTTAAGTTATTGATTCTGACTCTGAGAAAGGAGCTAGGTGGCATTGTTGACTAGCCTGAGAAGAAATCTTTCATCCAGGTGGGCTACCTCGGATGGAAAGATTGTGCATCAGTAATAACAGTAACAATGGTCTAAGTGACAGTGTATGCTAGTGACTAGAGAAATGTCAGAAAGTCAGAAAGACCTGAAGTCTTCCTTTGGCGTATACTTTCTGTGTGACTTTGGGCAGGTCCTTAATCTCCCTAGACATTTCTCTAAGTCTAAGACCATGAGTTATAGAGAAAATGCTGATCTAGGGACAGCTAGGTGGTACAGGGAAGTCAGAAGGACCTGAGTTCTAATCCAGTCTCAGGCACTTAGTAGCTGTCTGACCCTGGGCAAGTCACCTAACCCCAATTGCCTCTCTCCAGCCCCCACCAAAAAAAAAAAAAGAAAAGAAAAAAAAAGAAAATGTTGATCTGCATTAGCAGAGGGAATTTCATTTGAAGATTCCCTATATCAATGAAATCATAGGTCTAGTTCCTATCCCAATAATATCACTTAAACTCTGCCTGCTTCAGTTTCTTCGACTGTAAACTGGGGATAATCACAGCACTTACCTCCCTGGGTTATTGTGAAGAACAAATAAGATAATATTTGTAAAAACTTAGCGTAGTTCCCTGAACATAGTAGATGCTATGTAATAATACCGGATATTATTGTTATCAAGAATGAAATGTAATCAAAAAGGCATTTATTATGCACATATTATGGGCAAACAAAATTTTTAAAGATTCTGCCTCCATGCGGCATGGAGTAGAGGTGAGGGAAAGGCACTGATATGCCATGTAAATGGGTCAGGTCTGGGTAGCTTTATTTTTGGAAGTTTTTCCTTATTAAGTTTACATTTTCCTCTTTTCAGCTTCTATTCATTTTTCCTTCTTCACCTCCACCTCTTAAAATTTCTAACTTCTTTCAAGTTTCATTCCTTCATTTGATAAGCATTTCTTGAGTGTCTATTATGTGATAGGCACCAGGAGAGGCTCCAGGGAAGCAAAAATGAAATAGCTCCCACCATCAAGGACCTTACGTTCTGTTGAGATACAACAAGGAAATGGATAAGTTTTGAATAGTTCGAATCATTATGATTTTTTTTTCCAGGCTAAATTTGCATCAGTATATTATATGTAGACACATATGTTTGTATACATACATACATATATATTTGTGTATATACACATAGATATGTGTAACTATATCTATACATACATACATGTGTGTGTGTGGGTATACATATACATATATATATATACATATATATACATATACATAATTATTTAAGGAAAGAGAAAACACTAATATCTAGGGAGATCAGGAAAGGCTTTCCATAGAAGGTGACACAAGATCCAAAACTTGAAGGAGGGTGTGGACTCTAAGAAGCAGAGGTGAGGAGTGAGGGCTTTCTAGGCAGGAGGGACAGCTTGTGCAATGGTGTGGAGGTAGGAGATAATTTTTAGGAACAAAAAAGCAAATAATTGTCTTATCCTCATACAAGGTAATATAGCTCAATTTAACTTAAACAAACATTTATTAAGTATCTATTATATGCAATGCATTGGGAGAAACCTGGAATCCTATGTGCAAATTTAAGCAGGAAAACGAGGCTAGAAAAACTCCAAAGAGCAAGTCAAGTGCTTAGATGAAGGATGTAGTAAGAATTGTGGAGGTGAAAGGAGAAACAAATGTGGAGGAGACTCCATAAGAGTGGGATTTGAGGTGGTGCTTAAAGGAAATTTGGGGAGGCAAGATGAAAGCGGCAACCAGGAATGGATATTATATGTGGAAGGCTAGAGAGGATTCTTGCCTGTCAGCCTGAAATAGGAAAGGCCAAGATGGCATCCAGCAATTCTCGATCTCCCTCCGAATTTTACCTAGAGCAAGAAGTGGGGTATATGGAATGTTCAAGGTGGATGAGCATACCTGATGTGAGGGTTGCTCAACCACCTTACTGGCACAGTCCTGGTAAAATAGATGGACTAAACCAAGTCAAGAGTTACCAACAGGTCTCAGAACTGTTGGTGAGTTAAGGGGATGTCTACTTCAACCATGCAAAGACTTCCTCAAGTGGAATGGATGAGCGAGTACAATTTGTTCCATCGGCCAACCAGGCTCTTATGGAGAGCTTGGAGCTTGGTCAGATATTGAAGATGCAAAGATCATCCACTGAATCCTAGGCCATTGCTAGTTGTCTTGACTTTTGTAGTGCCTTGACTTTGATGACTCTGGAAGAGGGAATAAGTTTGATGACTTTGCACAACTCTGCCTCACTTAAATCCAATTCATGTGCAAGGCAAGATATCTCCCTATAATGTTATTGGTCTTCTTTTAAAATGAAGAACAAACAACAAGAGGACATGAAGTTGAGAGCATCCCTTATCCCCACCATGCCCTACCTTACATCACTTCTCTATGCACTCCTAGTAGAATGTTTGAAATCTTTGCCTTCTCATCACAGACTGCATAGTCTTAAATATATCCAAATAAAGGAAAGATCTGTGATTTCCTTGGTCTAGGCGACTCCCTTCACCAACACAGAGTACAATCTGTCAATGGCAGAGTTCATGGTTTCTTGACAGTTGACTGAGATACACAAAAGGAAGTGACTTGGCCATGCCCTTGGCAATAGGTGTCAGAGACAGGAATTGAAGTGGGAGACTGACAGCATTTTCTCAGGAATAAATATGGTGTTGATCTTTTATTTAGGGTCTTGGAGAGTTGTCTCAGGGCACTGTATGTGTGTGTGGGGGGGTTGTCATTTTTCTGTGATCTCATAGCTAATAAATGTCAGAGACAGGACTTGAGTTCAAGTCTTTCTGAATCCAGGACTATCCCTTTCTATGCACTGTTCTACTATCTTTCAGCTAGTACATAGTAGGCATTTTATTAGTATGTTTTAACTGAAAGCATGAATGAATGAATGAATGAATGAATGACTACTCTTTGAGGACAACCAAATAGCTTGGAAAGGTAAAGATGGAGCAGGGATATCATTATAGTCAATTATCCTGTGAAGGGTCTGGAAAGAATGACTATAGCACCTTTTCACCTTTTTTTTACAACCACTTGGTAAGCATCGCAGGAGCACAGACAAAGAACTAGAAAGGACCTCAGAGGACGTGTAGTCCAGCCTCTTTATGTTCTCATCAGATGAGGAAACTGAGGTACAGAATGGCTAAATGACTCCCCCAAGGCTACATGTACACTAAACACCAGAGGTAAAATTTGAACCCAGCTTCTCTGACCCCCAGTGCTCTTCCCACTAATCTATGGGATAGGATAGTATATAACAGAGCCCAACATACACGGAGGCACTGCATGTGATAGAGACAATCCAATCCACCAAGCATTTATTTAAGTTTGATGAGCAAGGCACTCTGCTATGTGCTGGGAGCATGAGACAAAATGAAAACCACCCCTACCCCCAGGGAGCTTACATTCTACTGGGGGACTGACAAAATTTTCACAGGAATAAATCCAAGGAAATATGAAGAGGGACAGAGTACTAACAATTGTAGAAATTAGGAAGACCTGTCTAGGATTTGACACATGAGCTGAGCTTTGAGGGAAAATGAGGATTCTAAGAATTGGAGATGAAGGCATGCATTCCAACCACGTGGGATAGTCTGAGCAAAAACATGGGGGAGGGAGATGGAATGCTGAGTTTGGGGAAGAGTGAGTGGGATTGTTCGGCTGCATTGTAGAGTGCATGAAGAAGAAGAAAATGAAATTGGTCTGGAAAGCAAGTCAGGATCCAGACTAAGAAGGGGTCATAAGACAAGGCAAGGAATTTGTATTTTACTCTACAGATGATGGGGAACTATTGAAGATAGTTTTCCAGCATTAATCACATTTATCAGGCTTCTCTCCAGGATGAATGGTCTGACAGCAAGAAGATTCCAGGCTAAAGATTCCCCACTTTAGTATCACCAAGTGATTATCATATTGATATTAATTTTTAGCGACTCAGTGGTATCTTTCAAATACCAATTTGTGATGAATATAACTCTATTGGCCACCTACTTGCATTCGTACAACTAGAAAATGCATCAAGGTCACTTCTTCAGAGATCTGAGTTTCTCTTCTGATGCATCAACTGCCAATAGCAACAGCCTGTGATGGCTACTTTAGTTGGTGGCAAACGTGTTCGTTCAGAAGGAGTCCCCTCGGAACCAGCTGGCTTCATAGATTGTAGCACAAACCTATCTAGCTACCTCAAATTTTGTCCATGGGAAGGGAATACAGGTGCCTCAGTGCACATCTGCATATAGTGACTAATTGCTATCACCCAATACCCTCTCCTTTTTGTGGCATGGTATAGTTGAAAGAATACTGGTCTTGGGATCACACCTGATTAAGTAACTGGTATGTGTCAGGAACCATGCTAAGCAGTGGGCATACAAAGGCATGTGGGAAACAGTTCTATCCTCAAGGTCTTTGCAATCTGTATTCAGTAGACAACATATCTATTGACAGATATAGATAAAATGCATGCATAAAGATATAGACAAAGATATAGATGATATAGACCATAGATATAGATACAGATGATATAGAGGCTACTAGGTGGTGCAGTGGACAGAATGCTGGGCCCAGAGTAAAAAGACTCATCTTCCTAGGGTCAAATATGGCCTCAGAGAGCTAGTAGCTATGTGACCCTGGGCAAGTCACTTAAACCTGTTTGCCTCAGTTTCCTCATCTGTAAAATAAACTGGAGAAGGCATGGGAAACCACTCCTATATCTTTGCAAAGATAAGGGACAGGAATGGCCAGACCCTCCTTGATTCCATGCACAGTATTCTTTCAAGCATATTATGCTGTCTCTTGAGAAAAAAAAAATGTCATTAACAGGTTTTTACCAATGGCTAGCCCATGTAGCTGGAATGGTTCCACTAGCAATCTGAAACCCTAGTAATTTTTGTTGATCAGTATATTCATTATAGGGTCAATTAGTTCACTTTAGTGTGTCCTATAACTTTTCTGATGGTTTTCCTATAGACATGCTTTCCAAATTTTAATCAGGAAGTATATTAATTAGAATGGGAAGGAGAAAGGGAGGGGGAAAGGAAAGAAGGATAAAGGAAAGAAAGAGAGGGAGGGATGGTTATATGTAATCAAGACTGATTCCAAGCCAGCTTCCATTTTGCCACCTCTTTTGAAGCACTTTTCAAATAAATGTAATTTAGGCAACTATAAACAATCTCAGTTTTGTTAAAACTTAAAATAAGAAAGATGCTTAAGTTCTTGTGACGAGATCTCTTGAAAACGACACATGCTCACTGGATCTTAATTTATTTTTGTTCATTCATTCATTCAAATAGTAGATATTTATAGTGCGGTTCCCAAGAAAATGTGACTCTGGAGTCTTGGCTCTCCAAATACCACCACGGGACATTAAGTTTGTCACAAACTCTGTGGGTCTCAGTTTGCCTCATCTCAAAAGTGACAGGGTTGGACTAGAATTCATCACCTCTTAAACCATGGGGTATGATGCCACATGGGGTCGAGAAAAATTTGGCAACACTAAAAATTGAATGTGCAATGACCAAAAATTAATAAAAAATCCAACACGTAATGAATCTGAAGTTTTTCTGGCAGTGTTTGCCCATGTTGCATCAGCAACTTCTCTGCAGATTTGGTTCTGAACATACAACATGCACACTTTGCACTGAGCATGCTACAATGCCACGGAATGCCAATGAACGTTTGGAAAACATGAGAAGAGATCATAACTGGAAAAAGTTTAATAAATCCTGGACTACATGACCCCTATGGTCCTTTTAAGCTCTAAATCAGATGCTCCTATGATGCTATGTAGATAGTATAACATAGTTGATAGAGAACCAGCCTTGGCATCAGGGAGACCTGGGTTCAGATCTTACTCCTGACACATAGTAGCTCTGCAACTCTGGGCAAGTCACTTCACTGATCAGTGAAGCAATCCATTGACTATGCTGCATTCAGAAGTACCTTTAGTCAATCAAATGCTTTTTAGAAACTGCTTTGAGTTTAAGCCTTCTTTCCCCAGGAATGAAGGTGGTAGAGGAGGAGAGTGTTCCTTGGATGTTGGAGAAAATGTTTATACTTCTTTTCTTTCTATACCTTCTCAGTAAAAGAAATTTAAGAATTAGATTGGATTACTCTTCCATATATATGGTCAGTCTTCCTGTATGTGGGAGCTGTACATTCACTACCCGTACCTTCAAAGAGCATCCACATGTCAGGAAGTATATTAGAATGGGAAGGAAAAAGAGAGGGGAAAAGGAAAGAAGGATAAAGGGAAGAAAGAGAGGGAGGGATGGTTATATGTAATCTCCATAAACCTTTATCTAATAAGCTTTGGGTATCTGTGTTTTCAAAGATAGCACCTTAGATGCACTTATGGTTTTGGGGAGTGAAAATTGACCTTACAAAAACACCACCTTTTAATCGACATAAAAATGGACTTAGTTGGAACAAGAGATTCTCAAAGTGACTTTGCAGGAAAGCTCCGTGTCCTCCCCCTTTCAAACTGCTAGGCCCTAAGGGTGGTGGGTTTCCAGGCCATCCCAGCTGATGGGGACCTCGGAGAACATTCCCATGAAGAGATCCGGAGCAGATGAAGGTTTGTGTACATTTCACAGAAACTTGGCAAGCAGGGCTGACTTTTACTTAGGCCTGAGCTGCTCTTCTAGACAGAAGTCACAAAAGAAAGGATTAGAGGGGTTACTCTCAGGCTGTCTGTCACATAAATAGCTAATTAACTCCTGATTGGATCCTGCTAAATCCCTATTTCCTTTTGAATTTCATCCAGTCACTTTCCCCCCCCCCATCCCCCACCTCTAAAAATTATAAAGTGCGTAGAAATGGGAAAATGTGTAGCTGAGGGTCTTAATTACCTAATCCCATGCCTGCACTGGTGGCATTTTCATGTTTGGAAACATTGTGTTTGCTTTCCTTCTCAAACAGTCATTGGAATAACTGGTGGCAATGATCAGCCAAGCAGAGAGGGAGAGAGAGAGAGAGAGAGAGAGGGAGAGAGAGAGAGAGAGAGAGAGAGAGAGAGAGAGAGAGAGAGAGAGAGAAGAAGAAGGAAAGGAGGAAGAAGGAAGGAAGGAAGGAAGGAAGGAAAGGAGTGAAGGAGAAAAGGAGGGAGGGAGTGCAAAAAGGAAGGAGGGAGAGAAGGAGGGAGGGAGAGAGGGAGGAAGGAAAGAGCCCCATAGCCTTGAGTGGAAAAATTTCTCAGGAGGGCAGATGATGTTTGCATAGGCAAAAATGGACTAGAAATGGGCCCCATACATTTAGGTGGGAAAAGCCTGGCAACAAATTCTTGGCCCCACTATATTTTCAGAGTCAAGGGGTGATGGATAGGCTGTCAGTCTTGAAAACCCCAATCCAGGGAAGGGATGCAGAAACACAGCTTTGTACCTAAAAATGCATGCCTCTTGACACAGCGGGCTTCTCTCTGTGATCTAATGGCAGGAGCACTAGAATCAGAGTCTGAAGACCTGTATTCAAATCCAAGCTCTCCCATCTATTATCCATGCCACTTTAGACAAAGTACTTAATCCTTCTATGTCCCAGCATCCTCAACTGTATAACAAGCGGTTATTTTTAAACATTCTTTTCTTAATTTTGAGTTCTAAATTCTCTCCCTCCCTCCCCCACCTACTGGGAAGGTAAGCAATATGATACCAATTACACGTGTGAAATCATGCAAAATATATTTCCATATTAACCATATTTTTTAAAAGCAAGAAAATAAAGAAAGTGAGAAAATTATACTTCAATCTGCATTCAGAGTTCATCAATTCTCTCTCTGGAGGTGGATAGCATTTTTTTTTTCATCATGAGTCCTTTGGAATTATCTTGGATCACTACATTAATCAGAGTAGCCAAATCTTTCACAGTCGATTATCATTACAACATTGCTGATACTGTTCACAGTGATATCCTGGTTCTTCTCACTTCACTTTGCATCAGTTCATAGAGGTCTTCCCAGGTTTTTCTGAAACTACCTCTTTGTCATTTCTTATACCACAACAGTACTCCATCACAATCATATACCACAACTTGTTTGGTCATTCCTTGATCAAGGAGTATCTCCTTAATTTCCAATTCTTTGTCCCCACAAAAAGAGCTGTTATAAATATGTTTGTGTGTATGTATCTATATATCTATCTATGCATATACACACACACATATATATATATACATATATACACACATATATCTATATCTATATTCTTTTCCTATTTCTTTGTAGGTGATTTCTAAGGTCTCTTTCAGAGTATATTCCCTTCAGGTCTAGCCTCTTTCCATTGGCTTTGTCTCTATTTCCATTCTACCTACCTAAAATCAATCAACTAGTCATTAAGTATTTATTAAGCACCAATTATGTACCAAGAACTGTGCTAGTTTCTTGGAATACAAGGACAAAAACAGACATACGATGTAAGTACAAAGAACACCCACAAGGAGCTTAAGAGGAAACCAACAAGTTTATACATATATATATGCAGCATAAATATAAAATGAACAAACACAAATACATACAAAGAAGTTAAATACATGTTAATTTGGGAGGGAAGGCACTAGCAATTGAGCAGATCAGGAAAGTCTTCATGCAGAAGATAGTAGTTGAGCTGCCCATTGAAGGAAGAGAGGGACTCTGTGGGGCAGCTGTGTAACAAGGGAGGGATTTCCAGGAGTCTGTTGCTGTTAGTGCAAAGTTCCAGAGATGGGACATGGAGTGTCATATGGAGGAAGAGAAAGCTTGCACTTTTGGCTTGATGGAGGAGTAAAGGTGGAAAAGTAGTGTCCAGTGAGACTAGGAAGATCTTTTGGGCCAAGGTTGTGTGCAGATTTTAAAGCTAAACAAAGGAATGTATATTTTAACTTAGAGGCAATAGAAACCACTGCAGCTGACTGAACAGTCACATGGTCAGATCTTCACTTAGAGGAAATTATTTGGCAGCAGGATGTAGGATGGGCTTAGTGGTGAGAGATTTAAGGCAGGGGGGACAATTACGAGTTGAAAAGCTGTGGCAGGGGAGGAAAGGGGTCGAATGTAAGAGAGTTTGTGGATGTAAGAATGGCAGGATTTAGCAACTCACTGGATATTTCAGGTGAGAGAGATAGAGTAATCTTGGGATTAATCTGGGAGACTGGCAAAGTGGTGGTACCTTTGACAGAAAGAGGGAAGTTTGGAGGAAGGTAGAGTTTGGGAGGAATGATCATGGGTACTGTTTTAGAAATAATTGAGATGTCTCTGGAACATTCAGTTGAAATGTCTAATAGGAGACTAGTGCTGTAGGACTGAAACTCCAGGGAGAAATGGTGTGGATGTATAGTTCTGGCAGTTATCTGCGTAGAGATGATAGTTAAATCCTTGGGAGCTGATAAAGTTGCTGACAGAGTTTATGGAGGGAGAAGAGAAGAACTATGAAGAATACACAGTTAGGAAGCACAGTATGGATGATGAACACACAGAGCAGATTGAAAAGGATCAAGAACCAAGAACAAACAGTCTCACCAAAACCCAGAGAAGATCCTCATGCTTGATAAGCTGAGAAGGATGAGGACTAAGAAAAGGTCATTAGGTTTATTGCCTAAGAAATCATTGGTGACTCTGGACAGAGCTATTTCAATTGAGATTCCAAGCCATATTCCACAGGATTAAGTGAGTGAAAGGAGAAGTGGAGGCAGTAAATATAGTTGGCTTTTCAAGGAATTTGGATGAGAAAGACAGGAGAATTATAGGACAATAACTTGAAAGGATATTATAGTCTAGGGAAAGTTTTCTAAGGATAGGAGAAGCTTGGATATGTTTGAAGGCCATAGGGAAGGAGACTTTAGATATTGAAAGGTGGAAAATTGAAGGAGAGCATGAGATCAGGTATACTCTCAGAAGGGCTGGTCATGGAGATGGACCACCTCTTTGTCTGAAACTGGGAGAAAGGAGGAAAGGGTGGAAGATAATGTCAAGGGAGTTGTAAAAGATCATTCAAGAAGAGAGATCTCATGCTGAATGGTCTCAGTTTTCTTCGTAAGGTAAGAAACAAGGTCCTTAGAAGGGAAGGTGCTGGAGATTTGAGGAAGATAGGTTTACAATAGCTTCTGTGGGGAGAGAGATATGAAATAAATGAGGGAGGGAGGAAAGAACAGTACTCTCTGGATTGGTCCTCCAGAGATCATTCCCTAACTTTGTGGGCAGTTATTCCACTCAACTTTGAAACTCTGTCCTGGAGATGAGCTATCTTGATTGGGGAGTGACTAAATATAAACCATGATGTTTGTCTGAAATTCTGTTCTGGCCCCCTGTTTCCACTGGTGAATTCCTTCCTATCCTCTTATGTTTTTGTATGTGAAGGACTAGGAATTCAGGTTGGCCATCTTTCTTCTGATACTATGGACTTTGCCATCTTGACACTTGAGGTACCTCCTCTTCCTTCTGCCCTTTTTTACAGTGCCCTTTTAGGTATTGTGTCCCCCCATTAGAATGTAAACTGCTCGAGGGCAAGAATTGTCTCTTTCAGCTTGTATCACCACCACTTAGCACAGTGCCTGGTGCATTAAAAAATCCTTGTCCCCTGCCTGCCTCTTGCAACTATTGCTCATGGAAATGGATTAACAACCCACCACCATATGACTTCATTCATCTCCCTGTGGCTCTCCAAACGAAAACTCTCTTCTTTGCTATCACTCCCCACATGTGATGTCTCCTTTAATTAAAATAGAATCTTCTGGAGGGAAGAGACATTTCACTTGAGGATTTTTCTATCTAGTGACTAGTCCAGTACCTTTTTAAAAGGTTGACTTCCCCAACCTCATTCATTCTTTCCAGTTCTTAATCTATTTATATAATCTGTCAGTCTGAAAACATGGTGCTTAATACATTGCATTGAGATAAACTTTTAAATTTTACATAAAAACATAACTCTCAATAATGAGCCAATAAACAGGCTCACAATGGAGACCCTCCCAGCCCTGAATTTGTGATTTAGCACTGTGAAATGACAGAGACCAAAGAGTGGTTTTCATAAGCCTAGCCTGTATTTCATGAATAATTTCTTCAAAAGAGACTCAGCAAGTGCTGGGAGTAGTGATCTAAAGACAGCATCATAAAAACAAAAACTGATTTAAAATGGCCCTTTATTGATGCCAAAATCATTTGAAAATGAGCCATCTTTTTCTAATCATATCTTCTTGTTAAAGGTCAAAAATAGTGTCAAGCTAGAGGAAAGGATAAAGATCAGAAGAAAACACTGTGTAGTCATCAGAGCTCCAAACCAACCTATTAAGACGTGTTGATCCTAAACAAATGGAAACAGATAAAAGTAAAGATATTGACTCTGATTATCTCCCTCTTCTTAAAGTTTAGTAGAATCAAGTGTCACCACAAAGAAGAAACCAAAAAGACCCAGAAATCACCTCAAACAACAAGCATCTGATCTCCTTGCCAAACAGAGATAACTAGCCAAAGGCAGCATCAGTTTAGTTTTTATTTGCAAGGCAAATAATGGAAAGTTATGGATTTTATTGCCTATTAATTCATGAAGCAATGAAAAATGATGGCAAATAAAACCAGCATTCAGAGAAGCTTGCATGAGATTCCAACTTTTTGTATCATTCCAAGAGTACCTGTAGACACAGGTGAAACTAGGTGGATGATGGTCACAAAATGATATAATCTAATCAATGATAGTTGTCAAAGAACCATTATTAGATCCCACCTGCCTAGCATCCAGTGGGCTCTGTGAAGGAATGGTAATGGTATTCAATAAAAATGAAGTTCAAAACAGTGGTTGGACCTGATCAAGTACACACCAAACACAAACTCATGCTGGAAGTGT
The DNA here is from genome assembly GCA_028627135.1 of Pseudochirops cupreus. NCBI lineage: Eukaryota > Metazoa > Chordata > Mammalia > Diprotodontia > Pseudocheiridae > Pseudochirops > Pseudochirops cupreus. The sequence continues at coordinate 36,170,213 of CM053580.1, read as the reverse complement.
TGAAATATGAGACAAACAAGGGATCAGTTTTCAGGCTATCTCATGGAAGGGAAGATGCCAAAGGAGAAGGGGGAAAAAAGATCACACGTGATATTAACAGAAAAGGAAAAACAACAAGATATCAGCCACAAACAAGTCTTAGGTCTACTGCCTGATCTCTGTAAGAGAACAATCTAAACAACCTTTTCATGGTATCACTGATGAAAGAAGGAAGGGGCAGGTTTCTATTGTATACAGTAAAGCACTGTCATAGTCACACTGTTGACTAGGAAGCTCAGAGACTATAAGGTCCCAATGGGTCTATTGTGTGTTGATTAAAACAAAGCATTTGACTCAGCAAAAATGAGTGTAACCTTAGAGGCTCTCTTCAAACAAGTAGTACACTGTACGTGTAAAGCTCACACAAGATTCCAGTGATATTGCAAAGTAGACACATGATTATTAGGGTTCATTTTTGATTGGCAGGTGTTATATAGGATCAAATAGAATCCTGAAAGTTTATTTCCCCTGATAGCATCTCACTGTCCTATTAATCTCAATCCTCCATTAATATTAATGAGTTTTAAATCTAAATATAGAATGAATATTCCTGCCGCTTGTCATTTGCCTTTGAGCCTTCATTTCCATATGGCAAATAAAGCAAATGTGGAAAATTGCTCCAAGGGGGAAAAATAGACAAATAAACCTCATCTACAGTCTTTGTTTGCTTTTACCATGTGTGGTCTCTAAGCCAATCAGTGAAAATAAACCTAAGTAGGACCAAGGTGTAGTTCCTTGTGTTGTATGGGCGGTGTGGTGGAAAGAGGATGGGAGCTGGAGTAAAGAATGTCTGGTTTGAGTCCCAATTCTAGCCCCTATTAACTGTGTAACTCTGGACAATTCTCATGTTTATGAGCCTCAATTTCCTCACTGCAGGATGGAGGTAGAAAGACTGATCCCTGATTCACAAAGGCTGTAGTAAGAAGAGCACTTTGCAAACTTCAAAGCTTCATGTACTTGCTTAACACTTCATTCCAGAGTACATTAAAATTTGACTTATTGAGACAAGTTAAAGGAAATCTGGGAGAAATCTAGTCCAATACTCTCATTTCATAGATTAAAAGACTAAGGCCTATAGGTGTTAATGGAACTCATTACCTTCACCTTCTCCCTTCCCCTAGCCTAGCCTTCTTCCTAATTTCCCTGTTTCTGTTTGGGTCACCCTGGTTCTCATCCTCAGAGGCATCTTTGATTCTTTACTCTCCTTCCCTTCATCTCCCATATCCAATCAGGGGCCAGGTCTTATTTTTTTTAAAATCTCTATTACATTTCTGGTATGGATCTGACCACGTTATTTCTCTACCTAATCCACTTTGGCAGGTGGAGAAGGACGGCTCCTTTGATAAGAGTCCATAGTACAGGGAATGACCACCAAAAACCAGTCCTCATACTCACCCAGAGGGAAGAACGGCTACAAAAAGGATGCATGGCCTTTTACAAGAAGACTATGTAAATGCTAGAGAATACTAGTGAAGCAGAAGAGCCAGGTTTGAGCCCAAGACAAAGAAGTGTTAGGATCACAGATTGAAAACCAGTTGAGGATCTTATGGGGCATCTAGCTTAACCCCCTAATTTTACAGAAGAAACTTAGACCCAGGAAAAAAAAAACTCCCAAGTTCACACGGGTGCAAAGATCAGAGCCCAGGTTTTCTGACTCCAAATTCAGTGCTCTTTCTACTATAGCACACTGTAAATAAATAAATATAAATTATTGATTTTTTTGAACCTGTGATTTGGTGGAGGACAGAGGTGTTAAACTTTGGGGGGAAGGGGAGGGTAGAGTACTACAAAATTCTCCAGTGGTATGGGCCTTAAAATGTAGCTTAGAAACACTTAACAAAATAAGTAAAAACACAATACAACATAGATAGTGTTATTTTGTGGTTTTCCAAGTCAATATGCAGTGAACAGAAATCTTTTTTTTTAGTTTGACACCATTACGGTAGGAAATTCCCTTTTACCAGTGCAAATCTGCACCTACCCTGCAACTTACAGTCTTAGAGTCAGTCACCCCATACACATTTATTAAGCACCTACTGTACTAGGTGCTAGATTTGAGTGTGTTTGAACAACATGAATTATACGTTTACTGTCAACCTTGTAGAGTTGTCATGAGGAAAGTGCTTTCTAAACTCTAAAGAGCTACAGAAATCTGTATTTTTTAAAATCATATATGAAATTCTCAAACTCTTCTCTGTGTTGAAATTGCTTTTAATGAAAGGAGCAAAAGAAAAGCCCTGGAGCTAGGAAGACCTGAGTTCGAATCCAGTCTCAGACACTTGCTAGTTGTGGGACCTTGGACAATTCACTTAACCTTGTTTGCCTCAGTTTCCTCATCTGTAAAATGAACTGGAGAAAGAAATGGCAAACCACTCCAGTATCTCTGCCAAGAAAACCCCAAATGGGGTCACAAAGAATTGAACAAGATTGTCAATAAAACAACCTCCACTACCATGACAACAACCAACAAAATAATTTTCCTATGGGCTGGAAGGGAAGAAAAATAATAGGACTCATCAATGGCCTTTAAGCCCAGCTCAACATTTATACAGCACTCCATATGAAATAATGTGATACTCTCCTAACTGGTCTTTCATCTCCCATGTAGCTGTGGAAGTGATGTTGCTAAATCTCACATCTGATCGTGTCACCTCTTGCTCAAGATCCTTCAGAGGCTTCGTATTGGCTTTAGCATAAAATGCCAACTCCTCTCTTTGTCAGCCCTTCACAATCTAGCTCTGGCCTAGACTGATGACCTGTTACTCTTCCTCATTTATCAAGGTGTCCAAACTGCCTGCTTTCTGTTCCCTGTATTTGATATTCCATCTCCCTCTCTGCACCTTTAGAAGGGCTATCTCTCATGCCTGAAGTTCTCTTGCTTCTTACTTCTGCCTAAGAAGTTTATTAATCTCTCAGCACCCTGCAAAAGTTTCTGCTAACCCACCCCATTAGTAAATACTTTTGAGCACAATGCCTCTATATGTATCTTTTATTAATTTATAAATCACTTATATGTACTAATTCTACTAATAATTATAGTCCATTATAAAAGACAGAGAAACAGACATTTTAAAAGGATGAGATAAAGATCATCTCCGAGTCACAGGCCATTCATTGCCACGGAATGCAAATCCCTCCCAGAGATTTCTACCCCAGAAATGTGATGATTTGGAGAGGAAGACGTGGGTATGGTGTAGTGGTAGAGCAAAAACTTTCAGCTGTTACTATGGATACTCTGATAGCATATAGGTTATAACTGCCCAAGTCATCAAAGTTGTCTCATAATCGGGCAGGTTGAAAGTTTGTTAATTGGATAGAGGTGGTGGAATCGGAGACAGTTTTCAGGTAATGTGATTTTGTTGGAGATTGTGTTTTATGGAGAGAGGTTGGGATACAGTCTTTACCCACCCTCTGACTGGGCTAAGGACAAGCTTCCCAATTCAGAGGTCAGTGCCTTCCACAACTTTGAGACGGTAAATTACTGTGAAAGTGCCTGTCAGAATTGGTAGAGGGAGTTCCCTTCTCTGGGAGTTCCCTATGCCAATGAAATGACAGATCCAGTCCCTATCCCTTTTTAGAGCTTTATCAATGTACTTTTCTCCTCCAGTAAAATATAAGATCCATGAAAGCAGGGGCTTTTTTTTTGTTCTGTCTTTGTATCCTCCAGTGCTTAGCAAAGTGCCTTTCACAAATTGAGTTGAATCGGCTTACATTTCCCCCTGTAAAGGAGGTGCTATTTATTATTCCTATTACACAGAGAGGAAAACTGAGGTTCGACTAGCTTAAGTGATTCATCCGTGCTAGCAACCAGCTAGCAAGTGGCAGTAGTCATATCTGAACCTAAGTCTTCCCAAAATCAAGTCGTGAACTGTATCCACTGTCATCCTGCCTCATGAGAAAGGAAAGAACCCATCTGTTTAAATAATAAGAGGGTTTTTTAATTAGTTTTTTTTTGAGGGTAAAGAGGTTCGGTACTTTTCAAAGGAGTTTCCTAGACAAATAGGAGTACTGGCTGGTCAGTACCCAGCTCCCTGTCCCCCTTTTGATGTATATTAAGAAAACTAAAAGGAATATTCTTAGAAAGACATCTGTGCCTGGGGTGACTCACATTTGCTCAATCTCCCCGAGCTGAGCTTTGCAGAGGATGTACAATTATTTGCTCAGTTAGGCTTAAACTTTTTATTTATCTAATCACTAATCACCCGCCTATTCCGCTTTGATCTGAGCTTCCAAGGCCTATTTTTCCACCACTTTAGCTACATATTTTAGGTCTTATTGTTTAATCACCTCCAGCCCGTAAAACATGCAACGTCCTGCTTGAATGCAGCTTATCAGGAAATCAGCTGCCGCCGGGATGCCCCAGACTCCCACTTTGCACAGAGTAAGCGGCCTGCAAATGTCATTCAGGCCATTATTCCAAGAGGGCCGGGGAGAACCGTCCGCCACTGAGGCGGATGCAGCAGCCGCAAGAGCGGCAGAAGCAGCAGCAGCAGCATCCGAGAGGATGGAGCTGTCGGCTTCTCACTGCTAGCGGTTGCCGAGTTAGTCAGAGGTGAATCACGGGTTTCTGCAGGTGTACACGCGGGAGGGCTGGCCGGGCTCCACAGCTCAGTGGTGGTAGATGTTTAGTTCGTTAGTTCATGGGGTTACTCAGCAGTCCCAGCCAACTCAATTTGACTGTACTAGAGTTTTTGGTTTTTTTTTAAAGGAAGAAGAAGCGGAAAAAAAGAAAGAAGAAAGGTGTTCCAGGAGAGCAAAGCAGCTTTGGAATTGAATGGTAAAACCTGTCATTTGGTAATTAGAAAATGTTGTGTTAATTTGAAATCTTTGACTTATGTGAATTGATGCTGAGTGCAGTGAGCAGAACCAGGAGAACATTGAACACAGTAACAGCAACATTGGGCAATGAGCAACTGTGATTGACTTATTTCTTCTCAGCAATACAATGATCCAAGACGACTCCAAAAGACTCGTGATGGAAAATGCTATCCATATCCAGAGAGAGACCTATGGAGTCTGACTGCAGAGCGAAGCATATTCTTTACACTTTTTTGTTTGTTGAGGGATTTTTTTTTTTGCGACTTCTCCCTTTTCTGTTTCTTTTTTCACATGACTAATGTGGACATGTTTCCATGATCGCATGTGTATAACTTTTATAGATTGCTTGCCGTCTTGGGGAGGGAGGAGCGAAGGAGGGAGGGAGAAAAATCTGGAAGTCAAAATCTTATAAAAAGAATATTGAGAACTATCTTTTCATGTAATTGGAAAAAAATAAAATAATATTTACAGGAAGAGTAAAAGTTTGAAAATAAAAAAAATTGAAATCTTTGGAAAGAAAAGTAATTGTCAGGCAGTGGTTTTATTACAAAAGGGAGGTGTTCTGTAATGGTAGTCCCCCTTTCTTTTTCCCTCTTGCTGGTACACCCATGATCTGCTACAGATTGTAGTTTAATCTACCAACTGGCTAATGGCCATTGAGATTATTAATCAGAAAGTGAGTAGAATGTGAGTGTGTTGATACTTCTAGTTTCTGCTCTAAGACCTATTTAATTAGCTGTTCTCACTTGGATACTTAGCACATCAAAATAACCCTTTTTAAAAAATGAGATAATTTTCCTTGGGAACATAAGTGGAAACATAATCCCAATTCTTGCCCTTCCTGCATCTAGACAAACTCTATTCTAACATGCTAAGACTTCAGTTGTTACAATCACCACCACTACTGCTAGGGATAGGGACTGGACCTCTCATTTTTACTAGTATAGAGAACTCCTGGGTGAAGAAACTTATTTTAACAATGCAGATTGATATTGTATCTGTATAATAGAAATAGTATTAATTATTAACAACAAAAGTAATAATTAACAATTAATAAGTGATTAAAAATAATAATGTTAATGGATAATAATAGAATTTAGGTAGCATTTTAAGGTTTGCAAAGTGATTTATATGTAATCTTGTTTGATCCTCACAACAACCCAGAGGTGGTAGGTGCTATTATCACCATTTTATAGATGAAGAAAACCGAGACAAAGAGACTTTCCTAGGATTACACAGCTAGTAAGTACCTGAGGCAGGATTCATACTGAAGTATTCCTGACTCCAATTATAGTACACTGGCCATTATGTCACCCAATTTATCAGCTGAGAGAGTTGCCTAGATCCTAGAGCACTAAAGGGGTCAAATGGTTTGTCCAGGGTTACTCAGGTAGTATGCGTCGGAGCCAGGACTTACATCCAGCTCATCCTGACTTTCAGGCTCATTGCAATACTCTGCTTCTTCACCTACCAGTAGGTCACATTAAATGGAGCTTTGTGGAGTATTTTCCTCACAACTAATGAAAATAGGAACCATCAATTACCCAAACGGTGAGACTGAAGAAAAGGTGTGTCCTTAGAAGTGAATGGAAACAAGGACTCTTCAGACAGGAGAAGAAAAGTAATTTCCCTTAATTATCTTGATTATTTTCACTGAGGTCACTACTAGAGCTTTTCCGGAAACTCAGAACCAAAGTCCAATTAAGTAGGATCACTATAATGTGAAATGTGCCCTGAAGAAGCCTGTAGGCTAAGGGGAGAATCTTTTCCCCCTCAGAATTCTTCAAGTCAATTCAATTCCACAGAGCCTCCTTCCTCAAGGAAATTACAATCTAATATCAAATATACTCAGAGAACATGCTAAATTAATGATAGCTGCTATATAATATTAAGGTTTGCAAGGTATTTCCCATGTGACAGCCAGGGAAATATGCAGTGCAAACATTCCTTTCTTTATTCTGCAGAGAGAAAGCTGTAGGTAATTTGTCCAATACCAGGACTTAAAGTAAAAACTTTCCTCGTCTTCCTCCTCCTTTCCCTCTTGCTTCTTTCTCTTCTCTGACTCTTCCTCAGCAATAATGACAGCAAACACTTTCTAAGCACCATGCAGCCAGGGCTGGCACTTTGCTAAAGGGTAGAGCTACAAAGAAAGGTGAAAACAGTCCCTGCCCTCAAGGAACTCCCATTTTACTTTACACAAACAACTATGTCCTTATTTTCCTTCTGGTAAAAGCATTGTGGTATAGTAGACTTAGGGCCAGCCTAGGAGTCAGAAAAAATGGATTCAAGTTTTACTTTGAACTCAAACTGACCATGAGGCCCTGGGCAAGTCACTTAACTTCTCAAGCCGCTAGACAACTCTTATCACACTTCCAAAATACCCTTTTTCTGTCAAAAGCACCACTGTTCTTCTAGTCACCCCCATTCATAACTTCAGCACCTTCCTCCTCACTTTCTCACCTCCAATATCCAAGCAGTTGCCAAACCTTGATGTTTCTATGTCCACATCTCTCCCATCTGAGGTCTTCTCCCTACTCCCAAAGTGACTGACCTAAGTCAGTTCCTCATCATCTCCCCGCTTTAATCATTGTAGTGATTGAACTGTATGGCTCAAGTCTCTCTCTGCTCTAGTCAACATTCCACCTAGCTCCTGACGGGATTTGCTTAAAGCATAGGTCTGATCATTTTCCTTCCCTATTCAATAATCAATCAATTGACAAGCATTTATAATGCACTTACTGTGCGCCAGGAACTGTCTTTAGCAGTGGGGATACAAAGAAATGGCCCAAAGAGTCCCTGCCTCTAGGATAAATGATAAATTCCTCTGACTTTTAAATCTCTCCATAATGTGACTCTAACCCCTTTGCACTCTTGTCACATACTGATCTCCTGCCCATATTCAGTGATCCAGCTAAATTGGGTTCTCTTCTCCTCACACATGATACTTATCTCCCATCTCCTCACCTTGGCTTCAGCCTTCCCCCTACCTAAAATGAATTCCCTCCTCAGCTCTACCTCATAGAATGCCTTACTTCCTTCAAGACAGCTCAAGCAGCACCTTCTAATCCAAGCCTTTCCTGACTTCATCCTCCCCACCCCAGTTGCTAGTGCCTTTTCTCCCTGATTATCTTAGGTTGAAGATCCTTCTGTTTATTTGGTACATACTCAAATATGCCCAAGTTATCTCCTTCTAGAGAATGTAAACTCCTTGAGAATAGGGATAATGGCATTCTTTATTTCTGTATTTCTACCAATGGGCACAGTGTCTGGTATGTAATAGGAACTGAACAGATCCCTGTTGATTGATGATTGATGAGTAGTAGGGCAGGTTCTGATTTGCATTGGGGAAGGAGTGGTAATCCTATAGACCAGGGCTTCTTAAACTTTTTCCACTCATGACCCCATTTCACATTTTGGCCTTAGGGCCTTTGCAGTGAAAAGTGACCTTGCTTTGTGTTCAGAACCAAGTCCACAGTGCAGTTGCACGATGCAACATGGGCAAGGGCAGCCGGAAACACTTCGGATTCATTACCCATTTTTTAAATTCTTTTTTGGTCATTGCGCACATTCTAAAAGCTTTTACTTGCCAAATGACTTGAGACCCACAGTTTAAGAAGCTCTGCTATAGACCAATAAAATCACAGGTTCAGACCCAAAACAAACCCCCAAGTGTGAATACTGATTGCCTGTCATTTCATTGGGTATTTGATTATGCATCACTTTATGGAATCCCTTCTCTTGTATAATTCTCTAGAGATACCTCAGCATAATGGATGAGTCTTAGACTTGCAGCCAAGAAAATTTGGGTTCCAAGGTGGTACATTGGAGAGATAGACACTGAACCTGGAGTTAGGAAGACTTGAGTTCAAATCTGACCTTAGACACTAACTAGCTGTGTGACCTTTGACAAGTCATTTACTCCTGTTTGCCCCAGTTTCCTCAGTTGTAAAAGGAAAATGATGAAAACATCTCTCTCTCAGTATTGTTGTGAGGACCAAATAAGATATTATTTGTAAAGTGCTTAGCACAGTGTCTAATACATATTAGGAGCTCAATAAATACTTATTCCCTCCCCCTCTCTTTAAATCATACCTTAGCAGTATGACATTGGGCGGGTGACTTAACCTCACTTTCCTCATCTGTACAATGGGGATAATGACTGAGGCTACCCTACAACATAGGGTTGCTGTAAGGAACACATGAAATAACATACATAGTGTTCTCTCCAAATCTTCAATGTAAAATGAGCTGGAGAAGGAAATGGCAAACCGCTCTGATATCTCTGCCAAGAAAACCCCAAACAGGGTCACGAAGAGTCAGAGGAGACTGAAAGGACTGAGCAACAAAACGACAACAACAAGGAACCTTCCAGTGCTGTGTAAATGTTAGCTCTTATGATTATCATGGTGGGCAGGAAGACCTGAGAGGGCCCTTAGAGACTATCCAGACCAGGGGTGTCAAGCTTAAGTAAAATGAGGGCTGCCAGACCATACATGAGGGCCCTTGCAGGCTCCATGGGGATTTCAAAAAAATGCATTAACATTATCTATGTTCTCTTGTATTTTTATTAATTTTCTTAAATATTTCCCAATTATAGTTTCATTTGGCTCCTGCCTTGATGGAGGAGTGTTGCCATACACAGTACCTAGTACTTAATAAGTACTCAATTAATATTTATTGAATGAACAAATGAATGATACTTGGTGTAAAAGCAATTTTTCTTTGAAAGAAAAAAGTCCAATAGCTTGATCTCATAAAGAGTAATGCCTTAAGTCACCTCTGTGAGACCTGTTCATTAATTTCATCTCCCTCCATTGTCCTGATGGAGATGACATAAGTGGACTAACGATACCATGGGCCAACTTGTTTGTCATGTAGAGGCATCACCTACCACGTCTAGTAAATAACATCCCTTCCAAACTAGCACTTGAAAAACTGGAAAACCTAAATATGAAGAAGGACTTGTCTCTTTCCCGTTTGCTGCATAGATCTTATTCTCATCCTGCCCATGCAGTTTGCTGTGCCAAAGGAAATACCTTCCATTTCTAATCCACGTCTGCCATATTCTTCTACGAACTTGCCCCACTGCCTATGTATTACGACATAAAAGAGGTAGCAAGAATGAAAAAGCCATTCTCCCTTGCCCCACCATGACTGTGATTCTTGAAATGCCTTCAGTTCCTATATCTCCCTTCAGTTGATCTTCCTGGGAAGTGGGGCTTGTTCAGCCATTTAAAATCTATCACACTATGGTATGAACATATTTCTAGCTTCTATTCTCCTGTGAAAGCTCTCTGGACATAGGTTTTCATAGAAGAATGGAGATAACAACCCAGAGCATACCTCTGCCTAAGGAGGGCAGGACCAAGTGAATTGTGAGAGGAGGGGCCTCTTGGCAAGCATTTAGATTCAATTCAATAAATATTTGTTAAGCTCTTACTGTGTGCCTAGCACAGGGGTGAGGAACCTTCAGCCTCAAGGTCACATGTGGCCCTCTAGGTCCTCAAGTGTGGCCCTTTGGCTGAATCCAAACTTCACAGAACAAATCCCCTTAATAAAAGAATTTGCTCTGTAAAATTTGGACTCAGCCCAAAGGCCACACTCAAGGACTAGAAGACCACATGTGGCCTTGAGGCTGCAGTTTCCCCACCCCAGGCTAGCGCTTCGTTTGGTGCTGGCAAAATAAAGACAAATGGGAAAAAGTCCCCACCCTCAGCAAGCTTACATTCTTCCCAAAGGGACAAATGTAGCATTTGGACATTTAAAAGGGATGCTGAAGGGTGCCAAAAACCAGACTGTCTATTCCATAATTTTGCCCAAGCTTGATGTTGAATGGAATTGAATTCTGTAAGTATCTGTTCAACATGTGCTATATGCCAGGCACTTTGCCAGGAGGTGGCTCTACAAAGATAAAAATTAAATAGTCCTGCCCTCAAGGAGTTTCCATTCCACTGGGAGAATATAATATATACCTAGGTAAGTAAACTCTTCAAGAAGGAGAAAGCATTCAAAGCTGGGAAATCAGCAAAGATTGTCTTGTAGAAAGTGGTACCTTAGTTATGTTTTGTATGAAGTGAGGGATTTGAAGAGGTAAACTAAGTGAGAAATGAAAACACCTGCGATTTAGACCCCAGGAGCCCAGGCAGGCAAGGATCAAAGCTAGAGTGGGAAGGGGGTGAAGGGAGAGGGCAAGGAAAGGGGCCTGATGGATCAGGAGACATTTCTCTGAATCCCCTAAGGCCATGGATAGGGCAGCTGCTAGCCTGGAGAAAGTCAGAATGCAAGGAGGGAGGGCAGTGGATGGATCAGGGGTAGCTTACACAGGGGGTCACTGAGATGGGATGATAGGAGAGAAACATAAGGATCAAAGGGCAGGAAGAGTAAACACTCAGAGTGGAGATGAAATCAGGGCCAGAGAAGGCACAAACAGTGATGGAATGATGGATGGCATAGGGGAAGAGGGGAGGAAGGGTCAGAGCTTCCCCATTGGCTGATTGGATAAGATCTGCTTTTTGTGGCCATAACATTTCAACTCAGGATCAGAATTACAGATCTAGAGGTCAGCCAGTGCAACTCCTTCATTTTATAAATGAGAACATCTGAGGTTGGAGATGTAAAGACTTCTCTGAGGTAGTAAGTGGAATTCAATTCCATATTCAATAATCCTTCATTCAGATTGCTTCGAGGTGGTGAGTAGAGGGCATAGGATTTTGGAAATCAGACTTGGAAGGGCTTTTACATATCATCTAATCTAATTCCCAGTGAATAGAATGTAGGGCCTGGAGTCAGGAGGACCTAAGTTCAAATCTGGCTTCACACTTCCTAGCTGTGGGACCCTGGACAAGTCACTTAACCTTCAATTTCCTCATCTGTAAAATGAGCTGGAGAAGGAAATGAAAACCACTCTAGGATCTTTGCCAAGAAAACATGAAATGGGTTCGCAGAAAATTGGATATGACTGAAAAACTACTGAACACAAAAACAATCTAATTTTCAAATCTAATGCCTCTACCTCCAAATCCTTTTCTACTAAGTCTTCCTTCATCATCAACCTTTTTCCAGTTCTCTCTTCTTTCTTTCTTCCACTTATATGGGCTCTCTGGTAAATTTTAGGAAGGGACAGAGGGGAGGCTCATGCCTTCCATTTACTTGGTCACATATGTGTAAGAGAGAACAAGGCTAATGGTAGACCATGAGTGGTGGATTTGGTACTAAACTTATTTTCTTTCTAAAATAAATCCCCTGATCTGTTGGTATTATAAGAAGATGGGGAAGAGTGGTTAATGAGACTTTGATTAGCTTCCCTGTCCTTCTAGTATAACTACAGCCCAGAGGGGTTTTATATAATGTGTTGATATGGCAAGATCCTGGACTTGGGGGTCAAAGAAAATGCTCTCCAATCTCAACTCTGCTATTTATCCCCCATGCAAGGAATTTAATCTCTCCGGACCTCAATTTCCTCATTTGTCAAATGGAGAGGTCTAGTCAAATAATCTCCAAGGTCTCTTCCATCCATAAGTCCTTGATGCTATGGAAAGATCACCAAATTGGCAATGAAATGGTCAGAATTCTAGTCGTGAAGACTTTATAACATATACTTATCAAATTAGACTTTGAATTGTACTGATTTCTGCCCTTTTCACATTTCTTCATTTTACATTTTAGGTTATATTACATCTTCTTAAAGGCAGGAGCTATGTCTTACAGTGGCCAACACTGTGGTATCATAGGCACTTGAAAAATGTGGAGTAAAACGATGGTCTCTGGGGTTCCTAAAATAACAACACCATCATCATCATTATCACCAACGACAACCTCACATATGGAGATGGAGTTCTCCTTTAGGGCCAAGTTCCATTCTGGTGATCTACATAGCATTCTGTATCATTTCTAGAGCCCAAACCAGCCATTTTTGTTCCAGTGGAAATTAGAGAAAGGAGAAGCATGAGAGGCCACAATTGGGAGTGGGAGTGGGAACAGTGTCGACCAAGGGGGCAGCTCATACGAGGTGTAGCCACGAGGCTTGGTGGGGTGGAAGTGGGAGGGGTCAGCGCTTTATATAAAGTCATTATTATATCATGCTAAGCTTAGTTGTTTCTAAAGGTCAGAAAACTAAGTGAGTGTAAGTCAATCTCAGCCAATAAACATTCATTTAGTGCCTACTCAGTGAGAGGCACTATGGTTAGCCTTGGGGATGCAAAAAAAAGGGCAAAAGACAGTCCCTGCCCTCAAGAAATTCACAGCCTATTGGGAGAGACAACTAACAAACATGTACAAAGAAGTTATATGCAGAGTAAACAGGAAATAATTAGCAGAGGGGAAAGCACTGGAATTTAGGGAGGTTGGGGAAGTCTTTCAATTAGAAGTTGAGACCTAAAGGAGCTGAGGAGGTCAGTAGTCAGAGAAGAGGAAGGAAAACATTTCAGGCATGGGGGACAAAAATTGCCAGAGCTGAGAGGAGTGTCTTTTTTTGTGGAACAGCCAGGAGGCTGGTGTCACTGAATCTAAGAGTACATGTTGGGGAGTCAGGTGTAAGAAGAATGGAAAGGTTGATGTGCTTAGGGTTAGGATTGCTCCGGACCCCAAAATACCAACAAGCCGGGTCCTGCCGAAAGAATTCAACTCAAGTCTTCTCAGCCAAAGAGAAACAAAGTTTATTGAAAGTTCATTACAAATTTGTCCTATTGGGTAGACTCTTAAGGAGCCTAGGTATCTATGATGCTTGTATTGGGCAAGCAGGCCAGAGCAATTCTGACTCAGAGGAAGTCTATGCTAAGTCTCACACCAAATGGAGGGAAGATGGGATCATATACACAGAAAGGTTGTGGGAGGAATCTAGGGGTGGTCTAGAGGAGGAGTTTGGGGAGGGTCTTCAGGAGGAGTCAGATGAGGTCAGACTCCAGTAATGAGTGATTAAGGGTGGGAAGTTGCTGGAGGCTACCTGGAGACCACAGACAATGGTGGGCCAGACCACTTCAAGGGTGGGAACGGGAGGATCAAGGGTGGGAGCTAGGTTGTGAGGGGCTTTGCATGTGAAATGAATCATTTTGTATTTACTCTCAGAGTCATTTTAGGAAAATCACTTTAGTGGCTGAATGGAGTTGGGGGGAGACTTGAGGCAAGCAGACACCCCATTAGCTACTGAAAAATAGTCCAGGTGGGAGTTAAGGACCTGAACCAGGGTGATGGCAATGTCAGAGGTGCTGCAAAAATGAAATCAATAGACTTTGGCAGCAGGTTGGATGTGGGGGTGAGAGATAGTCAGAAGTTGAGGATGGACTCCTAGGTCGTGAGCCTGAGGGATTGGGAGGATGGTGCTAGAAGGGAGAGTGAGTGGGTAGGGGAAGGCTTAGGAGGAAAGATACCTGGACAAAGCCTCAATCAACTCATCCTAGTTGCAATTCTGGAGATATTCTGGTTATCTTTGGTTCAACTTTCAGATTTACGACTCAAGTACCAAAATGTCTTTATAAGCGTCAGGTTACTGGTCTGCAAAATAGGTATGTTAACCATGGCTCATAGGAGCCCAGTTCAACAGGGAGCCTGGTCCCTGAGAAGTTCCCATAATCTGAAAACTTGGGATATAAACTGTCATATAGAATGACCTTTGGAGGTATTTATTCTGCCACTGCTAGCTTTGGGACCTTGGATGAGTCACTTTGCCTCAGTTTCCTCAGCTGTAGAATGAGGGGCTTGGATGAGATGACCTCTGAGGATCTTTCCAGATTGAGATCTTTGATCCTGTGAAAAGGGGAGTCATCTGATGGTGTGTCTCAGTATCATTCAAGCTCATTGCATATTAAACTAAAAACCTCACTGCAAGTGACTGAGCTCTCCAGGCTATGAGAGCCCTGCCTCCTGGATGGCTAAGCACTAAAGTTGAAAGCAGCTATAAATATCTTGTTTTTCTAGGGGCTGATTGAAGCTGATGTAGGTGTACTTGGCATTGAACTTAGGGAGGCTGGGTCTTTAAAAAAATTTTCCCCCTTGTCTAATAATACAGTTTGGCAGCTTTTCATGATATCTTACCACAGATCTTTGCCAAAACTTGAACCAACTTCCGTCAGATTAACTGTCTCTGAAAACAAGCTGGCAGGCCTTCTGAGGGCCTCTATTGAAAGGATAAGCATGAATGACGTCCCTTGAAATGGCTGGAGGTTCTCCCATGGCCAGAAAAGCAAACCAGGAAAGGTAGTGAGGCCTCTGTCCAAGCAGTAAGCACACTCTTGCCTATTCACTTGAACTTAATGCAATATTTTTATTCCTAGCTTGATAAGCTTGTTTGGCCCCAAAGACAAAATGATCATTTTGAACACATATCTGCCACTCTTGAAAGGAAAATCCCTAAAAATACTTTGGTTACCCTCTTGCCAAAGGCTATATCTCTTCCTTCTCTGGTCTACTTTACCCCATATTTCTGTACTTTTCTGAAAAACTTGTTACCTGGGTAGCCAATGATGGCGGATGTCCCTTGAAAACAAAAGGAGGGCCTCCAGTCTACTTGTAGAGGTCAATGTGACTAGAATTTAAATGAACCAGCCCTACAAGGGCAAGGGACTACCCTTCTTTCCATGCCAACAGACCCAGAGGAGAACAAAAGAAGAGAGTAGAATGAGAGATGTTTCCAAACCAGTTACTTTGCTCACCTCTCTCTGTTACAGACACCAGAGACCCAGTCAATGTCCAAATGATTTCCTAAGCACGTATTGTTTACAATTTGTAATACATTTATTTCTTAGAAATCTGCTTATTTCCAAGGCAAGAGGGAGAACAGAGAGAAGAAAAGGGAGATGAGAAGGAAGAATGAAGAAGGTAACAAGTCAAAAAGTTTCACTTGTACTCAGACAGCACATGAGGTTGAAGTCTAAGCAGAGACTGTCAAAATATGACTCCTGGACAAGCCTTTATTTTAGGCCCCAGAAAGAGTGTCTCTACTCATCTGAAGATGTTTGAGCTATACTTGTTTTTCTCAGCAGTACAAAACCCCTTTGTGAAAAGCTAGAATCTATATATGCAAAATATGATTCTCACAAGCTGAATTGCATCATATTATCATGGAGGACAAAATATCAACCCTGTTTCTTCCTCCCATAGTAAGAAACTGATAAATCTTTTTTTCACTCAATAGTATTTTTTTCTAATTATATATAAAGATAGTTTTCATATTTGTAAGATTTGGACTTCCAAAATTTTCTCCCTTCTTCCCTTCCCTCTCCTCTCCACCCTCTCCAAGACACCAAGCAATCTGATATAGGCTATACATGCACAATCATGTTAAACATATTTCCACATTAGTCATGTTGTGAAAGAAGAATCAGAACAAAAGGGGAAAATCATGACAAAGAAAAAACAAAAAACAAAGTAAAAATAGCATGTTTTGATCTGTATGTAGATGCCATAGTTCTTTCTCTGGATGGGGATAGTATTTTTTCATCATAAGTCTTTTGGGATTGTCTTGGATCATTGTATTGCTGAGAAGAGCTAAGTCTATCATAGTGGATCATCGCACAATGTTACTGTTACTATTTACAATGTTCTCCTGGTTCTGCTCACTTCACTTTGCATTAGTTCATATAAGTCTTTCCAGGGTTTTCTGAAATCCTCCTGCTCACCATTTCTTATAGAACAACAGCATTCCATTACATTCACATACCACAATTTGTTCAGCCATTCCCCAGTTGATGGGCATCCCCACAATTTTTTGCCACTGCAAAAGAGTTGCTATAAATATATTTGTACATGTGGGTCCTTTTCCCTTTTTTTTGATCTCTTTGGGATACAGACCTAGCAATGTGTCGGTGAATCAAAGGGTATGCACAGTTTTATAGCCCTTTGGGCAAAGTTCCAAATTGCTCTCCAGAACGGTTGAAGAAACTGATGAAGCTTTAGAAGACAAAAACCCATGTCTAAATTAACATTTTCATCCTTTGCCTGTAGCCATGTTGTTAAGTGGTTATTATTTATCTTCGTTATTCTCACTGACATTTCTATAACACTTTTGGTTTTGCAAAGTACTTTATATACAGTATCTCATTTGAGTCTCACAAAAACCTGGGAACTGGTACCATTTTACAGATAAGGAAACTGAGGCAAACTTATTGGGAACTTCCTGAGGTGAGGAACTGTTTTTTGTTTTTCTTTTTTTATTTCTTTAATTTTTTTTTTTAGCAGCACTTAGCACAGTGCCTGGCACACAACAAGCCATTCTTTAGGCTTAGAGGTGAGGTGATTTGGCCAAAGTCATACAGTTAATTAATGTCCAAGGTGGAATTTGAAGTCAAGTCTTTTTGACTCCAAATTCAGCCCTCTAATCATTATGCTACATTTCCTGAGTCAGGGACTTAGAGATAGAAGGCACCTAGCAAGTCATCTAGTCTAACCTTATCTTATCTTATCTTACCTTATCATACCTTGTCTTGTCTTATCTTGTCTTATCTTATCCATCTTATCTTATTGATAAAGAAACTAAGATCCAGAGAAAGTAAGGGGCTAGCTCAAGGTCAAGAGTGTGAAGAGTAGAAGAGCCAGAATAAGAACCCAAGTCCTTCTACTTTGAATCTAGCAGTGATTTTGCTGTTCCTGCTGCCTGGTTGTGTGCCATTTGAAGGAATGAAGAAAGGAGGGACTTGAGAGGAAAGAGGAGAGGGAAGGGAGGAAGGAAGGAAGGAAGGAAGGGAAGGAGGGGTGAGGGAGAGAGGGAAGGAGGAAGAGAAGGGAAGGAAAGAGAGGGAAAGGGAAGGAAAGGAAGGAAAAGAATAGGAAGGAGGAAAGAAAGGAAAGGAAAGAAGGAAGGGGAGAGGAGAGGAAAGGGAAAGAAGGAAGGAAGAGAAAGGAAGGGGAGAGAAGAGGAGAGAGAATGAACAAAGAAAGAAAGAAAGAAGGAAAGAAAGAAAGGAAGAAAGGCAGGAAGGAAGGAAGGGAGGGAGAGAGGGAGGGAGGGAGGAAGGAAGAAAGGAATGGAGGGAGGAAAGAAGGAAGGAAGGGAGGGAAGGAAAGAAAAAAGACAGTGGTTATGATCTCCAGAGTCTTCTCTTCTCCAAACTGAACATTCTCAGTTTCTTCAACTATTCTTCATATGGCAAGTTCTCCTACTTTGAGAACTTTATCACTGCCCTGGTTACCCTCTTCTGGAGATGCATGAACTTATCTAGCATCTTAAACTGTTTTATCTTAAACTAAGTAAGATTATCCAGATGGGGATTGACAAGGTCTGGAAACTGGATGACTAGTGCCAGCTATTAGGCTTCTCATGATTCTGCCCAAGATCACTCTAGTTCCTTTGGTTACCTTTTCAAAATGTTGATTAATATTGAGCCAGAAGTCCACCCAATCCCCAGGACTCTTTTCCATGAACTCTCCTTTCCTCTTTTTTTTGTTAAATCTGAAGCTATGGAGTATAGCAAAGGAGAGATGGACATAGGACTCAGGAGACACTTTGGTTTGAATCCCTCCTCTCATACTTCAGGCTGTAAAACCTTGGGCAAATTGCTTCACTTCTCATGGGTGAGGGTAAAATGAGATTACACACACACACACACACACACACACACACACACACACACACACACGTATAAAGTACTCTGTGAACTGTATAAATATCTACTTTAGCGTTACTGCCTTTATTCAGTCAACTATTTGTACAGATTGACTCTGGATGCTGGGAGCCAAGCCAAGAAAATTGTAATGTCAAACAGTTGAATTCACCACCACCTCAGCAATCAATCATGCATCAGTCTCAATATTGACAGGTTACCGCATGCAAATAAAATCCCTCTTCGTTTAACATGATCATCATCGAACTCATAGAAGTCTAATCTCATTAACATTTTTCACGATTAGCTTCTTCATCATACCTCACGTGGAAAACGTATCTCCATTTTATCAATGTGGAAACTGTAGCCAACCAAGCAAAGAAAATTACTCCAGGTAATTATTTAGGATTCAATGCAAGAGACCCTTGGGCCCCAAACTAGAATTCACTGATAGTCTCCCCTAAATTAAAATGAAATGTTGCTCTATTAGTCCTATTATAGTCTTCCTAAATAACTCCTCTGCCTTTTATTTTATTTTTTTCAAATGCTTCAAATATTTTTTATGGAATTCTTAGTGTGCTCTTTCTCATTAGCCTTGCTGATATTAGTGAATCAGTCATACAACTTGGCATGGGTTCAATATTAGAAAGGAGTGTGTCATTTTAAATAAATTAACCAAGTAATTTAAAGGATATTAGACATGCAACTTGGGATGCTGTTACTGTACTCTGTTATGGAGAAAAGCTCTTTAGATAATGTAGAACAGTGGAAGAGTCCTTCAAAGACCTAGGCTTTCCTCAAGGCAGGTGCTCCTGCTAGCCCACATCACAGCCCTTTCATACCTAAATAGTAGATCTTTGAGAGTCATTGTGTCTGAAAAAGTAAAAATCTTCTGATGACCCTGATGATGAACTTCTCCTGATTCCCTTGGCTTGTCTTCTAATAATAGACATGCAGATTGGCATCAGACCCACACTTGAAGACTTCCCCACTATGATAAGCAGGACCTATCAGAGATTACAGTCTGCTAGACACAGCATTTGAGCACCTTATATCCCTTTCATCCCATGATGGCTCATCAGAGTACAATTCAATGAAGGAAGATGCAAATTCATGGACAATTTGTGGTCTTATCAGCTTGGGAAACTCCCAGTGAAAGAACTTTTCCCACCATTGCAGGTTGTACTATCTTTTTTTTTCTTTTCTTTTTTTAAAAATTTATTTATTTGTTTACTTTTAGTTTACAAGATTCAGTTCCACAGTCTCTTGAGTTTCAAATTTTCTCCCCTCCCTCTTCCTGCCCCCCCCCCGCCCCGACCATGGTGGCATACAATCAAGTATAGGATCTGCAAATACTTTCACATTGGACATTAGTCTGATTGTATAGAAGGGTTGTAACCAATGGAGTGAGCAATGGGAAAAAAAGAAAGAAAACCAAACATGGAAAAGAGCGCTAGCATGTAGATTGCTTCACTCTCCATTTAAACTCTGTTCTTTCTAGATCTTTCTCCGAATGTAGATATTTCCTTCCGTCCTGAGACTTGTAGAGTTGTCTTATAACTGCGCGTTGCTGAGAAAAGTCCAGTTTTTCAAAGTTGGTCGTCACACATATGATGTGTCTGTGATTGTGTACAAATTTTTCCTGGTTCTGCTCTTCTCACTTAGCATCAGTTTGCATAAGCCTCTCCAGGTGAATCTGAAGACTGTCTCCTCCCCATTTCTTATAGCACAAGAGTATTCCATTACATTCATATACCACAACTTGTTTAGTCATTCCCCAATTGATGGGCATCAGATTGTACAATCTTCCTTCTATGTGCTGCACAATCTCTTTCCATTAAACCACAGCACTTTCAGGAGACATCTACGTTTGTTGTTGGATATAAGCCATGAAGTTTTTCCCAGTTGCTAGGTCCATCAAAATTTGTGATTACTCCATTGCTCCAGTATTGCATAGATGTGTCATTTCAATGGGAAAGGTCCTCCTTCTACCCGTGGCTAGCACAAATCTTTTTTGACTGGGTTGTTGGTCTACAAGAATTGTTCTAGTTGAAAAAAATTCATAGCCTTATAGACAATCTGGTGGTAGAGGTCCAATTTTATTTAAACTGGTCCTTGGATAACTGATGCACTATCCATCAACAGAACCAAACTCAAAACCTCTCTGGCTTCATAGAACCTGACCTAGTCTGTTGTCATTGCATGGGTGAACATGTTTGTGGTCATCATCACTCATCTTTGCACAGCACTCCCAAGCTCATAAAGAGTTTTATGTAAATTAGCCTTCAGAAGGTCACATATTGAGTTAGTATTAGAAGAAATTAAGTTATCATCTTGGTAGATCTTGGCAAACTGATCGCTAAAGATTATTTCAGTATTTTACTAATCTGTAATTTCATTGCTGTTGGTGATCCTTCCATTGACACATATCATGTAACTTCTCTATGACTGAAAAGATGGTCTTTCAGAGTTGTGGCTGAAGAATTCATGATACACTCACGAGTCCGTTGATAAACCTTTCTGAACTTACCTAGACTGACTTGTTAAGAGACAGATATACTGTCTATCACCAGGCCTGTGTTCAAAGCCTTTCCAGCTTGGTCATACTGGCCAGGTCCACTGGCATAGCCTCCAAGAAGTCCCTTGCACATCGCAATGAGGAACTGATCAATATTGGACTTTAGCAGAGGTTAAAGTGATAAACAATAATTTCCAAAATAATAGCGATAATTCTTAAATCCTCCCAGTCAGCTGCTGGTGTTGGGTGAAGATTAGGAAACAAAAGACATTTGCTCTGCCAGGACTCATACTCTTGGATGTAGCCTGACACCAACATTTAGCAACCTGTTTCCTTATACGTGCAGAATAGAACCTGCAACCAACCTCACGTTGCATGGAGATGTTTTCTGAACGCTGGATGGTGTTGTCCTCACAACACACTAGCCTAGGTAACCAAAGAGCCATTCTGGGACTCAGCAAATCGGGGCTCAGTTCTTCTGCCTCCTGTATGTGTTTGTTGATGTTAGTCATCATGTATAAAGAGCAGACACACAGAGGGAAGCACTGGTGACAGGAAATGTTAGCTGCACACTTTGTGAAACTTATGTGCCAATTAAAGGAGGCAAAGGTAAGAAAAGGAGAGAGTCAAGGAAACAACCCAAGAAACAAAATGATGGGAGGGAAAATAAGGATCCCACTTGGTTTTTCCTCACAAACCCCTTAGAGTATTCAGGGCCCTGCCCTAATCACTTGGGAAATATTTAATAGACTTGAGGGTATTTTATTTACCTGACAGAATTTCACTGACACCAAAAACTAAAAACACAACTGCATGCTGCCTTGAAACACTTTTGAAACCCTGTTATAAAGCACCTTGTATAATGGTGAGAAGACAGAAGTACAGATGGGTCTAGAAAAGGGAGTCTTCTGCAAATCAGAGTAAGAAAAGGGGAAGAGTCATCTCTGAAAGTGCAGAAGGATTTTATCTGGGTCTGATGGGCTTTGGAATGGCTAAAGTTTAAAGGTCAGAGGGCTTTAATACTAGAGACCCAGAACAAAATTTAAAGAACTGACAGGTGGTAGCGGTGGCTACTGGGTGGGCCATCCACACGTTCATAGGCTCATAGCTGTAGAGCTGGATGGGACCTAAATCTTTAAATCCACCAGGCTCATTTTACAGATGAGGGCATTGAGGACCAGAAAAGAGAAGTGTCTTGGCCAGTCACAAAGCTAGCAAATTCTTGAGGCAGGATCTGAATGCAGAACTTTTTTATTTCAATTCCAGGGCTCTGGGGAGTGGTAAGCACTAATAACCTGGGGGAATCAGGAAAGACCTGATGAGGAAGGTGGACTTTGAAGGAAGCTAGGCCTTCCAAGAATCTGAGGGAAGGAGGGACAAGGTTTCAGGCGGTGGGAGACAGCCTGCGTATCCATCTACTAAAATATAACCAAAGTCATTTGAAAAATGGAAGGCAGGGAAAGCAGTTGCTGAAATCAGGCTCCATGAAGGCTAGGCTGGATGAGATTACATATGATTTTCTTTTTTAGCAATAAAATAGCACAAATATTATTTTTAAAAATCCACTAGTGTGCTTTTCCTAAGAGGAAATGAACCCCACAGCCTACAGAATTTTCCAAATCTTCATTGGTTGGCATCTTTTAAGGGAAGAAAGAAAATGTGATGGGTGGATTGGGGGATAGGAAGATGGGAGAGTGAGGGAAGGTCAAGGAACACAGCACACTCTTTCCTTAAAGATCTTTTGGGGTTTCCAGCCAATTCAGTCCAAAGCAAGATGAATTAATTGGTTGAAAGTGAGATTTCAAATAAAACAATTAGCACTTTAATCCAGTGTGGTCCAAGGTAGGGACCTCAGTGAGGCTCTTGCCTTTTCTTCAAGTGAATGTCATTTCGAAGTTAATTTAGAAATGAATGGCACAACCTTGGATATGTATGGAAAGATGTAACTCCTGGTCATGTGCAGGTTTCTATTTGTCCCCCAGGCACTCTTTTAAAGCTTATTTATGAACTTAGGTTTTAAAAGGAAGAAATACTGTGTTCTTTTCTTTAATTGGTGTCCTTTGATCATATCATCGTCATTTCCTGATGTTCCTCATTCCCATTGAACACTCCCTTATAGAAAAAGCCACTAAATAAAACCAACTGACAAAGTAACCACATCTAATGGTGTATGCAGCATTCCATACCCAAAGTCCCCCCCTTCTCTTCTGGAAGGAGAGTTGTGTGTTCCATCATCTATTCTGTTGGATGAAGATTGTCCACTGCAATTCATCTGATGCCTTCTAGTGTTGCTTTCATTACATTATTTTACACAATTTTGCTTTCTTTGCTCAGTATCGCTTTATATACATTTTCTCATGTTTCTCTGAATATCTCATATTTGCTATCTCTTATGGTGTAATAGAATTTCATTTATAGTTTTTTTTTTTAGTTGTTTTCCCTTCCCTAACCCTAAGAGTGTTGCTATGAACATTTTGTTATAAGACCTTTCTTCCAAAAGTCATTGTGGCATATGCCTAAAAGTGGGTTTAGTCAAAGGATAAGAATTACTTTTATCACATAATTCCAAGTTGTCTTCTAGAGCTATCGGACCAATTCACAAGCATATTTAGTGCGCCTGTTTTGTCATAGTCCCTCCAGCATTGACTGTTTCTAATTCTGCCTTTTCCAATTTGCTTATCATGAAACTAAAATCTAAGAGTTTTTAAAATATGCATTTCTCTTGCTACTGGTCTTTTGGAGAATGGAGTCATGCTGTTATATACTATTGTTCCCAAAAGTCATTTAATTCATTTCAATTCAACAAGTAACTATGCTAAAAACTAGGGACAGAAAGACAAAAATGAAAAACAGTCTCTGTCCTCAAAGAGCTGACATTCTGCCAGGTAAATGCTACATGTAAACAGACCAGTAAATAAATAGAAGGTGGTTTGAAGAGAGAGAAGGCATTTACAACTAAGGACATCAGGAAGACTGTCCATAGGAAGTGGCACCTGAAATCAATGATGAATGAAGTTAAGGATTCTAAGAGAAGAAGATGAGAAGAAAATGCATTCTAGGGATGGGAAACAGCCTAGGCAAAATCACAGAGGTGGGAAACACAATATTCAGGAAGCAACAGGTAGGGGAGTTTGGCTAAAACATAGAATACATGAAGGGTAGTAATGTATCATGTACGTGGGACAGTGTACAGAACACTGGACTTGGAATTAGAAAGATCTGAGTTCATGCTGCAGACATTCTAATAAGCTGTGTAACCCTGGGCAAGCCTTGGTTCACCTCAGTTTACTCATCTGTAAAATGGAGATTAATAAAGCAACAACAATAGCCCTTCATGGGGTTGTTGTGAGGGTCAGATGAAATAACTTGTAAAGTATTTTGAAAATCTTCGAGTGCTATATAAATTCAACTTTTTATTATTGGTGTGAAATATATCTGGAAAGGGCTGTTGGAATAATTGTGAGGTCATGCTGAAAAAGCCATTTGTCACTCAGTAAGAAATAATAATAATTACTGATATTTACATAGCACTTTAAGGTTTACAAAGAACTTTACACACTTCATTTCATTAGATTCCCACAGTAACCCTGTGAAGCAGGTACTATTACTCCCATTTGAGAGATGAGGAAACTGAGACTCAGAAAGGTTAGATCTCTTGCTGGTGGGGCAGCTAGGTGGCACAGTGAATGCAGCACTGGCTCTAGAGTCAGGAGGACCTGAGTTCAAATCCGGCCTCAGACACTTAACACTTTACTAGCCATGTGATCTTGGGTAAGTCACTTAACCCCGATTGCCCTGCCTTCCCCCCTCCAAAAAGGCAAAAAAAAAAAAAAATCAGATATCTTGCTGGTGTCCACACAGCAAGTAAGTGTCAAAAGCAGGATTCAAACCCATATCTCTGTTGACCCCAACTCCAGACTCTCAAAGAAACACCAAGATTACTATACCTAAGGCTTAAATGACTTGCAGTGTAGAAGACAGGAAAAAATAGCTTTTGAACTATTTAATTTGGTATTTTTTTTAAGATTAAGAAAACTCCAGTTTTTGGATTACGAACCATAGGATTTAGAGCCAGTAGGGACCTTAGAGGTCATTAGTCCAAAGAGACAACATTTATGGCATCAATAGACAATATCAATCAGAATACAGAGACAGCATAATCATTCTTTAAAGCAAATCATCAAAGCACTAATATTTGTTTACAAAATCTCTTTTGAAGTTCTAGGAGTTTTCCTTATAGAGTATTAGAGAATTAGTTATTAACTGGGATTTGTTTTAAAGGAATAACTAAAAATTACTCTTTTGAGTTTCCTGTGCTTTTGCTTGCCAGGGAAAAACAAGGCCTGACCCTTACCTTGGTGCCTATAATGTAATTGGACAGAGCTCGCTAGTAGCTCCAGGAGAAGCTTTAAAGGAGGAGTGCTATTGAGCAGTATTGATCTTGGAAAGAAAACCAATTCTGTGAACATAACCCAACCATGCAGCAAGTCTCAGTGACAGGTTTAAAACTAGTATACCAACGTCCAACCTAATGGGCACCCACCAAGAGGAAGCCATGGGAAGACTGATCAAACATTTAGATAGGAGAAAAATGAATTCTTGTTTATGTTTCATTAGTACTCATCCATTGGGCAGTCACCCAAGAGGGCTTGTGTGTGCTCACACTCAGCTTGCTTTCCCACTGAAGCAATGTCTACTTTAAACTTGGTATGAATCAAACAAGTGATACAGTAGTCACCAAAAGCTGATAGGGGGTGCAGTGGGTAGAGTGTTAGGCCTGAAGTCAGGAAGACTCATCTTCATGAGTTCAAATCCAGCCTCAAGTATTTACTAGTTGTGTGACCCTGGGCAAATCATTTAGCCCTGTTTGCCTCAGATTCCTGATCTGTAAAATGAGCTGGAAAATGGAATGACAAACCACTCCAGTATCTTTGCCAAGTAAACCCAAATGGGGTCATGAAGAGTCATACGTGACTGAAAAACAACTCAACAACAACAAGCTAATGAGAGCTTAGGCTTCACTGAGAAAGGCACAGAGTCCGGGAATGAAAAGGTGATAGTGTTGCTGTCACCTGCCTGGATCACATCTTATTTGGAGGACTATGTTGAGTTCTAAGTGTCATGGTTTCTAAAGGACATTGACAATTTAGACATTTTCTGGAGGAGTACAACCAAGGTGGTGAAGGTTCTTAGACCATGTCGTATGAGATCGAGTTGAGAAAAAAAACTGAACATGGTTAGCCCGGGGGAAAAGACTGTTTGGAGAATTTCCAGAGAGATGAATAGACAAACAGACAGATAGGATAGACAGATAGACAGGTAGATAGGTAGGTAGGTGGGTAGGTAGATAGATAGATAGATAGATAGATAGATAGATAGATAGATAG
>CM053580.1:36065450-36143419 GCA_028627135.1 Pseudochirops cupreus | reverse complement strand
ATAGATAGATAGATAGATAGGTAGGTAGGTAGATAGATAGACAGACAGACAGACAGACAGACAGATAGATAAATAGATGATAGACAATGAATGGATGGAAGGATGGATGGAGCACTTATTAAGTGTTTACTGTGTATCAGGCATTATGATAAGCACTGGGGATACAAAAAACAAGAAAGACACTAACTACCCTCAGGGAGCTTACATACTAGGGGCCCTAAAAAGGAGAATGATGTGGGAATGGTCTGGAAATGGCCAGAAAATGAGGTCAAGGCCTAGATCCAGGCAAGTGAAACACAAATCCATCTATCAGAGCCTAGAGTGATTGTAATGATGAGGTCTTACTTTCTCATGGGGAGGAGGTGGGGACACATGAAGACCTGAGGAGAGGTATCATGGTCTGAAGATGACTGGAGGTATTAGATTTATTCTGTTTGGCCTCAGGAAAGCAAGCAAGAATGATGGGTGGAAGTTACAGAGGTAAATTTAGGTTTGATATCAGAATTTTTTTAAAAAAGCCTTCCTGACAAACATAGTCATCTCAGTATGGAATGGGCAGTCTCAGAGGCAGTGGGCTCCTCCTCAGTGGAGATCTCCAAGGAGAGAATGAATGACAATTTTTCAAGGATGTTGTAGAAGAGACTTTTGTTTGGGTAAACTTGAAAATCCGTGTGACACATACAAATCCGTGCTTTTAAGATGTCTGCACCTCGGCAGCTACAGGCTGCCCTTCACACCCCAGATGAGTACAGCTGATAAGCAGTATTTGTTCAACGACGTTGTTAATTGCTACGCTATTACTTTTCCCTTTAATTTAAAACAACTGCACACACGCACACACTCGCACACAATCAGCAAGCACCGTCAGAATGGGACTGGATTTTTTTTCCTTTCAAAATTGGATTAATTAGCATTATCAGAAAAACAAAAGGAACGAAGTCTTCAGTAAGTAGAGCATTAATCATATTGCTAGTAATTAGTGCCACGAGAGAAAGACAAAACAGAGAAGTCAGAAATATTTCTAAAACTAGTCATAGCCTATAGTTATCAGTAGCTAGGAAACCAACAGAGTTATGTATATTGAATGAGCAGTGAGGAATGACTATGTGGAATCTCCCAACTATTTAAAATCAAGAGATCTAGTTTCATAAATCTGAACCTCCCTTTGGAGGATGGTGAAAGAAGATCAAGAGTTGAAAATAATTCAAAGGTCGAAAATGGTGAAGCCCTCAAAAAAAGCTGGGAAAGTCAGGAGCAG
Source organism: Pseudochirops cupreus (assembly GCA_028627135.1). Classification (NCBI taxonomy): domain Eukaryota; kingdom Metazoa; phylum Chordata; class Mammalia; order Diprotodontia; family Pseudocheiridae; genus Pseudochirops; species Pseudochirops cupreus. Next base: position 36,142,161 of record CM053580.1, on the reverse strand, counting down.
GAGTGGATTTAGAGAGAAAGACAATGAGTTCTGTTTTCGACATGTTGAGTTTGAGATGCCTATGGCCCTCCAAGTGGCTATACCAAGCAGTGGTACCACTACCGCATACCCGACTTAGAAACTGTACATTGTAGTCTCTATTTGATACTTCATTGTGACCTAAAGGTGATTTTTGGTTCTTACAGGCTAGGCTAGAGGAACACAAGTAAGCCCCACCTTCTGGATACTCTTCCTCCTTGGGTTTTCATGACACTGTTCTGTCCTGGTTCCCCTTCCACCTGTCTGATTAATCACTTCTTTTCAGTATTGATATTTCATCTTCAATGTGTGAGTCACTTTCTCCCACTACAAACACTGACATGGTGTCATTAGTTATTACTGTCTCCATGAGATAGTTAGTGGGAGAGTAGATAAAGCAGTGAGTCTTGAGTCAGGAAGACCTGGGTTCAAATCTAGCCTCAAACACTTTCTAGCTATGTGACTCTGAACAAACTACTTAATCTCTATCTCTATTTTCTCAGCTATAAAATGAGGGTAATAATAAATGGCACCTACCTCAAAGAATTATAAGATCAAATGAGATATTTGCAAAAGGCACTTAATGGTGACTGGCACATAGAATGTGCCATGTAAATACTGATTCTGTCCCTCTTCCCTTCCCCTTATCCCCATGCAGATGACTCCCAGATCTATATGTTCAACTCTCATCTCTATCTTGAGCTCCAGGCCTACATCACCAGCTGCCTGCTTGGTATCGCCACTTGGAGGGCCATAGGCATCTCAAACTCAACATGTCTAAAACAAAACTCATCATCTTTCTCCCTAAATCCACTCCTCCTCCTGACTTTCCTGGCTTTTTGAGGACCTCACCATTCTCAACCTTTGAATTATTTTTAACTCTTGATCTTCTTTCACCATTCTCCATAATCAATCAATTGCCAAATCTTGCTGGTTCTACTCCTATACTATCCTATGCATCCATCCTTTCTACTCCTGTGGTCACTGTTCTATTTCAGGCCCTTGTCACCTCCCACCTGGATTATTGCAGTGGCCTCCCTATCGCCCTCCCTATCTCTTATCTCTCTCCTCTCCAATCCATCCTTCACGTAGGTGCTACATTTCTGTTCCAAAAGCTCAGATCTGACAACAAAGGCAGTAAAATGATTTCCTACTATTTTTGGGGGAAAATACAGACTGCTCTGCTTGGTGTTTAAAGCCTTTCACAATCTTGGTCCATTTATCTTTTCAGACTCGTGTCACATTACTCCCTTCATGGACAATATATATCCTATCCAACTGACTTACTTGCTATTTCTTATACCTGACAATCTATCTCTTGTCTCTGTACCTTTTGTAGGGACTGTCCCCCATCCCTGGAATGTTCTCCCTCCTAATTTCCATCTCTTAAAGCCCCTGACTCCATCAATGCACAGTTCAAATGCTATCTGAGACAATGCATCTTTCCTGATAACCCCAATGTTACCGCTCCCCACCCCACCCCAATCTTGAAAATGTCTTTGTATTTCCTCTGTGTATATTTTGCATCTACTTCTCTGTATGACTTTATTTCCCCCTATGTGAGTAGCTCCAATTCAAGGAAAGTTTAATTTTTTTTTGTCTCTTCAGTGCTTACCACACAGTATGTACTTAATATTGCTTGTGCTATTGAAACAAATTTAATTGAACCGAATTGAAATGATTTGAAGAGCAACTCCTAAATCAACTCCAACATTACAGGAAAGACCCAAGCTGAGGTGTTCATGGCTCCTCAAATTACTGGTGGAAGAAAAAAATTAGGAGTTGTACAAAAAGACTGATTGGATGGCACAAGGGGTTCACCAACCAACTTAGATAAAATAAAAATGTGTATGAAAAGTTAGAACAAAAAGCAGATAGTGAGGAGAAATTTTTAAAATGTAGCAAGGTCCTGCAAGAAGTGTCTGGAGGCGGCAGCTAAGAATGAGCAAATGTCACCAAAGAAAGCCAAGAAACAACAAGAAGAGTTTTGTTGACATTTTTTTAGTTATATCTTTCTTATTTAGCTATATCAGGAAAAAGCAGAGGCTCTAAGAAAGAATAGGGCCCAGGATAAATGCAACAGTGACAACTAGCAAGGGAGAAAAGGCAAAACTGTTCAATTCTACTGATTTTCTCTGTCAAGAAGAATGTCCTTTGGACTTGGGAAAGGGTAGAGCAAAAATGACTAATAAGGAATTGATACCCAAAATAACACAATGGGGTGCTAGGTGGTTTCATAGTGCACAGAGTGACAGCCCTGGAGTCAGGGAAGACTCGTCTTCCTGAGTTCAAATCTGGCCTCAAACACTAGCTGTGTGACCCTGAGAAAGTCACTTAATCTCATTTGCATTAGTTTCCTCATTTATAAAATGAGCTGGAGAAAGAAAGGGTAAACCACTCCAGTGTCTTTACCAAGAAAACCCCAAATGGGGTCACAAAGAGTTAGACATTATTGAGATGCCTCAACAACAGCAACCCAACATAAATGAGGAGATAGTAAGAAACTACTCAACTGTTCTTGATGAATGCAAGTCACCTGGGTCCAACGAACTACATGAAAGAATACTTAAAACAACAACAACAACAAGAGCAAATTGACAGGTGAGATTGCTAGGCAAATTTGAAAGATAAAGGAAAATATTGATACCATAACATTAGAGAAGGGCATGTATTTTCTTAATTTAAAAAAAAGTGGGAAGGAGGTAGAGAGAGCAATCCGCAACCTCTAGGCCAGTGAGCTTGACTTTGGTTCCTGGGAAAATTCCAGAATGGATTATTAAAGACATGGTTGGTGAGCATGTAAAACAGAAAGCAATGCTGAGAAAGAGTCAGCATGGCTTCAGTCAGAACAGGTTATGCCAGACCAACTTTACTTCCCTTTTTGACAGGGTCACTAAACTTCTCAATCAAAAGAATGCTATAGTTTGTCTAGGTTTTCACAATATGTTTGAGAGCATATCTCATGGAATAATAGAAAGATTTGGGCTGAATGATATTGCAATTAGACTGATTTTGAATTGGATGAGAAGAGCAGTCACTCATGGTGCAATATCAACTTGAAGGGGAGTCTCCAGTAGAGGGGCCCAAGTAGCTGTGTTTCGCCTTGTTTCTGTTTATTATTTTTGTCAGTGCCTTGAAGAAAGGTGGAGTTGGACGGACCTTTTTCACATTTGCAGATGACACAAAGTTAGGTGGGATTGCTAACACAATGGATAACAGTGTCAGAATCAAAAGCTATCTTGACAGGCTAGAACAGTGGGACCAATGGAATAAAATGGAGGGGGAAATGGGAAGTCTTAGCATGTGGTATCAAAAAAAAATGACTTGTTAAGTATATGGTGGGGAAAATGTGGTTAGATAAGTGTTTGCAGAGATACATATTATTTAGCATACTGGGAGCTACCTACATGTCAATAGTAGCCAAAAAATTGACATATATGTATGTATGTATATGTATATAAAGTCTTGGGTTACATTCAAAGATGTGTGCACGGTAGGACCTAAATATAAGTCAATAGTAGTATACACACACACACACACACACACACACACACACAGACACACACACACCATCTTGGGCTACACTCAAAGAGGTATAACTTCTAGGAACTGGCCCAGATGGCCACCAAGATCTCTTCCAACTTTCTGTGACTGCAAGTATTGTCAGCTTCCTAAATTCATCACCCTCTAAATCAGCGGTTGTCAACCTGTGGGTTATGTTCAATTTAAATACATCCTGCATATCAGATATTTACAGTATGATTCAAAACAGTAACAAAATTACAGTTATGAAGTAGCAATAAAAATAATTTTATGGTTGGGGGCGTCACCACAACATGAGGAACTCTAAATGAACTGACCTTGGTCACCACCCTAATTGTCTTAGTCTAGTTATAGCTTTGTCACCATTTTACCTGTTGCATTTTCTCTCTTCTCTTGATGCCCACTTTTCCTCATTTCTGTCTTTCCAAAGCATCTTCTAGATTCAGCCCCTGATCATTCTGTCCTTGTGAAATGAGACTGGGAGTTATCCATGCATCTATCTTCTTTCACACTACCATTTTGGCCAAGTTATTCTCACAGCCTTTGTGTTAAGGTTTTCTTTTGTATTAAACAATAAAACCACTGACTGTTGGTGGGGTCTCAGTCTTTCAAATGAAATTTCCCCCAAGAGACATAGGGTAGAGTGGATGTGCTGGTTCTGGAGTCAGGACAGTCTGGGTTCAACTCTCATCTTGATGACCTAGAGAAGTTACCCAAGTCTCACTCTTGTTATCTGCTAAAATAAGGAAAATGGTTCTTACCTTACAACACTGACGTGAAGATTATTATAATACTTTACATAAAGTATAAATGAATAATTAATAAATGAATAAATGATGGGTTGCACTGAAGGAGTGTTATTAGGAAATGACAGTGATATATATTTTTAAAGCATCAACAAAGCCTTCAAAAAAGAAATATATCTACATTAACATAAAAGGGATATTTAAAACAGCATTTGCAGGAGGTGAGGCAATGCTGCATAATGGCTATTATGCTGGGCATGCAATCAGGAAGACTTAGATTCATATCCTGCTTCCTATATTTCTGAGTTGTGTGGCCGTGAATAAGTTGCTTTATTTCTCTGTGCATTCAATAAGTTGCTAAGGTTTATCTACTATGAAATCATAAATCCTTGACATACTTTGGGGTGGGGGTGGGGAGGGCAGTGTTCATGGAAAGCCCATGGTGTGCTCGATGTTAAAATGTTTCTCCCAGAAAACATCAGTCATCTTGCTGAATCTTTTTTCTATTTCAGAAATGATACTCATATTAGGATCTCTGGAGCAATTCTGGAAATAGACGTTCACCAACTTGGTAAACAAACAAGAAGTTTAATGTTGTTCTACTGGGAACCTTTCCTAGATAATTACCCCAATTTAAATGTCTAAGAAGAATACTCTGAAATTCCTTCAGACAGAAAACATGCTGCCTGGTAGTTTTGTATAATTGGTTGAATTGTCTAATTAAAAAACAATACCAAAAAATTAACTTTCTCGTCTTTGGAAAATATATATCTCTAGAAAAGAAGATGAAGACTGTTGGAATTATTTTGTCTTACAAAAAAAAAATCCTGAAAGTACAGAGGAATTTTCCCCCAAAATTCTTATCACATTTCTTAATCTTTTTACTTAACATAAAAAGGATCAATAAAGCAGCATGTGCAGGGAGCAGATGACAACATGGCACAGTGACTAAAATATGACTTGGAATCGGAAAAAACAAACAAACAAACAAACAAACAAACTAGGTTCAAGTCTTGCCAATACATGTTGACTGTGTGTTCATGGGCAAGTCATTAACTTCTCTGAGCATCAGGTAACTCTAAAATATACCTAGTACTCTAAGCAATTTCAATGACCAATCATTAATCTAGAGGACCAATGATGAAGCATGCTTCCCAGCTCCTGAGGTCAAGTGGAACATGATTCTCGTAGTAGGATATGATATATATATGGTGATAAGTATAATGCAAAAAAAAAACCCCACATATAAGATTTATGAGACCAAGTATGGTGTGCAGTCTGACAAGATTAGGGAAGATTTCTTAGAGAAGATGGTATTTAGGTGGAGCTTTAAAAGGATTGGCAGGACTCCCATGGACAAAGAGGGAAAGGAAAAGGAAAGCCAGATAATAAACAACAGCATAAGGACACAGAAGGGAGAAGCACAGAGGGTATTTGGGGGGTAGAGAGTTAATCAGTTTGTTGAGATTCTAGAATAATGCATTGGAGGGGAATAAACTAAGATAAAGCTGGAAAGGTTGAATGATGCCAGGTGGTCAGTATGTGAAATACTGAACTCTACATTCTTCTTTTCTTGTGGAGTCCGCCTTTGATTTCCTCAGAGTGGGGAGCTCCTTGGTCTGGGAATTCCTTCCAATGATCTAGAATCTAAATGAGTTGTCCGGGGCCTCAAGTGGTTAAGTGATTTGCCCAGGGTCACAAAGCTAGGATGTGTCAAAGGTGGTGACTTGAATCTAGGTTTTCTTGATTCTGAGGCTATGACATGCTGCCTCTAAATCTCCACATAGGAAATGTAAACTTAAATGAAATGTATTGCTCCTGATTTTTCTTGTGATGACTTTCCAGGACTGGTAATAATATAAATAAGACCTAAACTAGCATAAATACGGTTCTTGTCCACACAGCTCTAGCCAGTGGCTAGGGCATGAACTCTCCACGAATAGCAAGGTTAAAATCCACCATCAGCGCCCGTAAGCATGGAACTTGGGCCCGTAGAATCCCAGATTTAGAGATGAGAGAGTCCATGAAGGTCAAGTCCAATTCCTCATTTTACAGAAATGGAAACTGAGGCTCTGGGTTCAACAACTTGCCCAAGGTGATGTGAGTAGAGAATGGTCCAAGACAGGAATTAAAACAAGGTCTTTGAGACTCCACAGCCAGCACTCTATGCACTACACAACACTATCATTATTTATCTCCCCTCTTCCCATACCAATGGCCCTTGAAGGTGTTTCTTCCCTTAAACCTTCCTCCAGTGCCACCCAACTGAGGACCCAAAGCATCTTGCTTTTAGAGCTGTGTTCCCTCACTTTGATACCAGTGACAGAGTTAGGCACATGTCCAGTCCAAACTTCAGAGAACAGACTCCTCGGTTGTCCCACTAATGATCTCATCACATTCGCCCATGACTATGTTTAGTTGGGATTTGGGTTTGGCACTTGTCTAGTCCTTGGGGATAATTCCCTTGACTGATGTCCAGCTCGGCTTGTTTGACCTCAGCTCCAATGATTTTTTTGTTCACACTTTTTTTTCACGCGATGAAATACTTGAAAAAATAACAAGGCTAGGATGCCTCAAAGAAGTCGAAGTAATCTCTTTCTCTCCGCCTTCTGTCTTCCCTGGCTTCCTTTAAATCTCTACTAAAATCTGATCTCCTATAGGAAGCCTTTTCCAACCCCTCTTAATCCTACTGCCTTCCTTCTGTTAATTATTTCTGACTTGCCCTAAATACAGCTCGTTTGTACATATCTGTTTTGTCTTCCCCATTAGATTGGGAGCTCCTTGAGGGCAGGGACTGTCTTTCACCTCTTTTTGTATCCCCAGTGCTTAGCACAGTGCCTGGCACTTGGTAGGTACTTAGCAAATATTTATTGATTACTAGACTAATCAATAGGATTATTTTTGGGGAATCCTGGGCCATTTATCTATTTCCTTCATGTCTTGCTAGTGATTTTTGTTTTATTTTGATGGCACGTCCATAGTATATTTGGTAGCATAACCATGCAGTGGTTTTGTCAGAAGGGGATTTCCCCAGAAAACCCAGTGACTCCTGATTACTTTTCCAATTAGACATGAACTTCTCTGTTGGATTTTTTATAGCAGAGTAGTATCTGCAAGAATATGAAGTACTGCTCATCCCTTATGATTTATTGGCATCTATGTTGCCTGATATTACTGTTTTTTATTGTGGATAGAAGGCTGGACTTAGTGTCAAGAGGCATGAGTTCAAATCACACATTGTCTGCTTAGTAGGATTGGGCAGCATGGTACAATGTCAAGAATTACTGGATTTTAAATATAAGCTGAGTCAATTAACTTCTCTTCACCTCAGTTTCCTCATCTGTAAAATGAAAGAGCTGATTAGATGGCCTTATCTCAGTTTTCTTGTCTGTAAAAGTGGAGATCATAATATTTGCCTTATCTGCCTCCCAGGGTGGCCACTGGAAAAAACTTTGTAAACCTGAAAGCACTAGAAGAATGAGAGAGACTCTTCCTAGAGAGAAGAAAACAAACTTTTTCACTTCTTCAAAGCATGGAAAGTCTCTCAGTCCCCCAAGGGGAAGGCTTAGCTCATGGGGCATCACTTAAAACAAGGGACAGAGTTAATGCACTTTCCCAAAATGAGCCCTGGGCTCACTTAGCACCTGCAGGAACAGGCTGAGGGCTTTAGCTTCCCCAGTGCCTCATTCCACCCTCACTTCATAAGCAGCATTTTGAAAACTCAGCTTCTGCCTGATTATTATAGGCTTGGCTAGATCATGTTTCCTTCCCTAAGTCGAAGCATGATGTTACTATGCCCATTTGATGCAGGAAGTACATTTACAATTTCACTGAACACACAGTAATTTCATCTCCATTTCCAATCCATTTTCAATCAACACACAATTACTAAGTGCCTACTATGTGCCATGCACTGATGTCTTTTACTCTTAACATTCTGTATTCTAATAGTCCCGAACCAATCTCGCCAGAAAACCACACACCAGTCTATCTTATCTTATTTTTTCTTATCTGGCCTTGTTCTATCTAATCTTATCTTGCCAAAGTATCTCATCTAATATTAAGACACCTTCTTAAGGAGAAGCTTTTGTTCTCAGTAAGACCTTCCTAAGCCTCCTTCCCTTTGGACCTAGACCTGCAACTTGTCTCTCCTTTCTTTTTCTGTGGTTCAACGTGTGAATCCAGAGGAAAGAGAAAACAAAGTGGGTGCATTTGTTTGTGTTGCTACAAGTGAACATGTGCTGAGGTGTGGGCACGCGCTTACACATACACACACACACACACACACACACACACACACACACACACACACACACACATACACTCACAGTCTGGCAAAGCCCTCCCCCACAAACAGCATGTAAGACGGAGAGAGCATATGTCCTTTTGTGTAAGCAGGTGCTTGGAAACAAGAAGGTATCAGCCGGATTCCGTGTATCGTGTGAAGATCTGGCTTCAATCATCACTCATTGTTTAGTAATGGGAGCAAAAATGTGGTAAACAATGCACAGAAAATCCTCGCTCCAAGATCTGGGCACAAGAGCTAATCCGGGCAGGCTCGGCTTGAGCCTCGGCTGCTCCTCACAAGGCCGTTCTCTGGGCTGGAATGTGGGATGGGGTGGGCTCTTTTTGCTTAATTCCAGAGGAAAATATCCTGCTTATTTGTTACAGAGATGGAGGAGGGAAAGCAAGGGAGGGCACAGAGGCCATCTAGTTTATTTTTCAATATTCAGGCTAGTATAGAGTTAGTATGTAGCAGATCCAAATTAACCAACATTTTAAAATAACCTCCTCTAGATTGATCAATCAGCAAGCATTTTAGGCACCTACTATGTGCCAGGCACTGAGGATATGAGGACAAAAAAAATCAACAGTCCCCACTCTCAAGGAGTTTATATTCTAACGGAGAAAATAATATGCACATATATAGTATACGGATGGCAGTGTAGACCGGACCTGAGGTTTCCTTGGTGTAGGGAAGTCCCAGGTGCTCTTTATAGTGTTAGAGAGAGGCTTTAGAGATTCAGTGACTTGTCCAGAGTCACACAGTCAGTAAATGTCAAAGACAGGATTTGAACTCAGGTCTTCATGGCTTGAAGGTTTACTCTAGTCAGTCTGTTTAGTCACTAGGCTATGCTGCTATATATGCGTATGTGAATATATATGTATAATGTAGATATATATACATACATATATGAATAAATGTATATAAACATATATTGTATTGTATTCTACTATGTTATATTACATCTCATCACACAATATCGTATCATATCTGTGTTTGTGGATAGTTGTGTGAGTTTAGTACATACTTCTATATGTATTTGTGTATCCCTATCCTATCACCCTGTTTAGAACGTAAGAACTTCAAAGTACAGATTGTTTCATTCTCTATGTCTTAATCAGGTGATGTGAACAAAAGACAAAGAATAAGACAGTCCTTCCTCTCAAGAAGCTTATATTCTAACGGAGGAAACATATACATATATGTATCAACACACAGATTCATAAATGTATCTACATGTTGATGTATGTATACATATATATATATATCTGTATATATACAGAAGAAATATAAAAAATAAATGCGAATGAATATAAGGTAGCTACGTAGAGTTAGGAAGACAGGACAGTAGCAGTTTGGGGGTGGGGGATCAGGAAAGGCTTCAGGTAGAAAGCGGTGCTTCAACTGTGTATTGAAGGACACTATGCATTCTGTGAGGCAGGAATGAAGAGGGAGAGCAGGTGTGGTGGACAGCCATCAGAGAGGCATGAACATGGGAGACAGAATATTGTACGTGATGAACAGAGAGAAGGCCGGCTTGGTTTGGACTGCGTAGTTAAGGAAGGCAGTAATGTATAATAAGGCTGGAAAGATGGGTGGGGGATGGGTTGTGATGAGCTTTAGATGTTTATATTTGACGCTAGACATAATCAGCTGTCATTGAAGGATGTTGAGTACAGGAGTAACACAGTCAGATCAAAGCTTACGGACAGTCACTCTGGCAGCAACGTAAAGGATAGATCAGAAAAGGTAAAGACTTGAGGCAGGGAAAACAATTGAGAGGTTTTTATAACAGTCCAGGTGACAGGTAATGAAAAGCCCAAATAAGGTGACAGAGTAGAGAGAAGGGGTTAATGTGAAAGATGTGGTTTTTGTTGTTGTTGTTGAGTTGTTTCAGTGGTGTCTGACTCTTCCTGATCCCATTTGGGGTTTTCTTGGCAATGATATTAGAGTGGTTTGCCATTTCCTTCTCTAGGTCATTTTACAAATGAGGAAACTGAGTCAAAGAGGGATAAGTGATTTGCCCAGCTTGGAAGTGTTTGAGGCTGAATTTGTACTCAGGAAGATGAGTTTTCCTAACTTCAGGCCCTCTATCCACTGTGTCACCTAGAGACTCCTGGAAGCAGATGTGGAAGAAATGGCAAATTTGGCAATTGTTTGGATGTGTGGGGTGAGGGAGAGTTGAGGAACTATGGATGATACTGAAAGTACAGACTTGGGAGATTGAAGAAAGTGCTTTTGATAGAAATAGGTAATTTTGGAAAATGGGAGGACTTTTGTGGATATATAATGAGTTCTATTTTGGGACATGTTGAGTTTGAGATGTCTCCACTTTGACGTATTTGATAGGCAATTGGTAACATGGGTCTGAGGCTCAGGAGAGAAACTGGTCATAAATGGGTAGATCTATGAATCATGACTATAGGAGTCATCATTATACCCATGGGGGCTGATGAGGTCACCAATGGAGAAAGTGTAGAGATAGAAATGTAGAGAACCAATGGGGAGACCTCACGGGGCACTCACAGTTAGAGGTCATGATAGGGGTGATAAGACAGCAAATGAGACTGAAAAAGAATGACCATAGAAGTAGGAGAACCAGGATAGGGCAGAATCATGAAAAGTCAAAGAAGAGAAAATATATAATCCATCCGACTATATCATTCCCTAACTTAATGAACTACAATGACTGCTGATTATGTCTAGGATCAAATATAAACTTCCTTTTCACTTTTAAAGCTCCTCACAACCTGTCCCCCACCTATCTTTTCAGCCTTATTAGACATTACTACCTTCTCAAACTATATAGGCCAGCCAAACTGGCCTTCTCTCTGTTCCTCACACACAAGGCTCCAGCTCCCATCTTCATGCCTTTCTGATGGCTGCCTGCCACACCTGGAATGCTCTCACTCTTCATTCCTGCCTCACAAAATTCATAGCTTCCTCCAAAACACAGCTGAAGCATCGCTTTCCTGTGAGAAAATATACATATAATACTTGCACTATTTACCTGGAAAGGTTTTGTGTGGGGAGGAGAATGCTCCATAAATGAGATGTTATAGATGAGGAAACTGAGGTCCAGAGACAGGTGTTGACTTTCCCAAGGTCACACAGATAATTTCTGACAGTTGGTGGAAGGTACTTGAGAAACAACTTGGTATAGTGGAAGAGAGTGCTAAATTTTGAGACAGGAAGACCATGATTCAAATCTTACCCTAGATAGTTCCTTGTCGTGTGTACACTGGTGAATCAAAGACTCTCAAGGCTTGTTTCTTTATCTGTAGAGTGGGCAAATTGCAATTCCTCAAAATTTCAGCTTCCTTGCCTGTCTAATGGGATAACAATACCTGTTGTACTCATCTTTCAGAGCCATTTGGAGGTTCTAATGAGATGATATATGTAAAGTACTTCGCGTGCCCAGAAGCTCCACATGAACAAATGTCAGCTGTTATCATTTGGATCCAGAACCAGGGTCTCTAGGTCAGGGCACTTGCCACTTGACTATACAGCCTTCCACTATAATGTGGTGGGAAAAGAGCTGTTGTTGAAATCCTCAGCTCTTGGTTGTGGACAAAATCTTCTGGGGTGCTCTTTAGAACACCTGGTGCCGGCTGTCTATGGGTGGTCAGGCAATGAGGATGAGGAGGATGCTACTCAGCCAAAATACTGCCTTCCACCTGGGGTGGTCGAGGATGGGTTATCTTACTTCCTCTCTGTTTCTTGGAGCCCAACCCATTTTTCCATCCTATTTCTTTCTGCTTCCCTCCCAGTTTCTTATTTTTCTGGTTTCTCCATCATTGTCTCTTTTCCCCACAGCTTATCAAGGCTTCTGTAGGTCTCATTCAGGGTAGGAAATGGGAATTGTGTCAGCAATAACTCAGCCACTGGCTGGGTGGGGATGCTGAAAAGGTATCTGACCAAGGAGGGAAGAGAAGAAGGTCTGGAAAGCCTTCCTGAGTTTGGGCAGGAGCAAAACTTGGACCATAGTAGTGTGGGAGCCCTGTCATAGACCCAGAAAAAGGACTTCCTGGGACCTAACTTGTCTCAGCAATGATTCATTTTCTTCCAAATTATTTGATGCCAACAATAGTTAACTTTTGCATAGTGCTTTAAGGTTTGTGAATTGCAGGTACATATATTATCTTTTTCCAGTCTCACAGCAGTCCTGTAAGGGAGGTATTGCAGGGAGTATTCATTCCGTTTTATAGTTTAGGAAATGGAGATTCAGAAAGGTTAATGACTTGTCCATGGTCACACAGCTTGTAATCAAGGTCTTTCTAGACACCAAGTATAGCAATCTTTCTAGGATGGCATGCTATCCTTCATAATCTTACATTATCCTCAGCATTCAATTGTACAAAAAATTCTGAGTTTAAAAAGAACAGGGACATGGAGGCTGCTCCCTCCTCTACTCCCCATCCTTGCTTCTTCATCTCATCAGTCTATGAGCAAAGTACTAATTACCTGCGTCTTCTTACTCCAAGTCTAGCATTCTGTCTACTATGTACTTAGCTTCTCTGAGAATCAGTTTCCACACTTGCTGTGTGACTAGAGGCAAGATGCCTGATCTCTGCAAGCCTCAGCTTCCTTCTCAATAAAATGGGGATAATAATAATTTTAATACTTAGCTCACAAGATTGATGCAAAGGTCAAAGGAGACAGTGTGTGAAAGACCTTTGTAAACCTTAAAAATTCTATTTCACTGAGAGTTGCTGCTCTTATTATTATACACACCTCATTATTCTCATCTTTTTCAGATAGAGATTGGCCTTGAACCAGTTTCCAGTGACAGGTATCAATTATCAGCCTTCAGTGTTGTTCAACCAAGTCATGTCAGCTTATTCCCAAAGTATTTCAGGATATTTTTGACTTGTAGGTCTTGTGCTCTAGAATGTCTACCAATTCTTTTTGTCGTATTAATATTTCTATTGCAGCTTATGGTTATGAGTCTTATTTTTCATTAATATCATCTGGGCTTTTGTTAGGGTAATTTCCAAGTTTTCCTATGGTCCATTCTACAATTCTTGAAGAGTCAAGGCCATAAGAAATAATGAAAGGGACAGTTTCAGAGAAATCTGAATTAATATGACAAAATAGATAGTGTAACAGCTGGAGCAGAGTAGAGTGAGCAGAACCAGATGAACAATGCCTACAATTACAACAACACTGGAAAAGGGATCAACTCCAAAAAACCTGAGATACCTGATCAATGCAATGACTATTATTCTAGAGCATAAAGAATACTTCTCATCCCTCCCCCTTCAAGAGATATGTAAAGGACTCAAAGTACACAACAAGGTGAACATTTTTAAACTTGACCAATGTTGGGACGTCTTTTGCTTGACCATTCATATTTGTTGTAAACATTTTCCTCTGTTTTTTTTCAGTAGTGTTGGGAATGGTAAGAAAAAAACAAAACAGATACCTGAAAAAGTAAAATTTTGAAAACGGTATTTTCAAAAAAAAATTTAAATGGTCTTTTCCAGGTGTTATTTGCTTTAACCATATTCTTACCATTCAATTTTGATTTTCAGGATGCATACGTCTTTTTTTTGTAGTCACATCACCTTCTCCTTCATATCTCTACCAATGTATCTTACTTGGGGGAGATTAAGGTATTTGTAGTTATAGACCTTCATCCACTGGTTCAATGAGACATCTGGATTCAACTTGAAAGCTTGAAATTTCTTTCCTTGATGTACATTAAAGAATTTTGCACCTATCAAGTCTAAATGGAATATGGATATCATTGAGGAGACAGGAGCAATATCCATACCCCTCCTCCCCATTCCTTAAAAAGTATTGAGACTTTATTTAGAATTTGTGGGATAGGGAGACTAAAGGTTCAGAATGTTGATATCACTTCCTCATTGCCTGGGTGCAGAAACTGATTATGAGGAGCTTGATCCTTATTCTCAGGTTCTTGGCAGGTAGATTGGGGTGGGAGCTTAGCTCAGCTGGAGCAACTCAAGGGGTTCGCAATTCTTGTCTTTGTTGAATATCCTACTCCTGTTATGACTAAGTACATCTTCTTTTGTTAACTGTTGAATGATCCATGAACATTTCATTTAGTTCCAATATCTAACTCAAATTTCCAGGGAATTGGTCTGAGTCAGATTTTGCCCAGAACAATTGGAGAAAGATTCCATGAGATGAAGCTACTGAATTTGTTTTTTAGATGAGCCATATGTTGTTGTTACACCTTACTGGACAACTGGGATTCTTATTTTTACTTCCTCATTGATAACTTGCTCTTCCTTGATCTGCCTTATGAGATGCTACTAAGAAATCAATGACTACAAAAAAAGTAAAGGAAGGAGGGAGGGAGGGAGGGAGAGAGAGAGAGACAGAGAGAGAGACAGAGAGAGAGAGACAGAGAGAGAGAGTGAGACAGAGAGAAGGGGGAGAAAGAAAGAATGAAGGAAGGAAGGACGGAAAGGAGGAAGAAAAAAAGAAAGAAAAGACTTTGACTATAAGTCTTTAGAATCACCCTGGTGCGCTCTCTTCAGCTTGCTGGATTGCATAGACTATGTCCTTGCCCCAGCACAGTGAGCCAACAATGACAGCGCCAGTGGGATTATTTGCCATCCATAAACAAGACCAACAAATCACCAGGAGAGAGGTTAAATGATGAGCCCAGGTCACACAATGTGTCCCAGGCGGTGCCTGCTGGGAGTGTCGGCTGCCTGGGATCCTTTCCCCTCCATTCCACTGCCTGCTTTTGTCATTATCTTCCCAGAATGACCATTCCCTGAAATACCATGTTCTGAGACAATAATAATCATAGCTGATTTGTATCCTATTTTGTGAGGCTCTTAGGGACCACAGAGATAAGTGCTGCATACATATCAATGGGATGGGGAAATGCATCCAGAAACCAGAAGGCAATTGGAGGCATGCAGAACAGAATGGCTGAAATGGAAACTCAGGATGTCTAATGCTCAGTGTTATGAGCATGAAGGAAATAGAGAAGTGGTTGGGGGAAAAGGGGATTGATTAGGATACTAACTTGTCAATATGATTGTCAATATGAGCACAGCATTTTAAAGGCCACAATTTTAAGGGGTTCTGCACAATTTATCCACATTATTATGTGAAATAAGTGCGTTTATAATTTGGTTCAATTTGACTCAACAAGCATTATACTAATTTGAGGGTTTTTAGGGACCTCCATGGCCATCCAGACCACTCTATACCTGAAAGGAATGTTGGCTATAACATACCATGTAAGTAATATTCAGCCTCTCCTTGAAGGCTTCCAATAAAGGAGATACTACTACCTCCAAAGGAAGCCCATTAACCTTTGGTATAGTTCTAATTGTAAGAAAATAATTTTCTGACACCAATGCTAAATTTAAATTGAGTACTTCAATCCAGTGCTACTCCTTCTGCCCTCTGGGGTCAGTCAGGGTAGGTTTAATCTGTCTTCCTTATGACAACCTTCAAATAAATCTTGGTAGCCATCATACCTACCCAGAATCTTCTCTTCTCTAAGCTAAACCTTTTTAATTCCTTCAACCAATCCTTGTACGGCTCAAAAAATGTGGCCCCTTCTTTAATTGGTTAGTTCCTCTCAGAACTTCCATTTGAAGGTAGAGCCCTAAAACAGCCATATTTATTAATTTATTCCTCTCTGGGCTCTGCTCCTAGATCTACATCTCCCTTCTTAAGTTTTCTTTTATTTATTATCTTTCCCTATTAGAATGTAAGCTCCTTGAGGGCAGAGACTATCTTTCTTTTTGCTTGTTTCAAAGTGCCTAGAGAATAATAAGTATTTAAGTATTTAATAATAAGTATGTAAGTTATCTGTGATCTCGCTGATACCGTGCCTCCCCACCCTTTGTAATTTATGACCTCCCATAGGCTCAGCAGAGAGGGTCAAGTGAAACACAAATAAAGGAATACAAAGTAATCCAGGATGAAGAGAACACAGATATCTTTTTGCTGAGACCATGTGTGTAGGACTGGCAATCTCTAGGTGCACTTGTATTTGTGCCATGACATTGTCCCTAGAACATGGTTCCAAATGAACAAGCTTCAGAGATGGGCTTAGGAAACCAAGAATGCTTTGATACTTTGGTTGGTCTCCTTTAACATGGACACCATTCCCCTTGTACAGATCACAAGCCATCCACACCCTGTCTTCCTGTGTGATTCTTGTCTACACTTTTTCACAAAATCACCATGGACAATCTCCCCCATAGGCTGGAGATCTTATTCTGAAACTTTTAGTCCTATGTAACACTTGAGTCAGGCATCTTTTATCTCTACTATCTACCCACCTCCTCTCCCAGTTGTTCACGTCCTTGACAGCCTCTCTCTTGATGCTACTTCTAGCATCTTCCTCCCTATTATACTACCGCCAACTTATGCCCACCATGTTCTATTCCATTGCCCAGTTTGTCTCCTGTACTTTTGATTTTTTCAAGAGCATTGGTGTGTATTATTTGTAGTCATATAATGGGAGAATTTATGGAGACTATTGATGTTGAAAAGATGGACTTGTGGGCCGTAATTAGGGCAAGGTCCTCAAAAGTGCTATAGAGTTAACCAAATGTGATTCAGGGCAAGTGCTCATACTCCTCCTACCTTTCTGACTGGTCCTTCTCAATTTCCTTTCCTGGATCTTCATGAAGATCATGTCCACCAATCCTAGGTGCCCCATGGGGCTCTGTCCTGGGTCCTCCTCTCTCTCTATACTCTTTCACTTGGTAATCTCATCAGCTTTCATGATTGCCACTATCTAATCTGCAGGTAATTCTCAGATCTATTTTTTCATTTCCAAGCATTCTCCTGACCTTGCTGGACATCTTGAACTGAGTGTCTCACAGATTTCTTAAACAGATGTCCAAAGCTGATCCCCTTAATTTCACCCCCAACTTTCCCTTCTTCCCAACTTCTCTATTACTGTCAAAGTTACCACAATCCTCCCAGTCACCCAGTCTCAGAATTGAGGTGTCATCCTTAACTCCTCACTCCCTGTCACCTCCCTACTCACCATATCCAGTCAGTCACCAAGTCCTTTCATTTCCTCCTCCATAACATCTCTCTTGTATGCCCCCTTCTCCTCTCTGACACTGCTACCATTCTGATGCAAGCTCAACACGTTATGCTTGAACTATAGCAATTATTGACTGCTTAGTCTCCCCTATCTCAGGTGTCTCCCACACCAGTCTATCCTTCTATCATTGATCAATGCGATCCCCCTAAAGTACAAACCATATCATCTCCCTAGTCAATAAATTCCACTCACTTCTTATTACCTCTAGAATAAAATATAAAATCCGTTGTTTGGCTTTTAAAGCCCTTCATAACGGGGTCCCTTCCTACCTTTCTGGTTTTATACTTTACATTCTCTTCATGTGCTTTGTGATCCAACCATGCTGATCTCTTTGCTGTTCCTCAAACTTGGCACCCCATCTCCAGACTCTGGGCATTTTTCCTGGTTGTCTCCCATGCCTGGAATACTCTCATTCCTCATCTTTACTTTCTTCATTCCCTGATTTCCTTCCATCTCAGGTAAAAACCTATCTTCCAAAAGAAGCCTTTCTTTGTTTCAGTCGAGTCTGACTCTTTGTGACCCCATTTGGGTTTTTAAAAGTGGTTTTTAAAAATAAACTTATTTCTAGTTTTCAACACTCATTTCCACAAGATTTTGAGTTCCAAATTTTCTCCCTATCTCTTCCCTCCCCCCCACCCTGAGATAGCATAGATTACCTCTTCCCTCAGTCTGTCCTCCCTTTTATTTCCCCACCCCCCATTCTCTTATGCCTTTTCCCCTTACTTTCTTGTAGGGCAAGATAGATGTCTATACCCCATTTGGAGTTTTCTTGGCAAAGATACTGGAGTAGTTTGCCATTTCCTTCTCCAGTTCATTTTACATATGAGGAAACTGAGGCAAACAGGGTTAAGTGACTTGCCCAAGGTCACAAAGCTAATAAGTGAGACTGGATTTGAACTCAGAAAGATGAATCTTCCTGACTAGCTAATGTGCACAATGCATCACCTACCTGGCCTTCCCGATCCTCCTTAATCTTAGTGATTAAGGAGTATCTCCCATTTAGCCTGTATATATCTTATTTATAAATAATTATCAACATGTTTCCCCCATTAGAATGTGAGCCCCTTGAGAACAGGAATTATTTTCTGCCTTTCTCTGTATACTCAGCACTTAACAGTGCTTGGCACATAGTAGGCACTTAATAAATGTGTGATGATCACTTGATTATTATTTAAGCCCAGATTTTCAGAGTTGAAAAAAACCTCCAGCTCCCTCAGTTTAGAGATGAGGAAGCCCAGAATGAAATGACTCAACTAAGATTGCACAGAAAGCTGCCTAGTAGACTTCCTTAAAGGCTAATAGTCTCTGGGGATCAGAGACAAAAGTGAGGATTTTCTGGATTTGAACATGCTTTGCAGCTTAGCTTGAGACTGTTGTGAAACCTTGCTCAGTGGAAAATGTATTAGATCTGAAGACTAGAGGTCACCAAATTTGGGTGTGAATTCTGCCACTAAGGATCTGTGGGACCTGGCACAAATAACCTCAGCTGCCTCTTTTGCAAAATTAGAGGACAGAACTAGACCCTTTATAGCCCTAAGAAGCCTGTATTCTTGTTGTGATCAATCATTGGTCTTTATATGTTACAAGTGTGTATGTATGTATACATATTTATATTTTAAAATATGCTTACATATTTGATGGGGTTAAACTTTACCTTCAGGATTTAGCTGTTTCCCACAAAAGGCCATGGCAAAAACCTCTTGACAGAACCCCCTAATTGATGATGTGCATATCACCTAGTACTTGCACATCCAGGCCTTGTACACAGTAGGCATTTTATAAATACCTCCTGAAAACTGGGACTATTTTCCCCATTTCACAGATTGGGGACTTTTCCCCCTCCTGCTTAGCCATTGACTCTTTAGTTCAGGACACTGGCTCTAATTCACCAGGGAATTCAGTTTCAGTTTTGAGGGCTGCGATTTAAGCTGCCGACTTCATACCTGGACTGCTGCATTTTTGTGTTTCTGCCAGCATCACAGGCTTTGTTCGACTTTGCGTTGGACTTAATATTTCTACCTGCACCTGGGACAGAGCTTTCCTACCCCTAATCCCTAGGAGATGGAATTTTCTTCTACTAAATAGTCCTGCCAGCGACAAGCTCTCTTTCCATCTTTCAAACCCTTTTGAAAGCATTTTATTTAGCTCCAAGCTAATGCACTAACCTTGTTTTATCAGCAACACGTTCCTGGTGAAAGCCTCAACAGCGGGGTTTTTGTTGTTGTTGTTAATTACTGGTAGTTGGTGATTCATTTCATTTCCTTTTAATTTTTTTGAAGTCTCTTACTTTGTACTATGGCAAGTATATGGAAACTTACTAAAAGATTTACCCCAACCAATGGAAGCAAATAGGTAGGCATGAGAATGAAAGGAGATGGAAATATTGAGACTCACCATCTTCCCCCCAAAGGTACTGAAACTCCAAGCTGGAAAGGACCTCAGAGATCATCAGATCCAACTTATACTTAAACAAAAATCCCTTCTGCAATGTAGCCAGCAAAAGGTCATCCAACCTCTGGTCAAGGACCTCCAGTGATGGAAAACTCCCTCCTTCTCACGGCGGTCCTTTCGCTTTCTAAATAACTATGTTTGTAGGTAAGTTTTTCTTTATATCAAATTCAATTTTTTTCTGAGTACAAATTATATTTAATAATAATAACAATCGATAAAGCATTTATTAAATGATTACTATGTGTCAGGGACTTTGCTGGTAATTCAACAATAATGAAAATAATGTCTGCCACATAGAGCCTTTTATTATTTGGCAAAGTATGTGATAGATATAGATATAGATATATAGACATAGATACACCATATCCATACATATATAATATATATTTATGATTTGATCCACATGACAATCCTATCAAGTCCGTACTACAGATACGAGGATACAGAAAATCAGAGATTAGTTCACTTGACTAAGGTCGTACAGATTTTAAGCACCGAAGACGGGAACTGGACCCAGGTCTCCGGGTCCAGGGCTCTTCTCCACCACACAGCACTGCCTCCTATAACATCATTTATTTGTTGTTATTTTTGAAATGTTTTTCAGTCCTTACACTTCATGACCCCATTTGGAGTTTTCTTAGGAACGGTATTGTAGTGGTTTGCCATTTCCTTCTCTAGCTCGTTTTACAGATGAGGAAACTGATTCAAATAGGGTTAAGTGACTCACTCAGAGTCACCCAGCTAGTAAATATCTGAGACTGGATTTGAACTCAGGAAGATGAGTCTTTCTGACTTCAGGCACAGGACTCTATCCACAATAGCGCCACCTAGCTGCCCTAACATCACTTATAGTTGTCCTCAACATTAAAATCTTTGCAAATTTTTTTTTCTGAGTTTGAAAAAAGGGAGTGGAGGGTCTATATGCCCTCATCCTCAAACTTTTTTCCCCCATTTTGGCTATCCACGATAAAAGCAATAATTACATATTTTCAATTTGCAAGTTTCTTTCAATATTTATTTCTTCTTGAAGCCCATTTTTCATTGGAGTGTCATGTTCCTCTGATAAGAGAGCCCTCCCCTGCTTCCATATCTCCCAACTGAAAGGGGCTCACCTGTTATCTCTGATTGCAGGCAATTGGAACTTTAAGTAAGCCTGTCTTTATCAACTACTGTTTTAACAGCTGATTAATTAGTGCTGGGAGATCCAGGGGAGGCCTTTATCTGAAGAGCAGCTCAGCCATTAGCCCCAGAAACTTCCTTGTGGACCAGCAGCTCAGATAACAAGGGAAGATAGCCAGCCCCAAAGCTTCTCTCGTGAAGACAAACAGAGGCCTCCCTCCCTCTTATCCTAACACAGAACCCAAACAGAAACAGCCCCTGAATTCTCAAAATATTCTGGGGATTCCATAGTCAAAACTCTTCTTTCCCTTTGGGCTCTTAAGGAAAGAAGTCAACCTCCTACTTGGAGAGCACCTGAAATGGCAGCCCAAGGGCCCAAAGAATATTAGAAGGATGTGAGGGCTTTTTCTGGGTGAAAGCAAGGAAAATCTTAGACAAAGCCAGCTTCCCGAGGTCCTGTGATCAACCAGGGCCAGAGTGGGAAGAAAATTCCAGTGTAGAGTTTCTGTGCTGTTTCAACTCTGGAAAATAATCATAATAATATTCACTGACATTTTTACTTTGCAGTGATTCCATCCACTTTTTCAACGAACATTTAAAGCACCAACAATGGGAAGACACTGAAGATGCTAAGAGAAAGCAGAAAAAGTCTCTGCCCTCAGGAAGCTTACATTTCAGTGGAAGGAAAACTGTTCACAAATAAGCAAGTATATATACGAAGTAATTTTTGTGGGTGGGGGGGAAGGGGCGGGGAGGCAGAAGCAAGTGGAGAGATAAGGAAAGGCCCTATTGGAGGTGGGAAAGTCAAGGTTAGACCTGGGGATGTTGGGAATAAAGAAGAGTTGCGGAGGGAAATGGGATAACTGTTGCCTGGGATTAGAAGGGATGTCATGGGGAAGAGGGATTATGTTGATTACGCTTGGCCCTAGATCAGAGAAATAGGAACAATGGGTAAAAGTTGCTGAGGAGTAGTATTTAGTTCTACAATTGGAGCTCTCCAAAGTGGAGTGGGCTACTGCTGCAGGGCTTGGCATGTAGATACCACAGATGCTGGAGAGGGCATGCATTGGACTCCGATCTAGTTCCCCTTCCCACCTTCAGATTCTATGGCTATATCTGTCTGGTTCCTTGGCCTCTCTTAACAGGTCTTTACATTGAAATTTTCATGTATCACAAAATCCCTTCTCCTAAGATTTGATTAGTGAGTCTGTCTGTTGTGACTATTCCTACATTGTAAACGGAGAAGCAATGAAGCATGGGGGATAGAGGATCTGCCTTGGAGTTGGGAAGACCTGGATTCAAGTCTTGCTTCTGATATTAGGTGAATTTATATAAACAAGTCATTTCAAGTTTTGGTGCCCTGGAAAACTCTCTAAGACTCTTGATTCTGGGTTAGTTGCTAATTTACATTGGTAGAGGGAGTTTATATGTTAGATGGTCTCCTTATAGGGGTGTAATCATAGACCCTGTCAAAATAATATAATAATAATAATAACAACCTAGAGGGAGGAGATTCTAGAAGAAACCATTTCATTGGGGGAGGGCAAATGAGTTAAATGAAATAAGCAGTATTACCTTCCAGGTTGTCTTGGGCTGGAAATTTCTTTTACTCATCATTTTGTGGATTCTGCTCCCCTAGAATTTGTTTAGAGTCATTTTTACAGATATTTGGAGGGGTTTGGGGAGATCTCAAGAAAGTCCCTGATTTTATTCTGCCATCTTGCAAAGTAGGCAGTATTACAATAGAAGTAGCTCAGGATTTGTACCTAATTTATAGCCAGGGGGTACTAAGACTTTCACTGCCTTTTTCCACAGGATTGTTTTGAGAAAAACCCTAAATGTGAATGATTATTTTTTTGCTTAAAGAGATCTCAGATTTCCTTGAGTGGACACTCCCTCTACTAAGACCACACCCTCTCCTTGCCTTTAGTAGATGGTTTCATACATTGTTGGGACCAAAAATTTCAGTCCCTATTGACCAATCCTTTAGTGACGAACATTTCAACATTTATCTAGGCTGGTCAGTGGATGGGCAAGAGGAACTTAGTAGTGACTCCAAAGTGAAAGAATAGGTTTTGAATAAGAATAAAAGTCAGTCACCTGTAGATTATAGAAGTGACTGACAAGCAGATTAACTCAAGAAAATGAGCGTCAAGGTTTATGTCCCCTAAGAGGAACCAGCCTTAGATATTAATCTTGAACAAAAGAGAATGAAAGTAACCTTTCATCAGAAAGGCAGAACTGGCCTTAGTAACCAGTTAGTAAATTTGTTTGGGGCAACTTGACCAGAAGAGGGATGAGCAGGTTAAGAGGAAGAGAAGACTTTTAAAGGGTCACAGTCACTGAAACCTAGTATGAGCACTCTGAAGGATAACAGCAGGCCATGGGAAGAATCTAGTATAAAAGAAAGGAAAGTGGGTTCCCCAAATAGGTGGCCCAGAGCTGGGTTTAATATTAAGAAGCAGGTTCTGAAAGGCATTGAAGAATAGAGATATTGTTAAAACACTAGAAAGACCTGGCATGCCAATCGATGGCAAAAATTTTATTCTAATTTTATTGGAAATAAAAATGTTTATCCTATCTCTATTTTCTTTTCATTATGGATTTCTAAAAAAAAATGCATCATTAATTGACACATCTTAGTTCTTTGAGATATTCTTAAATTCTGGTCCTTCTATTAAGCCAAATCATCCACCCAAAGAGAGCCTAAGTGAATAAATTGTGATCAGCTGGGGACAGGTGACCTGCCTGGTATGTGCCTTGGATATGAGAGGTAGATCAGCTACACACACTGAGGTAAACCAGATGATGCATCCTGAAGATAGGAGAGCATTAATGGGTACATACTTATTAATTGGCTTCTTTAAAAGACAAAAGGAGTCATTTCCCTGGACTTAGGGCCATTGAAAAAGGTTGTTCTAAGTAGGAGCAAGGAAAGATTGAGGTGATATTTAACATTCCTCAAGGGCTAAGAATAAATGGGGATACACAAGGTCCAAGCTATGGAAAGGCCTGAGGCAACTTGTAAATAGGAGTTGATTAAACCAAGCAAATAATTAGAACCGGAACTTAATCACAGTTAAGAAGTGGCAGAGAACAGCCTTTGTGTTTGAAAGGTTTCTTTTTTTCTCTTCTAAATGATGCCGAACAGTCTTCGCATTAGAATTAAGCTCCACTGTGATAAAGCAGATATTTCCTATGAAAAACCTGGTTACAAATGTTTGCATTTGTTTACATACTATGATAAATCTGTGTCTTCATATAAGAAGGAGAGAGTCTGAAGGGGATATTTCTTTTTATACTTCAGAAACAGGGTAATGTAGTGGGGAAAGTATGGAATGTGGAACCAAAAGAACATGTTTCAAATCCCAGATCAGCTCCTTTTTCTGGTTATGTGACCCTGGGTAAATCATGTAACTTCCCAGAGTCTTAGCTTCCTCATGTACCTCGTAGAATCAAGGTCTTGAAATTCTAGATATGTGGCAGTTATGGTGCTAATGATGATGATGAAATTCCATGTAAATTGTGGTTATTATTATTATTAACCTTTCCAGTTCTAGTTTTTGCTTTATCCAAAGAAAACCATAACCACATCAAGGATGCATGACATAATGAAAATGAAACTGAATGAAAATGAACGTGCATTTTTCAATTAATTATTATATACCAGACACACTGATGGATGTTAGGAAGGCAAATGCACACCAGCAAAACAGTCTCCACCCTCAAGGAGCATATATTCTAATAAAGGAAAAAAACCACACACAGGTTACAGTTGGAAGTGGGTGAGGTGGTGATGGTGGTATGGTTTGGAGCTGGGGGAGAATAGGTGTGGTTACTTTTCTATTTTTTCCAGGCAAAATCAGATGAAAGCTCATCCAGGGATGGAAGTTCAAGTTCTATACAGAAGGAGGCAGGGGTAGGAAGCTTGAGGATGGGGCAGAGTGGTAGCAGCATGGTTTGCTCCTTTCTGGGTAAATAATGGAAAACAGGAAGAAGGTAGAACTATTCATTTGTCTTTGTTTGTTTTCTTGCTTTATGGAGAATTATCTTTGCACTTGGAAGGACCAAAAATAGCTAATAGTAAGTTGATACCCAAGATAAGAGAAGAAAGTGTGTGAGATGAAAGGGTTCAGAGTCTGAATCTAAGGTCAGAAAAGGCCTTTATTCTTTCTCATGAGAAAGGACTCTACCCCCTGCTTCCCAACATGGCATCTGCAGGGAAAGAGTGACAGGTAGAAGCCAGCCGATAATTATATAATCTTCTAATGCAAAAATCCAACCCCCCCAATTGGCCTTCACTCTTATTAGTAGAGGGGCTGTCCCACAACGTAAACGTGGGAATTTCTCTGAGACAAAGGACCCAGAAACATGTGAGTGTCCAATGAAAACAGTCTTAACCTTATTTGGCATATCTTCTGCTGAGTTGGCTCTGGGGGAGGGTCTCCATTGCTCTAAGCCCCAGATTACCTGAAGATCAGGTAACCTAACCCCAGGCCTAGTGAATACTAAAGCCATTCTAGATTTCATTTTTCAGAATGGGGAAACCTCACTATAAATTATCTCTCACAAAAGCATGGAATTATAGAATTTGAGAATTGAGAGGGACCTCAAGGCATCATTTTGTCCAACCTACACATGACACCCTACCATGACAAGTAACCCTCCCCTATAAGTAACCATCCAGCATCTGCTTAGAGACCTCGAAGGAGAAGGAACTCACCCCCTCTTGGTTTTTTTTAACATCTATCCTAAATGTACCTCTTTGCAACTTCAATCCCAATTTCTGTTCTTGGTTCTGCCCTCCAAGGACACACTGGCTAGTTTAATTCTTCTTCCACAATAGCCTTTCAAACACTATTGTGTTCCTCCTAAGTCTCTTCTTCTCCAGTCTAAATATTTCCAGTTTCTGCAATCCATCCTCATATGGCATGGACTCAAGAATCTTCGCCATTCTGATTGCTTTCCTCTGGACATACTTCAGTTGATCAATATCCTTCTTAAACTGTGGCCCTCAGCAGGAAACATGATATTACAGATAAGACCTGACAAGGGAAGACTATTCTGCCCTTGAGACTATTGCCTCCCTATCCTGAAAGCTATGCCTCTTTTAATGTAGCCAGTCCAAGATCATACTAGCTTTTTTTTGGTGAGGGGCACATTATGCTGCTGATTCATGTTGAGTTTTTAGTTCTCTAAAACACCCACTTCTTTTTCAGAGCAAATTCTTTCTAACTATACTCCCTTTGGAGCAGCTAGGTGGTATGGTTGATAGACTGCTTGATCTGAATTTAGGAAGACTCATTTTCCTGAGTTAAAATCTGACCTCAGATGCTTAATGCTTACCAGTTGTGCAACCCTGGTCAAGTCACTTAACCCTGATTGCCTTAGTTTCCTCATCTGTAAAATGAACTGGAGAAGGAAATGGTGAACCACTCCAGTATCTTTGCCAAGAAACCCTGCCCTTCAAAATGGGGTCATGAAGAGTCAGAGTCATGAAGCATTAACTGAACAACAACAGGTCCTTTTACTTATGCTTATGAAATTTATCATTTGAATTTAAGTGTTAGATTGAATTGTTTTCCCTTTTGAACTTCATCTTATGTGGTTTAGATCAGTGCTTCATCTAACTTATCAGCATCTTTCTATATTAATTCAGCCATCAAGGAAGTTAACTAATCCTCCCAAATCTGTGTCAAAAGCAGGTTTGATGAGTATGGTATCTACGTCTTTATTCAAGTCATTGTTGAAAATACTAAATAGCACAGGGCCAAGCATAGATCCCTGGGGTACTCATCTAGAGACCTTCTACCATGTTTCCTTGAACCATTAATGCCTTCTCTTGAGTCCAACCACCCATCCAATTCTGATTCTATTCCCTATTATTGTCTAGTCTGTATCTTTCCATTTCTCCATAAGAATAGTAGGAGGGGGGGTTACTTATTTGGAGACTTTGTTAAAATCAAAGTTGATAATATCTACTACAGTTCAAGTTTTCTGACCCAGACAAAATGTGTCCACTATAGATGAAATACCCAGAAAATATTATTTCTAAGTCACTGTCATGGATATTTGAAAGACTTTGGGAGTTGGAGAGGTATTTCTGAAGGATAAAAGCCCCCAATTTCAAAAAAGGGGGGGGGGGGAGAATACACTTTCCAAACTTTAGGCCAAGGAGTTTGATTTTGATTCTTAAGAAAATGGTAGAATGAGTTTTCATGACTTGTGTAGTGAGCATCTAGAAAACAAAGAGCAAGCCCAGCTTTCAGGACAGGTCATGCCTGACTAAATATGTTGACTTTTTGTTAAAGTTATTAAACTGGTTAGCTAGGGAAATGCTACAAATATGGTTTGTTTAGATTTTAGGGAGGTAGGTGGAACAGTGCATAGAGTTCCAGTCTTGGAGTCAGGAAGACTCATCTTCATGAGTTCAAATCTGGCCTCAGACACTTATTAACTGTGTGACCCTGAGCAAGTTACTTAATCCTTTTTGCCTCAGTCTCCTCATCTGTAAAATGAACTGGATGAAGAAATGGCAATCCATTCCAGTATCTTTGCCATGGAAATCCCCAAATGGGGTCATGAAGAATTGGACACAAGTGAAAAATAACTAACCAACACTAAAAATTCTAGCAAAACATTTGGAAAGTATCTCAAATGGGGAAAAAATGGAGATATATAAAGATTAAATGAGAATACATTTAGATGGTTCCAGAACTGATTGAATGGACTCAAAGGATAGTTGTGAATAGTTCAGTCACCTTGGAAGGTATGGAGTATCACAGAGATGTGTCCTTGGGCCAATGCTGTTTAACATCTTCTATGGACAGCTGTTTAAATCATTAGTGACTTGGATAAAAGCACATATGAAATCCTCTTAAAATTTGCAGCAATCACAGAATTGGGGGGGAACCTTGATGCTTGAACAGGAGGATCAAGGATCATTGTCTTACTCTTCAGCAGATTGGATCTGGAGAAAGCATAACTTGGATTCAGATTCCACCATGACAACACTGACTAGCTGTGTGATTCTGAGGCAATCACAGTTTCTTTGAGCATTTGCCAATCCCCTGTCCATAGACAGGTTGTAATCTGCATTGATAAAGAGAGTTCCCACATCAGTGAGGTCTCAGGCCCTTGACATATTGATGTAGCCAACTGATAAGAATTTATTGAGTTCCAGACATTGCCCTCAGTGCTAGAGACACAGGGACAAAAATGAAACAATCTCTGCCCAAAAGGAATTTGGATTCTATTGGGATATGATCTTATAATTTATTTTTTCTGATATTAGAAGTACATCTCTCAAGATATTAGGATCCATTGGGCAATTGCCCTGTCTTCCCCCCTCCAAAAAGACAAAAAAGAAATTAGAATCCTTGTCAATAATTGTCAAAGTATTGAAATATTGGCGGCCATTTCTCCCATCTTTTAATTGTTGTTTTGCCTCCTTTGAGGAAATCATAGAATCATGGGATTTTGAACTGGGAGGAGATTCAAAGATGATCTAGTTTAGCCCCTTCCTTTTAAAGGTGATGAAACAAAAGTAATACCTTGTTCAAGGTTATACAGCAAGCAAATTACAGAACCCTACAACACGAACCTGGATCTTAGGACAACACTTAGTCCAGCATTAGGAATTCATTTCAAAGTTGCCCCTCCTCAGAGGCATAACTAGCAGTTTTGTGTCTAGATCAAGTTAACACAGCAACACACCCTCAAATGCTGCTAGGGGAGAAGGGGACCGCTGTGCAGGCAGTAAGGGGAAAGGAAGCAGCGGCAGACTAGGTCAGGGTCCCTTTAGTTACACCTGCTGGCACACCATCTGGTAGCTTTGACTTTTTATGCTGTGTTCCTTGCTAAGTAAGTGCAAAGCTCAGTTATTTTACACTGCTGAGTGACTATAAATGTTATTGGTGCCCTCAAAATTTTTGCACTCTGGGGAAAAGTGCCAGTGGCCCTGCCCTAGGTATAGTTCTGCCTCTCCCGTCTCACCTTTTGGTCAGCTTCTATTCAACAAAACTACTCTCCATCAAAAGGAGAGTTCAACCACCTCCTCATTCTCTGGAGGCTTTGGCATCCATATCCCTCCACAGTGACTGCTCCTTTATCTTGGCAAAGCTGAATTATTTACTTTAATGTGGCACTTCCAGCAGAGCTATAATCTGAAGAATAAACAGATGGCTTGTCAAATTCATTGTCTGCTCTCCTGAGACCTGCTAACATTTACATGGCTTTGGAGGGCTGATTTGTCTATACTCCCTCACTTATAAACTCCTTTTTTTCTCCTAAAAACTGTTGTCAAGAAAAAGGTGATCTTTTGAGGTTCTACTGTTTTTATAAAAGCATTATGGAAGATTCGATTGCCTCCCACCACCTTTCAGTTCAGCACAGATGTGGCCATAGAGAAAGGACTCTCTAGGCACATGCATCCTGGCATCCTCACCACAAGGTCATGACCAGTGAGTGACAGTGGGTGGAGCAGAATACTCAAGCCCCACATTAAGTGGTCTGTGGGTTGAAAGTCATCTCAGATGAACTCACTGCATTGATGAAAAATCTCCGCACAAATCTCTTTCTGTCAAGTCATTGTTTTTGAAGTCTTTTCTCTCCTGTGGTCTTCTTATGTAAGTGGCACAGGCATTTCTAAAGATGCTCAGTTTTCTTCTATAAATGTTTTGATTGATGCTTTTTCTGCATTGCTATCATTTTCCCCAAGAATTCCACCATTCCCAATATCAAATGAAATAATATTTGCAAAGGGCTTAATTAATTAATACTTATTCCCTTTCCCTCCCAATAGAACTCTCCCTGATTAGAATCAAAACAAACATATCCATTAGCTCTTTCTGGCAACAAATGCCCCTTTTCCACATTCAAAGTCCATGAGCTTTCTGACAAGAGAGGGAGTTATGCTCAACCATTAGCTCTCTGGAGTCAAGATTGAGCCATGACTTGATTACATGAAATGAACATCATACAAAGTAAAATGATTTTCATGTCTGCACCAGTGTAAATTCCATGATAATAAAATGAAATTAGATAGACAGGAGGAAAGATGACAATAGTAAAGACCAGCTCTTCCTGGACATCTGTTACAATTATTTACTATAGAAAATAAAATCCAAACTATGGTTTTAAAAAAGTGCTTTCTGTTTTATAGAGGAAGCTATGTGGTATAGTGGATAGACCACTATGCCTGAAGTCAGGAAGACCTGTATTCAAATCTAACCTCAGACTGTTCCTAGCTCTGTGAGGTTGGGTGCTGTGCCTCAGTTTCCTGAACTGCAAAATGAAAAGAGGATAATAGTGTTTACCTCCTAGGGTTATTGTGAGATTCAAATGGGATAATATATGTACAAGTATCTAGCACAGAGCCCAGCATAGAACTGGCACATGATAAATGCTTGTTTCCTTCCTTCCTTGTGACCAGGAATCTAAATCATCACATTATCAGATATAAAGTTCTTCTTATTCCCATCTTTTCAGCAATAATATTCTTCTAGCATTGTCATGGAATATCATGGTCTCTGACAAATTAAATTGGCAGATTATCCAAAGGACAGTGGAGAGCTGCATGCTAGGCATGAGTAGTCTGTAACTTCCTGCTAATGAAGTGTGCTTCCTGGGAGAAGTGGTATAAAAGATCTCTCATCAGAGGGATGTATGAGTGGTGAAAAAAGATGGAACAGTCTTAAGTGGGAATAAAGGATAACTGATGGGTAGCCCAAGTGCTCCATTGGATGAAATGACAAGAGCTCCAGATGAAGGTCTTTTCATGGATTCCTTAGGAGTCTTGGAAAGATATGGCCAAAAGGGCCTCAGGATATGTAGGCTTGGATGGATCTCTTGGATGGGAGATCGCAAACCCCTCAATCTATCAGAGTACGTATAGGAAATGTCAAGAGGTGGTGTGATGTAGTGGATTGAGAGCTGACCTCAGATTTGGGAAGACCTGCCTCTGATCAAGTTATTAACCTCTTGGTGTCCTGGGTAGTTCTCTAAGACTATAATTGCCAAGCAGGTACTGACCTGCATTGATTGAGAAGGGTTCCTCATGTACCTGGTAATTCCCAATACCAGAGAAATCACGCCTCTAGTGTTGTAAAGAGGTGGGAGAAAGAAGACGTATGGTGGATGTAAGGGGAACTGGCCAGTAAGAACCAAGTTACTGGAGCATGCTCAGATTTTCCATTTCTTGTGAGTTTCACAGAACATGTCCAGGTATTCCCTCTAGCTACCAACTGGACACAAAGAAATTCAGAATCCATTTCTGAAGACTTGGGGTTAGTACTAAGTGATGATGAGAAGTCTTCTGCCTGACTGAGGAGGGAAGGACTAAGGATTCATTGGAGGCTGACTGAGGAGTATAAACAAAGAGTATAAACCCCATTTGGGGTTTTCTCGCAAAGATACTGGAGCGGTTTGCCATTTCATTCCCCAGCTCATTTTACAGATGAGGAGACTGAGGCAAACAGGGCTAAGTGATTTGCTTGGGGTCACACAGCTAGTAAGTGTCTAAGGCCAGATTTGAATTCATGAAGATGAATCTTCCTGACTTCAGACCAGGTGCTCTATCCACTTCACACCTCCTAGCTTCCTAGCACTGTTAAGCTCTTAATAAATATGTGTTGATTGATTGATTGGTTAATGGCAGCCACTAGGAGATATATACAAAGATAAAAACTAAACAAATCCTACTCTGAAAAAAAAATCCGTATTCTACTGATATTTCCACGTAAAACAGGATGTTTTCTTTGACTGGTTGGAAAGAGAAAATCAATGTTTTTCCAATGGTAAATTTTTTCTTACTTTGGTAAGAATTTTATAGAAGTGTTGTAGGCCAAAACTTTGTGTCTTCCCTGATACTTAGTACATCATTGTAGGTATTACTTTTCCTTAAGAAATATTTTTAGACCTGAAAAAAAGAAAACAAACCATCTGTGCATACCTACATCCTAGAACACATACAAATAAATGTACAATTCAGCTCTTGCTCTCAGTGACCTTCTGATCAATTGAAAGCACCTTCTTTAAGGACTTGAGGAGACTGCTTATTCCAACACAAATTGCCAGATGATTCCTTAGTTCTCTACTCTGTCAAAAAGTGAAATTATTTCATTCCATGAGAGTTTCTGGGAGCATTTAAGCAGTTGAGGGGGTGAAAGGTGGGGAAGTTTCAGGCAAGGGAGGGGCACCTTTTCTCCCCTGGTGTTTGAATTGGGCAATGAATGGCTGATACACAAATGAGAGTGGACTGCTTAGGCCCCAGCTCATGAAGCCTCCCACTGTACTTAAAAGGCACACAGGTCAGAGAGGCAGTCACATTGAAAGAACCATAGAGGAGGCCACTGGAAAGGCCTGAAGATACATCCTAAATCAAATGGGTGACCCCCTGCACTCATCCCGCAGGTCAGCTTCCCCTTTTTAGCTAGAGGCCTTCACTGCACCCACACAAGCTGTTGTTCAATGAGTCCCTTTAGTACAAATCTGGCCACAAAGGCCAGCTTTCTGGGAAGCCTTGCTGGGCCAGCCAGACTCATGGCTCAGCTCATCAGCCTTGGACCTTTTTGCAAACAAGATGATTTCTTTCAAAGAGAGAGAACGGCCACCAAGGTTACCATCATTCTTCCCTTCTCTCATTTTCTCACCGCTATTTTTTCCCCCTGCATTTGTATTTCAAGGGTTCAGAGGCACTCAGAGAGAAAAAAAAATCCAGGTTTGCAGGTCAGTGGTGCCAACTTTGGACAAAACTTCACTCCTGGAGCTTCAGACGATTTGATTCAGCCCGTGTCACAGCAACGACTTGCAGAGACAAGTAACCATCTCGAAAAACCTGTTCACTTTTCGGCTTTGTCATCTGATTTCTGAAGGGAAATACCAGCCTGGTTGGACTGTCACATCCTACATGGGCCTTTCAGAAAGTGGGGGAAAATGTCACAGGAAATCAAGCTGGATGGGAGAATTTGTTTCCTGAGAGGCTAGATCCCTTCTGAGGTGGAGCCAGGGATGATGAACTAGAAGTTAAAGAGGTTGACTTTGGACTCAGTTCCCAAATCACTGAAAGACTAAGAATCCCTTCAGTGTCATTGACCAAGGCTAAGGGAATTGTGAGAAAAATGAGGTTGACTGGAATGCCTTGCAACTTATTAAAGTGAGAGATTCATGCAACCAGGAATAAATGGCCATCTTAACTATGCTAAAAATCCCCGTTTTGAGTTTGTGTAACTGTAGCCTTCAATCAGAAACATTTATTAAGCACCTTTGTGAAGGGACCACAATGTGTCTCAGTTTCCAGATCTGTAAAATGGGTGGTGGTGATGATGCTGTGCCTTGCAGCATTAGCACCATGAGAATGGTAATAAGAAAAATATGATTTCAATCTCCTGAAATTTCATAGAATCATAGATTTGGAGTTGAAAAGGTTTGATGAAGACATTTAGTCCAACCTCTCATGTACAAAAGGAGAAGCTGGAGGTCCAAGAGGTTACAAGGTCTAATTGTTAGTAAGTGGCAGAGCCAGGATTCAAATCCCAGTGGTCTGTTTCTAAATCTAGGAATTTTCCTGCTGTATCACACTGCTAACTGATTAATCAGAGTCCAGTTATATAGAC
The DNA here is from genome assembly GCA_028627135.1 of Pseudochirops cupreus. Classification (NCBI taxonomy): domain Eukaryota; kingdom Metazoa; phylum Chordata; class Mammalia; order Diprotodontia; family Pseudocheiridae; genus Pseudochirops; species Pseudochirops cupreus. The sequence continues at coordinate 36,108,324 of CM053580.1, read as the reverse complement.
CCTCCATTAAGTAGAATGTGGAAACATTCCACTTTTAGAAAAATGAGGCATTTGACAAGAAAACAAGGTGACAAGAGGAATTTAGTTGTCCTGGAGTCAAGATATATATTGAGTCCAATTTCTCATGCTCAGTGACTGGCATATAGTTAGAGCTCCATAAATGCCTGTTGATTGATTGTGGATGGCTTCTCCACCTACAGAGTTCTGTAAATATGTGGTAGATAGAGTATTAATCCTAGAGTCAGGAAGACTTGCACTTTCATTCTGCCTCAGATGCGAACTGTGTGATCCTGTGCAAGATTCTTCATGTTCAAGAACCTCAATTTCCTTATCTGTCCACTGGAAATAATAACAGTTGTCCAAGGGCAAAATGACATTACATAAGCAAATTGCTTTTTAAACTTCAGAGTATCATTAAAAGTCTAATTATTATTAAATTATTATTTTATTAAGTATTAATCATTACTTTGCATTTATTAATTATTATTAAAAATGAACTTCTTTTCCTTTAGCGCCATCAAAGAAAGGGGCATTTCTCTAGTACTTTAAAGTTTCCAAAGCAATCTATGTTTGTGATATCACTTTATCCTCAAAACAGACATCTGGCTGCCAATAACAAGCATTTATTAAGTGTTTACTGTATGCTAGCCACGGTACAACATGCCAGGGATAACAAAGAAAGGCAAAAACGTGATTCAAACGGGGAGACAAGATGCAAACAACTATATAAATATCAGATATGTACAATGGAAATGGAAAGAAGTCTCCGAGGGAAGACTCTGGCAGTTGGGAAGGATTGGGCCATAATGGGGCGCCTAGATGGAGCAGTGGATAGAGCACTGGTCCTGGAAGCAGGATGTTGATGTTTGTCCTCCGCTTCTGAAGAGGACCGACAGCGTCATTAGTAATGTCTTGCACACAAATGGGATTGAACAGAGGCATACTTGCACAAAGTAGTCAGCCTCACTCTCTCTTCCTGAGTCGCTGAAGTCCAGTGACAAGGCAAAAGTTAGGACTACTGGGGATGGCCCAGGATGCAAGGGATGACTGTGGCATCTTTGATGTCTGTCCAATCTCTGCTTGATGGTGCCTGCTTCAGCTGTCTTCATGGCCATTGGAATAAATTGTTCTCATTCGTCCATTCTGCTGGGGGAAGCCTTCACATGCTTAGAGAAGATATCTCTTTAACTCATCAACAGTGAGTTTTTGAGACCACTCAGTATCTCAACCTGGCTTAGCCCACCTACCCAGACAGCTTTACCAGGGTCTGGCCTTGGTGCATATTATAGCTTCTTGGAGCCACAGGTGAGAGTTGAGTGTAAGGTGAATGAAAAGGGCTCAGGAAACCCTCATACCAGAGATATTAGACCTCCCTGAACATCCCAAACACACTAGAATCAGGAAAGGGCTTAGATCAAATCCAGCCTCAGGCACTTAGTCGCTGGGTGACCCTGGATAAGGTCAGTTTCTTCATCTGTAAAATGGGGATAATAATAGTGCCTATCTCTTAGGGTGGTTGTAATGATCAAATGTCACTTTAGGCTCATGTTTGGCATGTAATAAGCTCTATATAAATGTTCGATATTGTTATTAAAATGGTGACTTTAATAAAGGGTAATATTTTGGTTGGATACTAAAATCATAGAGTTAAAGATAGAAGGAAACTTAGAGGACCTTGAGTCCACCTTCTTAATTTCATACATGAGTAAACTAAGGGAACAAAAGATGAAGTAACTTGCCTAGGACCACATAACAAATATCTGAGGTAGGATTTGAAACCAGATCTCCCTGACTCCAAGCCCAGGGTACTAGCAATTATGCCACATTGTGCTAAGTCACCAAATGCCTCCCCATTACCTAAACTATTTGGACCTCACTGCTACATTTTCCAGGTAAGGAAGCAGATTCAGAGAGGTTCGGTGACCTGCCTATGGTCACACAGCTAAAGTCAAATCTTCTTGACTCTAAGCCCTTACACACTAACATTTCTGATTGGTCAAAGAAAAATAGAGGGTTATTCAATGCTCACACTCAATAAGGAAGAGAAGGGAATAGGGACAATTTTAAAAAGTTGTCCAATCAGATTGAGAAAAGAGGCTTGATCATTAACTCTAAGACAAACAGAAAATCCAGCTAGCTAGAACCCTTTCCTTCTGCCTCTGTTTTCTGGTGGCTATTGAAGGCATCATTATTTTTTTAAACCAGAAATGCTAAGAAATAAGGCATTGAGACCTCCCAGGACTTGGAGCAAAGGCAAAAAAATATCCTTTCCCTTCCAGAAAACATTTGGAAGGGTAGCTTCCCAGTGTGGACTTTGCCAAGCAAGATGTGAGAAGGAAAACACTGTGTTCGAGGACAGCGGTGGGGCTTGCCTTGAATGTGAATGAGATGGTGGCAGTTTCTGAATGTCCCTTCACACTTCTTTTTTTCTTTTAAACCCTGTCAGGAAAAGAAAATTAAGTAATTATTGCTTATGTGAGGTAAACACGGTGAGTCTCTATAATTTAGGTAAAATAAAACAAACCCTGCTTTCCTCACAAATGTTTAGAGCTTAATGTGTCTGGATAATTGAATAAACTTCACACTTAAGAATATCCATGGGTTTCAAGTCAATATCATAATAACTGGCATTTCTGGATTACTTAAAAATTTATAAAACATTTGCCATGCATTATCTCTTCTGAGACTGACAGTAGTCTTTTGAAGGCAGATAGTATATGTGTTACCCTACTTTACAAATGGGAAAACTAAGTCTCAGAAAATCAAGATGATTTAAATGTCCATGGACATATCTCTAATAAACATCAGTGGCAAGATCTGAACACAAGAGTTCCTGACTCCAAGACCAATCACATTTCTCGGCCCTTGTCTAGTGTGTCTTACCTGAGAGGAGAACCACTTCATTAGCCTATGGGAAACTTGAGGGTTTATATTCCCATGCAGCTCTCCAGGACACTGGATAAGATGTTGTATATTCCTATACCTACAGGGAAGTAAAGAAGGGCTCAACATTCATAGAATCCACCACTGGGAGAAATGAACACTCATAATTCTGAGCTTTGGCATGAGACTTTCATTTTGTCATTCAACAAACTGAGTGCCTACTATGTGCCTACTCAATTCCTGCCCTCAATGAGCTTGCCTTGTATTTGAAGGAAAATACATGTATGTGGTTATATGAATTCGAAATATGTGGAGAGGAAATACAAGGAAATTTGAAAGGAGGTGAGACACTGGGGGTATCAGGAAGGGTTTCATGTAGAAAGTATCTTTTTAGCTGAGCTTTAAAAGTTTAGGCTTCCAAGGCAGAAGTGAAGAGCATTCCAAGCATGACATTAGTCAGGCACAGGGATGGACAATAGAATGTTGCATATAGGGAATGACTAGTTGGTTTGAGGAATGCTTTTAGATTTTCTTTTGTGTTCTTACAGTGAATTTTGGTGTCACCCAGGCTGAGGACTTCCTTTGCTAAATGGTTTTGGAAGTCTTGAATTCTATTGCTAAAGATGTGGGCTACAATAGGGGTGGCAGAGGTGAAGATCCCCTTGGCAACATTGGACTTAAAGACAGAAGATTGGAGCCAGGGGATAGAGCTCTGGGGAAGGCAAAGCTGGGCTGTGTGCTGCCTCTTTAGATGTAAAGAGGAATTCCAGGGGGAGATGGGAGCTCAGAGAGCCTCTGCTTGCTTAACAGCTGAATAGTGCCACTCTATTTAGAGGCCTTATACAATCCAGCAGCTTAGCTCACAGCCTTAATGCCATGAGAAAGGGGTGAAGGGAGCAGTGTCCAAGGCTCATGGTGGAGCCAAACACTAGCTCTCTGTTATGTTTGTCTTACTGCAGAAGCTTTCCTGGGAAAAACTTAAATGGGAAATGTGGAAATGTGACTCAAGATTACAAGAAACTACTCAAATACTTGAAAAAATCTATCTATTCATCTATGTCTATGTCTGTCTGTTTATCTATTATTTACCAGTCAATCTATGTCTATCATTTACCAATCTATCTATCTATCTATTGCTCGATCGATCGGTCGATCTATCATATATCTATCTATCATCTATCTGTCTATCATTTACCAGTCAATGTATCCATCTGTGTGTCTATCTGTCCATCTATGTCTATATATCTATCATTTACCAGTCTATCTGTCCGTCTATCTATCATTTACCTGTATATCTATCATCTGCTGGCTATCTGTTCTAATATAAATCATAAGTATACATATATGTACAACACATAATAATAGCATATGTCACCTTAAAGTTTGCAAAGCACTTCCTATGTGTATGGGCATACATATTAGTGTATTTACAATCTGGGAGGGACCAGACCTATGATCTCCTCAGTGTGGGGAACTCCCAGTGAGGTACTTCCTCTGTCAATGCTGGTCCACATTTTCTCTGTGGACTTATCATCTCACAGAGTTGCCTAGAATCCTGAGAGGTTCATTGATTTACCCAGGGTCAAGAGCAAATATATATGAGAAGGAGAACTTGAACCCAGGTCTTCCTGAATCCGGCATCAACTCTCTATCCACCATATTATGCTGCCAATGAAATCGCAGATCCAGTAAACATCATAGTTATGACAATACTGATGCTTTGTTAGCATGTAAGGTTTGCCAAGGGCATTTCAGACCTCATCTCAGATATTATTATCCATTTTGTAGATTAGGAAACTGAGGCTCCAAGAAGTTAAGTGATTTGCCCATGGTCATGTGTAAGGGTTAAAGATGGGATCTGAACCCTAGGTCTTTCCACTCCATAACACTCCCTTTTACCTCTCAGGTCTAAGAAAGTAGGAAGTTATAACCAAAGCATGGTGCTATGAGCAAGAGGAACAGGGAAGGATCGAGGAAGTATAGGTTACTGTGAGAGCGAAGAAGAGGTTAGGAAGACTGGCAGCAACAGATGACAGAAGACAGTAAACAAAAAGAGGGAAATTCCAGAATTCTGGGTTGTTGGGGTAGTTCAGGTCTTGGCATGATCTCCATGGGAGTAGCTGAGATAGAATGGAAATAAAGGTCATGGGTGATTAGGAGTTTGGAGGATGTTAAAGGGGCCAAGTCTCCAAACATGACTTTAGGAGTTGGGGTGAAGATCCAGTCTGCAAAGCTAGGTACTAAATCCATTGAGCAAAGTGAGATAGAGTCATAAATGTTGTTTGGTTGATAGAATCAGTTGACATAAACTTCAAAGAATAATTGAGTACATGGAGCAGAAGATGACTCTGAAAGTGGCCGTGGGGAGCAAAACATAGACAGCCTCTTCTTGGTCCTGTGAGTTGGAGGTAGTGGTAGGCAGGAAATGAGAAGAGGCATAGTCAGCATCAGAGAAGGTGACAAGGGCTTTGTAGTGATAAGGGAAATCCAGTTTCCATTGGTTCTAGGAGGGACAAAGATGAACAGAATGTGACAGTGAGTGTTTAAGGATGAAGGGGAATGTGTAATATCTAGACCTCAGTTTCCTCATTGAAAAATGAGGGGTTTGGACTAGATGGTCTCTAAGGCTTCCCCAGCTGTTGATCCATGGCCCCACAATCCTCTGAGGCAGGACTCCAGAGAGCAAATTTAGAAAAACAGAGCAGGGCAAGATGGACTATTTTTGGGTAGTGATCACTACCAAATCACTACCACTGTGTGACCTTGGACAAATCCCATAACCTCTGTGAGTCTATGTTCCTCATTTGTAAAAGGAGAAGATTGACCCTGATGACTTCTGAATCCCCTGTTGTCCATGCCTTCCCATAATTCCTCAATAAAGAATCCATCCAAAGTGCTGGAGACCTTCTTCTAGGTCTCTTGGCATTTTGTGAATAGCAATGGAGCACAGGGAATGTCCACTGGTCAATTCTCATCTTCACTATGTGACTGACCCACCTCCTTTTTTAGTCACACATCTCTCTGATGTCATCTTTTCTTTTCCTTCACTGATGATATGAAGTAGTTTACTTAAATCTCACTATGTACCTTTCCATTGACCTTTGGGAGACCTTTGACTTAAATTATTTTTAGTATTAATGCATTTATTAGAATATATCTGAAGTATATTTATAAGCTATAATAATTATATGACTATATTATATAAAACACCACAAATCATAATGTAACATAACCATTATCTTCCATTTTATTTTTAACTTTGGAAATACTTTGATGATATTGTTTCATCTTTATCTCTGCCCATCAAACCACATCTCTCTTTCTCCAATAAAAGTCCTCCCTTAAGAAAAATATGTACAGTCAGACAAAGCAAATCAAGACATTGGCCATATCTGAGAATGCATTCTTGTTTTTCAACTCTAGTAACACACACACACACACACACACACACACACACACACACACACATCATTAGCCAGCTGCTTGGATTGTCCTGCCTACCAGCTAGAACAGGGCTTCTTAAATTTTTTCCATTCACAATCCCTTTTCTTGTTTCTGCAGTTTTGGTTGACGTTGCATGGCCTGAGGGCTTGCACCGTGCAAAGTGTGCACGCTTTGTGTTCAGAACCAGGGCTGCAGTGAAGGTGTGTGATGCAACATGGGCAAGTGCTGCCAGAAACACCTCTGATTCATTACATATTTGATTTTTAATTAATTTTTGGTAGTTGTGCATTCAGAAACCTGTTGTCAAAATTTTCATGAACCCATATGGGGTTGTGACCCACAGTTTAAGAATCACTGATCTAAAGAAAAGGCAGTGTGCTTCCACTTGGTTTGCCCTGTGTAAATAGTTACGTTGAACTTTTCTAAATGATTATCGAGGTCATTAAAAATCTCTATGATATTTCATAGCTTGATACAATCAGTGTAATGTCATTTGCAAATGGGAGCATCTGGAGGCTCTCATCATTTATAGGGACTTCAAAAAGAAATCTTCATGCATATATATTAAAATCACACAAGTTTCCTTGTAAGATATGTCATTACAGAAAGTTTTGACTATTCATCGATCATTAATACAAAACTAGGCATAGAGCAGAGAGATGTATGTTTGCCATCAGCATGGAGGACACCCAACACGTAATTCAGATGGCAGTGATAATCCCTAGGAATGGAGAGACTCAACCATTGGCAAAAATGACCAAATAGATTAAATCTTCATCCGTTGCACTGTCCTTTCTCAAATTCCATGACATGGCTCATGCATTGACAGCTTTATTGGATATAAAGCAATGGTTCTGAACTTTCCTAATGCCGCGACCCTTTAATACTCATATGTGGGTGTATCTGCAAGTGGGTGGACCCACCTGGAGACAGATAGAGGACTGGTATTTCGGTTCCTAAGACCATCGGAAATACGTGTTTTCTGATGGTCTTAGGTGACCCCTGTGACCCCTGTGAAAGTGGCATTCAATCCCCAAAGGGGTCACGACCCACAGGTTGAGAACCACTGGCATAAAGTGATTCCTCAAAGTTGTTTTGACTTACATTTCTCTTCCTAAAAGTTATTACTGATTTAGAAAATCTTCCACAATGTTCTTAATAGTTTGCATTTCTTTTGAGAAATGTTTGCTTTTATCGTTTGACCATTTATCTGTTAGGAATGACTTTTGGTCTTACCTGTGTTACCTATAGATCTGAGATAGCAGACTTTTATCAAAGATATTTGATGCAAATATTTCTTCCAATTGATTGCTTCCTTCCTTATCATAGTTTCAAAGAATTTCCAAGTATAATAACAGTGTTTGTGAACTTTAGGGAATGTGGACACAGGATAAGCTCTAAGCAACATTATCACAATTTTCTTCACAAGATGATAGGTATAGAACTGAAATAACCTTACAGGTCATCTAGTCTAAACTCTCCTATTTTACAGATGAGAAAACTGAGGTTCAGAGAAAGTAAATAATGCCCAAGTAGTAGAACCTGGTTTGAACCTAGTTCATCTGCAAATCTAAGTCCTTCCCCCCGCACATACAGTTTTCTTGCTGCTGCAGCATCCTTCCATGTTCAAATCTTAACTTTTCTTCTCTGTTTTCCCCATATCGCCAGCATCCAATTCTCACATTCTAGCCTCTTGTGTCAGAACTGCCATGAAAAGGTGATACTCTTCTACCCCAGAAATTTCAGTGACTTCCTATGTACTCTAGAATCAAATGAAAACTCCTACATTGTTCATTTAAAGTCCTCTCACAATATGACTCCAACTATTCTTTCCAAACTAATTTTATTCCCTCTCATACGCTCTGCATTCTAGACAAACTGGCCTATTTGCTGTTACCTGTCAATGATGTTTCATCTCCCATCTCTGGTTTGTACAGGCTGGCTCCCCTGCTTGGACAGTTCTCTTTCCTCACCTCTACTTCTTGGAACCCCTAGCTCCCTTCAGAGCATGGCTTAGGTACCACCTTTCCTTAACCCCTTAACGCCCTAACCCCTCAATTGTTAGAACCCCCTTTAAATTACTGTATAATTGCTTATCTATAAGCAACTTTTTTCCTCTCCTGTACAATGTAAGCTCTCAGAAGGCAGGGGTTGCTTTTTATTTTTGTCTTTGCATTCCCCAGCCTAGCACAGTGACTGGCACATATTAGACACTTAAATACTTATCAGATTGAATTGAAATGAAATGAACTGAATTACAGCTCTTTAGTGGCTTATAATAAAGCTGCTCCCCACCCCCAGGCTCAGCAGGGTGGTTTCTTTGCTTCAGTAGCAAGGACAAGAATGTAGAATCACGGCAGTAACTGTAGTTATTTTCCAGGTGCAGCTACACGGTCCTCCATTTCCCAAAGCAACTATAATTCCTGGTGCAACATAAAGAGAGAATTATTTCAAGTGGGCTATTTATCAATAATCATCTAGGACAGATATTGACAGGTTGGTGAGAAGGAAGTGGAATTAGTCAACTTTTTAGACTTAGCATCTCAATATCCTGCACAATATTCCATTGTACATCTATGAAATCTGCAAATGGTTAGTTTGGAAGGACTTCCTGGGTATGAGTCCTCTAGGACAAGCTAACCAAGCATTCTACAGGTGATGAGGTGGTTGTGCCCCCAATCCTACCCCTGGGGGATTGTCAGGCTCATACCCAGGTCTCCTGACCTCACCCTTCCCTTCTCTTCCCAAGGCATCTTGGTGATTGGGATTGTACAAGTTCAAGTTTGTCCATAAGTCTTTCATCATTGCTTCAGATTCAACCATTGCACAAAAACTTGACTAACCTGAGCTGCCTGTGTGTGAATAAACTTTCTTCCCTCGCTGACATCATGAGTGATGTTCATGGCAGGCATTAGGCAGAGTGTAACAGGAACTGAACTAGGACACCCCTACTTTGTGGCTTGGGGGAGTATCAAGCTGTATAGCCTTGACTCATAGGAAATTTAGTTATGAATTGTTGTTTATGGTAGCAAGTTCATCAATTGAGATTCTTTTATCAAAGGCATGTTTGGCAGAAAGGCAACAAAACACAGCAGAGAGAAGACTTGCCTTAGAGCCAGAAAGACCTGGGTTGAAATCCTGCTTCTGATAAATATCAACTGTTTGACTCTGGACGAGTCATTCAGCCTCACAGTGACCCAGGCAAGTCTTTGTTGTTGTCATCATTGTTGTTGTGACTTGCCTATGATTCTCTATCTGGTTAGCAACTGAGTTGGGACCTGAGCTCCCATCTTCTGACTATACTAAGATGCATACCCAAGGGATGGTTTACTCTTCCTGGCAGGCAATATTGATCAATATCAACCTGGCAGGCATGTTGATCCTAATATCCTCCCAGAAAAGTCTAGAGAAGAAGGTGTCCAACACCAAATAAACTCAGTTGGTGCTCTGGCAAATGATGATGGAGGTGATGGTGCAAGCTCCCCAGCTGAAGGAATTTCAGCAAAAACTGAAGGATGGAGATGGAACTAGACACACATGGCTGAACATAAAAAAGGCACACTCGGCTACAGACAAACAATGTGACAAATTGAGGTAATTCTCCGCCTAGCTTAACATCCTGTTCCTTGCCCAGTGCCAGATGATTATAGCTTGAACTGGAAATTTGATAATCTGACCTTTCAACCTTCTTGTGACTGGGTTTCACCTCCATTTTTTGATATTTGACTCTGAATTTTTCAGCTTCATGATTCCTCTGCCCTCTATATGATAGAGGCTTGTTGTACTGCATCTCCAACCCCCACCTTCATAATACTGTCTTGGCTGCCTTGTTTTCCTCCCTCCCCTCCATTTCCCAAACCAAGGAGATAACAAAGAACACTACTTATTTTATTTCAGGCTGCTAGATGGCACAGTGACCCAGGCAACTTTAAGACCATAAATTACAGATAAATTGCCTCTCTAACTTTCACAATGGGAGGGTCTCACATTGATGAAATCATAGTATCATACATCAAGAGCTGGATGAAACCTCAGACACAAGGGTTCTTTCCCTGGGGGGATCTATGAACATGTTTTCCTAAACATATTTTGGTATATTTTAATAATTGCATTTCAATATTATTGGTTTCCTTTATGAGACCATGAATTTTACTTTATACATTTAAAGACTTTATTCTCAGAAGGCATCAATAAGTTTTTCCAGACTTCCAAAGGTATCCATGACACAAAAAAGTTTAAAAACTACTGCTCTATAGTCCATGCCCTCCCCATTTTACAGATGAAGAAACTGAGGTCTCAGAAGGTGACCTTATGTCACAGGTAGGAACCTCAGCGATTGTATTTGAACCTAGAACCTCTGACTCTAAAGCCAGTACTATTTTACCTCCTCTAATTCATCTAATTTCCAATTCAATGATCATTTATTTAGGATGTATGTCAAGCAAGTTCCTCAGAATATAAGATATAGTTCTGGAAAAGACCTTAAAAGTCATCTGGTCAACCTTCTTCAATTTCTAAGTGAGGACATTTGGGCCCAGAGAAATGCTGTGACTTGACTAAAGTCTTCTAAAATTGTAGGAGTAAACTGTAGATCTAGGACTGGGACTCAGGTCTTCTGTCTCCATATCCAGTGTCCTTTTCATCACACCCCACTCAGTTTAAGCAAGAATGTGTGCTTACAGGTGAGTCATTACAAAGTCCATTGAAAAGGAAACTGAATGAGAAAAATTTAGGAAACTGAGAAACTGGGTTGGGTAAATTAGGGAAAACTTCCTGAAGGAGGTGGGGCCTTTTTAAAAAATTTGTTTTAAGGAAAGAAAAGATTAAGTTTAGGCAGAAAGCCAGATTTCTAAACCACAGAGCAAGCTATGGTCATACATCGTGATCAACACTAGATGAAAACTTATGGAATGTAAAGTCCTTAAAGGCATGGACCGAGTAGTTCTTCAAAACCTATGTGCTAGGTGCTGAGCGTGCAAGGTAAAAAAAATGAAATAGTTCTTGTCCTCAAGGAATTTACTTTGTACTAGAAAGAAATGGGAAATAGAGTTAGGGATAGAACTTAATTTTTTTGTCTTGTTTTGCTATTTTCCCTTAAGAATAAGGAGATGTAAAGATTTGAAGACTAAAGAGAAGGAACCAATAGAACATGAGATATTGAAGACCTATTAGAATGAGTGGATGGTCAATGGAGCAAGGTCATGGGAAGGCCTTTTGCTGATGATAGAATTTAAGTTGTCTTGAAGGAAACCATTCCCCAATCAATCAGCAAGCCTTTTGTATCCAATTCTTTGCTACTACAAAAAAAAAGTGTTGCTATAAATACTCTTGTACATATGGGTATTTTTCTCCTATCCTTGATCTTGGAATATATATCTGATAGTAGTAGTGTATGTAGCATCTGTGCTATGGGCATTTCTATGGAAATGAGAGAATTAAGCAGATACTTTCATAGTCCTCGTCCTTGAGGACCTCACAATCTCATGACCATAGGCTTTTTGGTTGTGTTCAACATGAGTGCTGCAAGTGTCCCACAAAATGGTTTTGTTTCTGTATCCCCCTTTGGCATACCTTTTTTTCATGTATTTTTCATATTTTGTGAAATGAGATTTCGTGAAAGATGCTATAATGACTAGTTTAATAAATATATATCACTCAATCAATAAACAATTACTAAGCACCTATTACACGGCAGACATTGTGCAAGGTACTGGAGATACAACAACACAATTAAATTGTCTCTGCCTTCAGTGAGCTTCTGTTCTGTTTGGGGTAGAGGTTGTGGAAACTCTGTGTAATGAATCCTTTGGTTGATTAAACTATGGACTCCTCAAAAAAAATGCTTTTAAATCCATTAAATAAAATGCAAATGATTACAAAGAAGATGAATTATATTGAAAAGCAGTTACCAGCGTAGCTAGGTGACACAGTGAATAGAGCACCAGCCCTGGAGTCAGGAAGACCTGAGTTCAAATCCAGCCTCAGACACATAACACAAAAACTAGCCGTGTGACCTTGGGCAAGTCACTTAACCCCAACTGCCCTCCAAAAAGCAAAAAGAAAAACAAAACAAAAAAAAGAAAAGAAAAGAAAAGCAGTTACCAAAATATATATATTTTAAAAAAGTTCAGGGGCAGCTATGTGGCACAATAAATAGAGTACCAGCCCTGGAGTAAGTTCAAATCCTGCTTCAGACACTTAACACTTACTAGCTGTGTGACCTTGGGCAAGTCACCTAACCCCAACTGCCCTGCCTTCCCCACTCCAAAAAGCAAAAAAAAAAAAAATTCATAAACCCTAAGTAAAGAGGGAAGTACCATTGTGCATAAATATGTCTAAGATATATACCAAGTAAATATAAGGTAAGATTTTGGCTACTCTCTGGGGTGGGAAGTATCAGAAAAGGCCTAAGACTTGAAGGAAACTAGGGAGTCTAAAAAATAGAGATGAAGTGGGAATATGTCCCAGGTATGTGAGACAGTCTATAGAAAAGCACAGAGCTGGGAGGACCAATGAGAACATCAGTTTAAGTAGAACACAGAGTGTATGAAGAGCAATAATGTCTAATTAAACTGGAAAAAATAAGGCGAGGTCAATTTGTAAGAGACTTTGAATGTCAAACAGAATAAATAGTTCATATTTGATCCTGGAGGTAATAGAGAGCTACTGAAGTATATTAAGCAGGGAAATGACAAAGTCAGACTTGAGGAATATCACTTTGGCAACTGTGTGAAGGATGGATTGGTGAGAGAGAAAGAGCTTATTGTGGGGAAACCAATTAAGAAGCCATTGTAATGGTACAGACAAGAGATGATGAAGACCTGAACTAGAGTGAAGGCCATACGAGTGGAGAGGTAAAACAGACATGGAGATAGGATCAGCATAACTCACTATTGAAGATGAAGCCCACTTAGGAATGCAATGCCCAGGGAAGGTGGTATGAATGTTATATACTGTTCACGTTATGTGTCATTTTGTATTTAGGTTGTTAAAGCAAATGGTACCCTTTCCAATTGCAGTGGGGGAGGAGGGGGGACTAGGGGTTGGATATTACTTACCAATCCTTCATTTATTTCTGTGGAAAATAAGTTATCCCCTGGGATAAAGAATTGAAGCCAAAGAACCACTTGCTACCACTCACCACCTTCACTCTGCTGTGGGCCTTCAAGAGAGGAGTGTCTTCGTTTTTCAAACCAAAATCCAGGCTCATTGCCTCATAAAAGATATTATTTTAGCAAAACCCCATAAAAATCCAGGATCCACAAGACCAGAAGATGTGATATACCCATGTCATGAAGAAGCTATGATACCTTCCTATTCATCCTGACCAATCATTTACCATGGCCTTTCTAGTTTCCCAGCAGCCCTCCTTGCATCTGTGTTCTATGTGAATCAGCACAAAGTTTTTATAAGTTTCAAGTGTGTCCTGATGGATAACTCTGTTTCCTCCAACTTGACTCATTCCTTGTCTTAAACACCAAGCTCTCTGGAAGGTTATTCCACAATTTATTTGATGCTGTCCATCACCCAGGATTCTTTTTAAGTTCTGTCTTAGTGATAGGCACTTTGTCATCTTCACCTAGATATCACGTCACTGCCAGACCTTGTACTGGCGAGAGTGAGATTTGCTTCTTTAGTAATTCAAAAGCCCTGTGATCTCATCCATGGGGGTTCTTCCTCCAGCAGATCACAGCTCTTTCACCCCTTAGGAGATAGTTTCATGAGTAACCACATCCCAAAATAACCATCTCTTGGTGACTGACCTTCTGGTGGTGAGTTTCTTCCTGTTCCCAGCTAGACTGATCACTACATGAAATACACAAAATCTGCCAGACCCGAAGACTTTCCAGAACTTGTAGCTGATAACACAGCTCTCCAGACCCCCTCATGCCAAGATGAAACATCAGGATAAGAATTTAGCGGAGACTAACTGGAGAATGGAAGCTGCTTGAGGGCAGTGACTATTTTATTTGATATCATTAGCACCTTGGACAGTACCTGGCACATTATGCCCCCTTAATCACTGCTTGCTTATTGATAGTGATATTACAGATAGTAGGTAAGTAATGAATGCTTTTCATTCAGTCATGACAGAACAACAGAGTACTGGTTCACAGTTAATTTTACTTGACTTAGACATTAAAATGGCATATCCTGAGAAAGTCCACGTGACACTGTAATCTCATTCAAATACCTCTCCCTTTGTACCAGCTGTCTCTCATGCTTGGAATGCTCTTCCTCCTCTCCTCCACCTCTTACATGAGGTCCTTCCTGCCAACTCCAGTTGTCAGTGCTTCGCCTTTCCCTGAAGTGGCCTTATATTAATTTTGTATTTACTTTTTAGTTCCTCATTTGGGTACTTGTTGTTCCTCTTGATTGAACGTAATTACCTAAGGGTAAGGATTGTTTGATTTTTGTCTTTATATACTCAACATCTATTATGGAGCCTGGCATATACTAGGGGCTTAATAAATTCTGATTGATTGACCCATGCCATTGGTCAATCAACAATTGTTTCTGTGTGTGAGTGGGTGAATAACACCCAATGCAATACCCTTGACCTCAATACTCTCAGCCTCCTCATTGTGAAGATTACAGGTGGACCTACCCAAACCTTACTTTGCTCTTTTTAGCCATCTCAACTCTGTGAGATCTCATTTAAAGGTGTTGTGGGTGGAAGTCAGTCCACTCACAAATTCATCTGAATCCCTCTGTCTGACATTTATTGCTGGATCTATTAAAGATTCCAACATAATATAGTAAGAAAAAAAAAGGTTTGACAAACAATAGTAAAAGTAACCATCCCTACTTCCTTATGAACTGAAGGGTTAAACACTGTCCACTAAGTAGGTGAGGAACAGCCTAAAATTGGTTTAGCAGGGATAGGTGGTTGACTTCCAATAACCTTCAAAAATGCCATAAGGAAACTGGAGTTGCACACAGTCTTTGACCCTCTTTCTTAAATCCAAACTGAGTGTAAGACTAGGGATTGATTCTTAGCCTTATTTACGTCATTGAGCCATTTGTGTCAATGGGCAATCTGGTTAAAACATAAGTACCCATTCCCAGGATAACATTTTTAAATGTACAACATTGCAAAGAAAACCAATTATATTTAAATAGTTGTCAAAATATTAAAAAAAAAAAAAAGAAGGCCATATTCTACAGATTAAAAACTTCTGGTGTAAGGGAGTCAAGTGAAAGGATATAGGCACTGAACAATGATTCAATTCAATTCTTCAGCTCAACAAGTATTCATTAAGCTTCATAGAGGGATACAGTGGGAAGAACACTGGATTTGGAGACAGAGGCAATAGGTTTGAATCTTGACTCTTTCACTTGCTGTCATGTGACTTTGGACAATAGCATTGATAACATTTAGCATTTATATAGTTCTTTAAGGTTTGTAAAGTTATGTCATTTCATCCTCACAACAATCCCGGAAGGAAGGTGCTATGCTTAAACTCATTTTACTTGTGAAGAAACTAAGACCAATCAAGTTAAAGTGACTTGCCCAGGAGCACACAGCTAGTAAGTGTCTGGGGCCTGATTTGAACTCAGGTCTCCCTGACTCCAGGTTGGACATTCCAGCCACTGCTCCACTTACCTGACTGGCATATAATTTAACCTCTCTGGGCCTCAGTTTCCTCATATGTAAAATTCAGCATCTGGACAAAATAGCCTCTAAGATCCCTTCCAGATTTACATCTATTATCCTAAGAACCCAGGGGTATAGTGATGGGAACACTGATTCTGGAATCAGAAGACCTGCTTTGAAATCCCACCTCTGATGTTTACTATTTGTGTCCTGCTAGGCAAGTCATTTTACCTTGATCAGCCTTAGTTTCATCACGTGTAAAATGAATAGGTTGGACTAGAAGACCTTGAAGGTCTCTTCTAGCTCTGGATATCCTTCTAGACCTAGGGTTCTAGATAGAGCCATGATGCTGGGCACTGGAGATACTAAGACAAAAATACAACAGCTGCTCCCTTTGCAAAGCTTGTATTTTATTGGGGGTGGGGAGAGAAAGGATGGGGAGAAGGGGGAGAGGCAACATGTACACAAGTTAGTAAATATGAAATATGAACCAAAAATGCAAAGGAATTTCCAGGCCAGTGAAGGAGAGCACCAACTGGGAGGATTAGGAAAGTGGGGGACACCAGAGTTGAGCCTAAAATTTAGAAAGCTTGGCGTTCTGAAAGGCAGAAATGGAGGAGGAAGCCGACATGTTGGGTCCTGGTTGCTGTCTTTGTAAATCAATGTTTTCGGTAGGGGAAAAAGCCTCAAAAATATACCGGGGAGTGGAGGTGAAAAGTAGCCTGATAGAGCTGTGTAGCAGCACTGAAATAATGTAATTTATTCTGTGATTACTATTATTTGGCCACCAGTTAACCAATAGCCCCCTGAGCTAGAATAGGCTCCCCCTATTCTGGTCTTGAATTTTTCCTTCCCTAACCCCTATTTTATTCTCTTGAAACACAATAGCAACCCAGACCTAGGGCACAAAGACTCTGTGCTGCTTTATCCCACCCAGGGAAATATGATCCTGCCTGGGTTGGAGGGTCAGGGGTGGACCCTTCTGGTAAATTCCTGGTCTTTTCTTCTGCTTATACAATCTCATTCCTGCCTGTCAATAATGGATAGCCTTCTCAAAGGAAGAAAAGTTAGAGCAGTTGATCTGGGGTGGAGTGTGGGGTAAAAAGATAATAACGCCCATTCCTCAGGCCCTATAAGTTTACAAAGTCCATTTTCCCCACAGTACTGTAAGGAAAGTTGGGCAAGGAGTACTGTCCCCATTAAACAGATAATGACACCGAGACTTGAGTTTGATGATTTTACTTGCCCCTTTTCCCTGCCTCACCCCTCTAATGTCTCCAGTTATGGAACTTTAGTTCAACTCTGTGCCCTATGATTCCAGTCATCCTCTCTGTAAATTTCCAAACCAAATTATCTCTTCCTGGCCATTACTTGCCTGTAATATTGTCTCTCCTATTAGAAAGTAAGTTCCTGGGGTGGCTAGGTGGTGCAGTGAATAGAGCACCAGTCCTGGAGTCAGGAGGACCTGAGTTCAAATCCGGCTTCAGACACTTACCACTTACTAGCTGTGTGACCTTGGGCAAGTCACTTAATCCCAATTGCCCTACTTTCCCTCTCCAAAAAAAAAAGCAAAAAATAAATAAAATAAAAGTCAAAAATAAAAGAAAAGAAAAGAAAGTAAGCTCCTTGAGGGCACGAACTGTATTGCTTCCATATTTGTATCCCCAGCACTTACTACAGTGCTTGGCACATAGTAAGCACTTAATAAATGCTTTTTTCATTCATTCATTCATTGAGGGCAGGTACTGTTTCACTTTTGGCTTTATATTTCCAGGACTGCTATATAGGTCCTGACAGTGCTTAATAATTGCTTATTGATCAAACTATGTCTCAATAACCCTAACAAAACAGAGAAATAAGGTTAGTTGGACATAACTTGAGCTTAAGGAGCTTGTACTGTTTCATAATGATGACTGCTTTCTTTTCTAAGTGCTTATTAACTATCTTTTCGATAATTTGTATGGGAAACTTGATGGAGACTGAAGTCAAGTGACCGTCCTTCTAGTGGCTAGAACCTTCTTTCCCCCCATTTTTGATGACCCAGATATTTTTCTCTGTTGTTTTCTAGTGCTTTAAAAAATTCCTATGAAATTACCCCCAAAGTAATTCCATGACCACATCTGTAAATTCCTTGATTATCCCAGGAGGAAACTTACATGTACATAGAGTCTTGAAGTCATTTAAATCACCCATGTCTAAGGGTCTCATTTGTTTGAACATTTTTTAATCAAGAATTTGGATGAAGGCATAGATGTCAAATGTGTAGATGGCAATAGTCTGTAAAGGATAAAAAGCATCCTAGATAACAGAGTTAAGCTCCAATTAGATCTCAACAGATTAAAAAATCTGGGCAAATAAAAGACAATGAAATTGAACAGGGGAAATGTAAAGACTCAAGGTAAAAAAATTAACTTCACAAGGACAAAAAGAATAGAAAGAAAGAAATTAAACAGTTCTCTCCAACTCCATCTATTCTCTTTGCTGGTTAATTTGAAAAAGACCTAGTGGTTTTTGATGTACTTTAAGCTCAATGCAAACTTAGTTTGCTTTAAAGGAAGTATATTAAACAAACATTTATTAAGCACTTACTGTGTGCCAGATACTATAGTGTCATGGATGAAGAAAGTTATAATCCTAATGTATTGTGCCTTGGCCAGAACATAATTGAAATATTGTGTTGAGTCCTAGGAACTACATTTTAAGAAAGACATTGATAAGCTGGAGAGCAAACAGAGATAGATGATTAGTGTGGTGAGGGGCCTTGAAATCATGCATATGAGACATTAATTCAATGAGCTGAATGAATGAATGAAAAAGAATTTATTAAATACTTATTATCTTCCAGGCACTGTCTTAAGTGCTGAGATACAAATAAGTAAAACAAAATGGCCTCTGGTCCCCAAATGCTTGAATTCTAATAGGGAAAAATAGCACATCTTTATAAAAACTAAATAAGAATGGTCTGTGTGTATATGGAGAATATCCTTAATGTGTGCATTTGGTGCTTACCTGTATGACCTTGGGGAGGCCACATAATGTTCATTAGATCTCAGTTTTTTCATCCACAAAATAAAGGAAGATGGATTAGATCACCCCTGAATTCCCTTACTCAAAGGTTGTGCTGGAACACAAGATTATATAAGATTCCTTGCTTGATACAACAATAGAGATAGTTTTGCCCCCATGATCCTTGGATCTTGGCACAAAACAGAGATATAATCACCCAAAGTGTTTCTTGCTGTCACAGAGGATGTCCTATGCAAAGTCAAAATAGAAGGGAATTCTCTGTGGCTAGTAAGGTTCTCCAGATTCTTCTGCTTATAGACAGTTTTGTGCTAGTTGCATTAATCCACAAAAGGCAAGAAACCCTTCTTAAATGAGATCCATGACCACACAAAAGACTTGTTAACATCATTCACACAGGAGAAGTCAAATGGATGAAGAATGTTTTTTGCCCATTTTATGTCATGTAATTTAATGAGTCATTCTGCCAACATGTGTGTGTATATACGTGTGTGTACATATACACATATATGTGGACACATGCAAATGTATATATATATGGAATGGAATTGCAGATGGAAAATTAGGTGAGCCCAGATTTTAAAATAAAGAAGAAAGTTTGCTGGATTTCATTTGGAAAAACATGTCATGCTCTCAACATTCTTCAACCATTTTCTAACCCAGAGATCCCTATTTTAATGCCATTGTTCCTCTAATGACACTACGTGGCGATGAATTATGGAACACTATAATTTCAGAAGAATAAAAATTTGGGGTAACCAAAATTTTGGGCAATGGAGAAGGAATGTAGAGGGACACAGTAGGCACAAGTAGGCTGAAACATGATGTTCATGATGACTTGGAAACAAGAAGTGACATAAATTATATCACCCAGGAAGTATATTCTATAAAAAAGGGAGGTGGACCAGTCACAGAATGACCAGATAGAATACCAGATGGACCACTTGTCAACAGTAGGACTATATCAAATAGGGCAATAAGTATTTACCGTAAGTGAATGTGGAGAATCTTCTATGTAAAGTCTAAGTGGAAGAGAACCAATCAATCAATAAACATTTATTAAGCACCTACCATGTGCCAAGCACTTTGCCAAGTACTGGGCCTTCAGTAGGTTAGGCGAATCTCCTATGAAAGATTATTAGGCCAACATCAACAACAATAAGATAAAAAGATAAAAAAAAATATGGATGAGTTTCAATTGATGCTAATGGAAGGCATTTTCACACAGGGATCCCACTGAAGTACTCAAATATATTTTTCCATTGTCCCATTCCAGCTGCAAGCCCCATCCCATCTATTCTTGGTGATATCACTAAGGTTGCATTTATCTCCTCTTATTGACATTTCAAGTTAATTTTATAAATGACCAAGGTCATAAGTTTTATTTCCTACTTGGACTTTTGGGAACTGCACTGAGACCTCTGGGAACATTGCCTCATTTGGGGGATATCTACTCTAACTGGAAGACCTCATGGTTCTGCCTCTGCACCCTACCTCTACCATAGTTATATTTGAGCAACACCCACCCAACATCCATGGAGCTGCCTAGAACCTGGTTCTTGGATTGAAACAACTGGGGCAGGGGGAGAATCTCTGTCTTCCAATGTTTCCTACTACTGGTGGGAGGAACTTGCCATCAGCATCAAGCTTCCATGTTAGTAGAACCGACCATGTCCCACCTCAATCTCTGGGGCCCCAATGGTATGTAATGAATACATATGGCTCTCTCTCCAAATTTTACCGTTTCATTTTTAACTTTTGCTTGGCATCTGAAGCTCTTCACAATCTAGGTCCAACCTACAGATCTATGCTAATCATATCATTCTCTTTCACACATTTGTGTTTCAATCAAACTGGATTGCTTGTCATTCTCCATTAATGACATCATGATTCCAGGTCTTTTCCGAGATTGTTTGCACATGTCTGGGATGCTGTCCCTCCCCATACCTTCCTGAGCTTTTCTCAAGGCTCCTTTAAGATGTCACCTCCTTCAGGATGACTTTCCTTATCCTTGTGTCAGTGTTCTCCCCTGTCAGTTACTGAACATTTAATTCTCTGGATACATATTGCATCCTCCTGGTAAAATGTAAACTGAGGGCATGTTTTGTTTTTGTCTTTATATCCTTAGCAACTGGTACATAAAAGGTGTTTAATAAATGCTGGTTAAAGAGAATGGGTTTCAGTGGGCCTGGTGGAGCATCCACACTGACACTATAGAGTCAGGGCTTCTTCTGGGGAGTATGAGGTGGGTGGATTGCTTGAATTTGGGAGTTCTGAGCCAAAACCAATTGGAGTTTCACACTAAGTCAATTTGGTGAAGGCTCCAGGAGATATGGGTCACCAAACATCCTAAGAAAGAGTGAACTGGCCCAAGTCAGAAAAATAGAACAAGATAAAGCTTGTCTGTGCTAATCAATAGTGGGATCAGGTCAATGAGTGACCATTGCACCTCCGCTTTGGGCAAAAGAGAGATACTCAGTTGAGAGACATACAGACAGAGAAGAAAGACAAAGAGAAAGACACAGAGAGAATTGAGATTTCCTCCTGTGAATTACATGACACCTCTTTGCCTCTATTTTTCTTTCTATCTTACTATTGTTCTCCAAACTCTTAATTTTTAGTTTTTATCTGGTCTTTTTTTTGATACTCTGACAATTTTTAGTTGAAAGTCCTCTTGAACATGCCAGCAAGTCTCTGCCAACCTTGTTCTGTCCTGTCCTTCTGAGATGTGTTCTGTCCCTCACCAGGAGCCCAGTGTCCCCATATTTTAAAAGAGTAATGGCATCTCGCTCATTTAGGGCTTGGTCCTGGAAACAAAACTGTTCTTTGCATCAAACTCTTCACTTACCATACCTTTTCTTATCCAAAGTCCCCAAATTTCAACTCAAATGAGAGATTAAAAAACAGTGCCTTTGTTCTGAAGTTCTTTAGCTGCCTACATAGGATTCTAGAACCCTTCAACTGTCCAAATGGATTTAGTCAGGGAGTGGAAGAGATGGAAGGAAGGAAAAGTTTAATTAAAGAGGGCAATTGCATAATTCTTAATATTGGACTTGGAGTGAAAGCTCTTTAGAGCAATGGAAAGGTTTAAGTCATAACTATCCTCAGATGGTCATCATGGAGATGATAGGAGCCTAGATTTAGAGCTAAAAGGGACTTTAGAGGATATCTCAGTTAACCTTGCCATTTTATAGATGGGGAAACTGAGGCCTAGAGGTTAAGAGTAATTTGGCCAAAGTTGATGTTAGAAGTGGCAGAACCAGGACTTGAACCCAATCCCTGAGACTCCAAATCCAGTGGTCTTTCCATTTCACCACATTGTAGAAGCAACATGGTAGAGAGGTCATAGACTGGATAAATGAATGAATGAGTAAGGCACTTATTAAGCACTTATAGCTTCATATAGGAGTTGAATTCAAGGCACTGTTAGATCAGGGTTGTTAGAAAGGTCATCAGCATGAATACTGAAGTGTCTGACAATCCAGCCCCTGCCTTCATGGAGCTTCCAATCTAGTAGCTCTGATATTATTGATTAATAACCTCTAGCATTTCTAATAGCACTTTAAAGTTTGCAAAGCACATTACAGAAGTTATATCATTTGTTCCTCACCATAATCCTGTGAGGTAGACACTATTATGGATAACTAGGTACCGGGCTTGGAGTCGGGAAGACGCATCTTCCTGAGTTCAAATCCAGCTTCAGACACTTACTAGCTGCTTGACCCTTAACCCTGTTTGCCTCAGTTTCCTCATCTGTAAAATGAGCTGGAGAAGGAAATGGCAAACCACTCTTGGCATCTTTGCCAAGGAAACCCCAAATGGGGTCACCAAATTAGACATGATGGAAACAACTGAACAACACCAACAAAAGGTATTATTATTATGCCAGTTGTATGGATGAGGAAATAGGTTGAGAGCAGTTAGTGACCCCAAGTCCAGTGTTCTAGCCACTGTACCACCTCAATGTATTATTTGATTCAATGGTGATTCATTCAAATAGCTAACCCACTTTCTATTGTCACCTCTTGATAAGGGGTGTTTAAGTGAGAAAGGGCTTACTCTTTCAAATCCTAAGGAGATAAAGGCCAAATACAAGTGGATTTGGAGTTGGAAAACTTGGCTTTGTCACTCACTACCTGTGTGATCTTGGTCAAGATGCTCAAATTCTCTGGACCTCAGTTCCTCTAGCTATAAAAATGAGAGGGTGAGACAACGTGACCTCTAAAGTCCTTTCTACCTCTAGAGCTGTGATCTCGAGATATTTCTGAAATCCTACCCCAGAGTTCTCAACTTGAAATGGAATCCTGAATCATGTAGGATAAAAAAAAATCTTATCACTGCCTTCTGTTTTTCCTGGCTCTCAATTAAAGTTCCACCTTCTACAGGAAGCCTTTTCTAATGCCCTTCATGATGGTGCCTTTTCTCTGAGATTTTCTCTATTTCTTCCATATACATCTTGTTCAGACATAGTTGTTTGTATGTTGTTTCCCCCATTAGACTATGAATTCCCTGAGAGCATCTCTTGGTGATGGGAATGAAAAAAGAAGGTGGTACTCACACCATCTGAACTTTGGAACAAACCAATTTCTCCAAAGTCTCATCAAAGAATCAGACCCTCAAATGAGGAAAGAGAGAAGGGGATTGAGAGAAAGAGACACAGAGAGGGAGAGATAGAAAAAGAGAACAGAGACTGTCTTTTGTCTTTCTTTCTTTGTATTGCTAGCACTTACTACAGGGCTTGTACACAGTAGGTGCTTAATAATTGCCTGTTGACTAACTGCAGCTTTGCTTTCCCCATTTCTTCTTATTCCTTTTCTCTCCAATTGCTTGGGCTCTTTCAGAAAGCAGCTTAATAAATGTTTGCTCATTTTTTATCATTAGAGGAAAGATCAAACTATGTTGGCTTTATTCATAGTATCCTCTTAAATTCTGTAAAGTTCTTAAACCATTAAAATTACTCATATTTAGGACATTTTAAAAAATCTTCACTCAACTATTTATATTTGTGTGCATTTCTGCACCTGATCTTGGCTCTGCTTGCATCTTTCTCTGTCTTCAATTATATAAGACGCTACTGATGTCTTCAACATGATATCACTGCACTATATATATAATATGTGTGTATGTTATATATTTCCGGTGTTGAAGATGAAGGAGCTTGTGTGGGTTTAACCTTCCTTGGTCGGGTTCCTTGCAGGCTTTCTGTATTTAATACTTGTTTTATCTGAAGCCTGTGGAGGTTCTAAAATATTAGAAGACACACTTTCTGAGAACCACCTTTCTAGTGGCCTGAAGCTCGATCCTTGATGTTGGGCAACAAAGTCATCCTCTGTGATCTCTTGATGTTGCAAATGAAAAAAGAAGATGGTGCTCACATCATCTGAACTTTGGGGCAAGCCAGGTTCTCCAAAGGCTCATCAAAGAATCAGCCCCTCAAATGAGGAGAGAGAGGAGGGGAAAGGGAGACAGAGACACAGAGGGAGAGATAGAAAAAGAGAAAAAGGAGAGAGAGAGAGAGAGAGAGAGAGAGAGAGAGAGAACAGGAGAGAGAGAGAGAGAGAGAGAACAGGAGAGAGAGAGAGAGAGAGAGAGAGAGAGAGAGAGAGAGAGAGAGAGAGAGAAAGAGAGAGAGAGAGAGAACGAACCAGAGAGAGGGAGAGAGAGAGGAGAAAGAGGAGAGAGAAAGAGAGAGAATAGGAGGGAGGGAGAGAAAGAAGAGAGAAGGGGAAGGAGGGAGGGAAAGAGGGAGGGAGGGAGACACAGAGACAAACTCAAAACTCTAACATCCAGAAACATACATAAAATGAAATCTGAATGGGAGGGTTAACTCCACTGTGGCTGAAGAGGGCCCCCAAACAAGCTCAGGCCAGGTTTAAAGGGAAACCACAGAAGACAAGGGAGTGGAGTTGGGATTTCGCAGCAGCCATCTTTGAACATCCTCTTTTCTTTAAGCTTTAACCTTTAAAAAAAAACTTTCCATTGTTATAGCCCCCATTCATCCTTCATTCAAAGTCATTCACTCTGCATTAATTACCACTTTCTTCCAGGCACTGGGAAGTTGGGGTTTTCAAAGCAACATCCTTCCAGGCCTCAGCTTTTTATATGCAGAGGCTGCTGGAATGGCCCTCCCCCACTTGGAGATTGCCCCCTCCCCTCATTTTTGCATACTGTAATTGTTCATAAAAAAAAAAAAAGACAAAAGGATGATTTCATGCTTCCAGGACAGCTGTTTGCATCTCTTTTATTGCTCCTTCCAGCTGTGACTGGCAGCAGAAGGTCCTTTAGCAGGTGTCCTGGCCGCCTCATGGTAATTTTTAACTTTCCCCCATGTTCTTTTATGTCTGTCACATTTGGAGGGACATTCTTCCCCTGCCCTCTTGCCTGATGCTGTTTCTCTCTGCCCCACCCCCACATCTTTCTTAAATCAACCTGCCCTGTATTTCCCTTCTGTGTCACCTTCTTTTGGAGTCATTTAAGAAGAAGGAAAAGGATTGCCTTTAGACTTCAAAATCCCATTTAGACATGTTAAATATACCGTAATTGGATCTTTGACACCGCCTTTGCTCGCGTTCCCATGGGTTTGGCCACTCTGGAATTTATACAGTCGACAAGGGGTGTTGATGGAAAATTAGTACACAGGTGACAAAGGAAAACTGGACCCTGATGGTAAAAAAAAAAAAAAATCCTCACAACTCATTTCCTTTCTAGTCTGATTCATAATTGACAACTCCACATAAGCAGCCTCTAACAGTCTAAAATTAAATGATGAAAAACTCATTTGTTTTGAGTCAACCTAGATATACTGGATGTCCCAAAAGTCTTAGTGCATAAAAAACTTAATTGCCCTAATATTTTTGGGACACCCTACATCCACATGTTTCCTAAAATCGTGAATTTAGAGCTGGAAAGAGCCTCAGACCCCATCTAGTCCAGCTTCCCATTTCAACAGATGAGAACACTGAGGTTCAGAGAAGTAAAGTGACTTATCTAAGGGGCAGAAGTGTGATTTAGACCCTGGTCTTCTGACCCCAAATCCAGTTCCCTTTCCACTGCACAATTCTGCCTTCTTTGATATTTCTCTCGATTTGTGGCAGTTCCAATCATTGTTCTAGGAAAAAGAAGAAAGAAACAAAGTGTATTTGTATTGTTATATTATGTTACATCTTATATTATATCATATTACAATGATATCTGGCATTTATATCACATTTTTAAGGTTTGCAAAGCACTTTGACCATGTGATTCTGAATAATAACTCTTTGAGGTAAGGATTATTATTACCCTTGCTTTGCAGGTGAGGAAACAAAGACCATTAAATGACTTGTCCAGGGTCACAAGGAGTATCTGAGGCAAGATTTGAACTCAGATCTTTCTGTTTACAAGTCTAACCTCAGTCCACCACAACACTTAGCTGCCTCCTGACAAGTTAACAAGCTTTTATCAAGTGACTACCATATACCAGGTACTGTCCTAGGTGCTGAGGCTACAACCCCCCAAAATTCTAAAGTCCACTTTCCTACGAGTTTTCACTCTATCGGGAGAGCCAGATTGCATTAATTTTAAAAATTACATGAAAGACATCTCCCTCCCAAACAGTCATATGGACTATTTGTGTCCAACCTGTGGTAGAGCCTTTTGAGCTTGTACTGCTCTGATCAGCCACAGCCAAGACACACTGGGCATCATGATGCCATTTTGGGTTTCTTCAAGCACAGAAACCAAACGACAACAATTTTAAAAATGATAACCAAGATGGATCAAATGATCATGCATCTATTGTAATGTGCTGTGTTGTATTGTATCAGATTGTATTTATTATGTCACAGGAATTACTTGGTATATCCCTCTTCGGATCATTGTGAATAGGAGATGTTTCATTCTTTGTTCTCTTATCTCAATTCCTGAAATGGGGTAGATACTTAATAAATATTGATTCATTGGTTGGTTGACATTTAAGAAAGGCTCAACAGTCCTAGATAAGTTTTTGCAAGAGTTGCAATTGTTACATAATAAGAAGCCTTTCTGGGTCCCCATTAATTCTAGTGCCTTCCTTCTATTGATTATTTTCAATTTATCTTGTATATAGCTTGTTTGTGCATAATAATTTGTATGTTTTCTCGCCAGTTAGACTGTAGGTTCCTTGGGGACAGGGGCTATCATTTGCCTTTCTTTATATCCCCAATGCTCAGCACAGTACCTGATACATAATAGGTACATAATAAATGCTTATCGACTAATAGACTAGCTAGAAAGGAAGTGTATCACCTTTATTTTATAGATGAAGAAACTGGATCCAGAGAGATGGAGCCCAGGTGCTTTGAAAGAACCCTACATTTGTAGTGAGAAGATATGTGTTCAAATCCCAACTCCAGAGTCTACCCATGTGACCTTAGGCAAATCTCTTCCTCCCTCTGGGCTTCATTTTCTTTATCTGAAAATGAAAGGTATAGGAATAAATGACCTCTTCGGATATTTTCAGCTGTAGAGCTATGATTCTAGGAATTGCCATGAAAGGCAGTATGGTTTAGTAAATAGAACCATAGAACCAAGGAGAGTTGGGTTCAAATCTTGTCTCTTATACTTACCAGCTGTGTGACCTGGAGCAAGTCAAAGAAACTTCTGAGCCTCAGTTTCCTCATCTGTTAAAGGGAGATGGAGGCAGTTGATAGGGAAACAACTTATGAAAATAATGTAAAGAGCTTTGTAAACCTTAAAGAACTATAAAAATGTTAGCTTTTATTATTATTATTATTGGTGAAACAAAGAGGTGGAAGGCCCCTTCAAGCTCTGAAATCTTATTATCCTAACCAAAACAACTTTTTAAAAGTCATATAGTTAATAAGGATGACAACCTGGATTAAAGCTCAGCTCTCTCCATTTCCAAGACTCCACTACAGCATCCTGCCTCAGTACCTACAATGTTGGCTAATCAGAAAAAAAGTTCCAAAAGGCAATGGTGGTGTCATGGTTACAGTGCTGGACTTGGAATCAAGAAGACCCAAGTTCAAATTTCACCTCAGACTCTTACTGTATATGCCTTGACCAAGTCATTTCAACATTCTGACATCAATTTCCTCATTTGTAAAATGGTGAAAATAAATTATTGGTGGGTTGTTATGAGATTCAAATGATATAATGTATATAAAGGTGAAGGTAGTTTTTCATTTCCCTGATGACTACTTTTTAAACCTCACTTATCTGACAAAAACTGACTTTTTAATAAACTTCATCTAATAACATTTCAAAAAGTCTACCAGGTTCTCTGACTTCCTCTAAGTCCCATCTAAAGCCCCATCTTCACCTG
Organism: Pseudochirops cupreus; assembly: GCA_028627135.1. Taxonomy (NCBI): domain Eukaryota; kingdom Metazoa; phylum Chordata; class Mammalia; order Diprotodontia; family Pseudocheiridae; genus Pseudochirops; species Pseudochirops cupreus. Next base: position 36,080,071 of record CM053580.1, on the reverse strand, counting down.
GAAACCTTTTCCAACCCCTCTTAATTCTAGTATCTTCCCTCTGTTTATTATTTCCTATTTATCCTGTGTATAGCTTCTTTGTACATATTTGTTTGTTGTCTGCCTTATTAGAGTGTAAGCTCCTTGAGGGCAGGGACAACTTTTTGCCTCTTTGCACAGTGTCTGGGAATTAGCAGGTGCTTGATAAATGTTTATTTATTGATTGATCATTGAACTTGCATCATAGAATTTAGGGCTAGAGGGGACATTAGAGGTCAACAATCCAAATTCCTCATTTCATAGATAGAGAAACTGAGGCCCAGAGAGGGAAAATAATGTTTCCATGGTCATAACATCATCTAAAATGGCAGACACAGTGTCTAACAGCCTTTTAAACTAACTTGAATTGACTTCTCACATTCCAGGAAAGTATAAACATCCAACCAGAAATTAAACATGCTCATTGATGGTACCTAGGTGTTCATAGAAGAAATTTCCTATATGGAGACTCCCTCTACCAATATCGATTGAAGGCCACCTGTTAATAATAATAGTTTACATTTATATAATGTCTTAAGGTTTGCAAAATGCTTTAGGCCACAAGTTATTAACTTTGTTGTGTTACAGAGCCCTTTGGAAAAGTCAATGGTTGTTGACTTATGGAGCCCTTCTCACAACAATTTTTTAAAAATGTATTTTATTTTTAATTTATGTAATAAAACAAGCATTTCCATAACAAAGTATAATAAAAAAGATGATTGTACATGAAGCTGTAAATCTATAGCTTGCTATTCCTTTTAAACATATAATAAAGTTATCATGTAAATTTCTTTTCATCCCCTTTTTTTCTTCCCTCTCCCCTTGGAGGGATGGGTAGGATGGGGAGTGGGAGAGTGTGGGGAGAAGATAAGGTGACAGGGATAGGGTAAAAAGAGAGGCTGAGAAAGAAAATAGTGAGTAAAAATAACATAGAGGGAAATTCACAAATTATAATTATAATTTTAGGATATTTATAGCAGCTCTCTTTGTGGTGGCAAAGAACTAGAAATTGCAGTAATCCCCATCAATTGGAGAATGGCTGAACAAATTGTGGTGTATGGTTGTGATACTATAAGAAATAATGAGCTCAATGATCTCAGAAAGGCACAGAAAGACTTATACAAAATGGTGAAGGGCAAAGTGAGCAAAACCAAGAGAACATTGCATGCAGTAACAGCATTGTTTTTAATGCATAAAATATGTAGGACTGCAAAGGGAACAAATAGTGAAAATAAAGAGAAATTTTTTTCCCCATTCAAGTTCATGGATCTCCTAATATCTATCCATAGATGCCTCGGGGAGTCTGTGGATGGCAGAAAAGGAGCCTCTACTTTAGATGAATTATCTCATTTGAGCCTAAATACAACCATTACTTTCCCAATTGAATACTTGAAGCAACTGAGGCAGAGAAAGGTTAGGTGACCTACCAAATGTCATATAGTTATTAAATATCTGAGATGGGACTTGAATGCAAGTCTACTTGACTCTAAGCCCAGCACTCTACCTATTGCCTCAAAGTTGCTTCTATAAAGCCTATTGTCTTTATCTAGGTGAAAAGGTCATGGAAGCATTAACACTTGAAAGGTAGGACCTCGCCAAGCCCTTGGATGGATTGCTTATTGGTCCATTGGATTGCTCCCCTTAATGATCCCCAAAGCAGATCTTCTTGTTTCCAAGGAGGTCATTTTCAGTAAATAATACCCAATACTCAAAACTGGCCTGAAGAGCCAAGGGAGGGGGAGGCGGGGGAGACCATTTTGTTTTAGGATCACAGGTTTTTAGACCTAAATGAGCCTTGGTGACAAAAAGAGTCTAACCCCCTCATTTTACAGTTAAGCAAGGGAAGGCTCAAGGAGCTGAATATTCTTGCCTGAGGTCACGCAGGTATTAAGTGGCACAACTGAGTTTGCAACCTAGGTCCAGAATTTCACTTTCTCTGAAGCCAAGTCAGAATACCATGTGTTTCCCTGCACTCTCCCTCTCTCGTCCCTCCCCCAGTCTACTAGGTTTCCTAGGGACACACAATGTCTTCTGAAGAAGGCAGAAACATAAAAGGAACTTTTGTTTAAACAGACAGAGAAAAACAGCACCCAGTGCCATAGTGATTCTTGGCTGTTTGTGTGTGTTTTATGTTATGAGTTTAACCTCCTTCTTTGATTTCTGGGCAAATCTGAAAAAAAATTTTTTTTAAATTACAAGAAAGAAGCTACGGGAATAGAAATGCAAATATTAGGATTCTGGCTATGGGGCACACCTGGCTTTCTACTGCCAGCTTTGGTCTATCTAGATTTGGGTTTTCTCTATTGTTCATTCTATATGTGTTAGAATCTAGAAACTCTCTCTGACCAACTGGCCCACTGAGGCTAGCAGTGGGTCACTCTGCATTAGTGATCTTACATCAGTGTTCTTGAATCCATTCCATTTGGATACAATCACTTGGATTTGAGTCACCTACCAAGTACCAAAGCCAAGGAACTTGTACTGAGTTTATCTGTTGGCGGTGGTGGTGGTGGTGGTGGTGGTGGTGGTGGTGGTGGTGGTGTGTGTGTGTGTGTGTGTGTGTGTGTGTGTGTGTGTGTGTGTGTGTGTGTGTGTGTGTGTGTGATTTGTGACTGATCAGTCTGTGGTCAATTCCTTGGGCATAGCCTTTAGGTATACTTTGCTTAGGAGAATGCTCTTCTCTTAAGAACTCCAGCTCTGAACATTTCACTGACAATCCTGTTCATTCTCAAAAGGAAAGTGCAAAGTGAAGGACTTTTCTTCTGCAGAGGCCATCACACAAAAATGGACAACCACTTCTCTGAGATGTTGGAGAAAGTAAAAAATCTAGACCTAAAGCAAGAAGGGTTCTTTCTCAGAGGCCAACTAGCCCAATCCCCCCATTTTACAGATGAGGAAACTGAGGATCAGGGAGCTCAAGTGATCTAAGATGCAAGATCTACAAATAAGTGAGATCCTAGAGTCCATCTAGTCCAACCTTCTCTTTTTACAGATTAGGAAACTGAGGCCCAGAAGGAACTAGCTGTCCAAGGATCCAAAGGTAACAAGTAGCAGGTTTTCCTCTTACTCCAGATCAATTTCTTTATCCACTGTACCAAGAGATTTTTGTTCATGTGCAGAAGAGCCCCAAGGAGCTCTCTGATTCCAACATCTTGCAATTCATGATACAGTGGAAAGAGCTCTGCAGTCAGAGGATCTAGGTTCAAATCTCACCTCTGTTGTTCCCTACCTGCGTGACCTTGGCCACTTGACCTCTCTCTAGGCCTCAGTTTCCTCATTTGTAAAATGAAAGCATTATACTAGATGGCCTTTGATGCCCCTTCCAGCTCTTAATCCAGGATCATATCATTCTGTTTGAGTGTTCTGGGTAAACTGCCACAGGCAAAGACTAAACATCACGGACCCCTTCATGGGGGGCTGGACAGTCACAACCAGAAGCAAAAAATCAGGTGCCTATGACTTGTCTAGGTTGATCACTGTTTATTATTTACTTAACTGCTTGGGAAATACATGGTTTGTCATTTAAAGCAGCAGTTCTCAAAGTGTGGTCTGGGAACCACTGCCCAAGACCTTTTGGAAGGTCCATGAAGTCCAAACTAATTTCATGATAATACCAAGACATTTTAGTTTCTAACATGATAAGTATCAATAGAATAGCCTCCACAAACAACAGCTGGGTAGGCCTCAATATTTTTTAAGAGAGTAAAGGGGTCCTGAAAGGCAGCTAGGTGGCACAGTGGATAGAGTGCTGGGCCTGTAGTCAGGAAGACTCATCTTCCTGAGTTCAAATCAGCCACAGACACTTGCTAGCTGTGTGACTCTGGACAAGTCACTTAACTCTGCTTGCCTCAGTTTCCTCATCTGTAAAATGAGTTGGAGAAGGAAATGGCAAACCACTCCAGGATCTTTGCCAAGAAAACCTATCACAAAGACAAGGACACCACTGATATGACTGAACAACAGAAAAAGAGGTCCTGAGACCAAAACATTTGAGAACCACTGGCTTAAACTATCATTTTTGGAAGAGTTCAATGTTTCTGGATTTTGTAATAAAAAATCTAATGCTTTTCAGTAATGCTTTCAAGGAATAACAGTGACAGTAATAATGACAATTGGCATTTACCAGAGCTTGAGTTTTACATAGAATTTTCTTAATAATAACAATAATAACAGTATTTACAGAATGCTTTAAGGCTTGCAAAGGGCTTTAAATATGATGTCTCTTTTGATCGGTACATAAGCCCAGTCAGGTAAGATGCTACTATTAATACCCATTTCACAGATGAGTAAACTGAGACTGAAAGACATTCAGTGACTTGCTGAAGCTCACAGCTATTAAGTACAGCTATTAAGACAGGCTTGAGATCAGGTCTTCCTGACTCCCCATCCAGCACTCTATTCCCTTCAAGTTTGTTATCATAAGTTCTATTATTCCCATTCTGTAGCCTGGGGAATCGAGCCTTAGAGAAGTTAAGTAAGTTGCCCACAGTCACACAGTGAGTAGATACTAGAGCTGGTATGTGAACAGAGATTGTCAGACCCATGTCACAATTTCTGTTTTTAGATTCAACCTAATGATGAAAAAAAAGAAATTGACTGCCCTCAAAACTCTTCTTACAAATCCTCGATATTTATATGTATTTGCTTTCTTAGTAATCTCATGACTGAATCATTCCATTCTTCACACACAGCACTCCCATATCCATACCTTTACTGGCTCATTCTCATGAATAAAATGTACTCCTTCCTCTCCTTCATCTCTTAACATCCCTCCTGCCCTTCAAAGCGTGGCTTGAGCACCACCTACCTTTCCTGATCCCTGAAACTGCTCGCATCTTATTCCCCCAATAGTGATAATAACAATCACCTCATTTACATAGCATTTGAAGGTTTACAAATTGCTGTACATGTTGTGTAGATAATTAAGTATGCACATGTTGTCTGTCATCACTGGACTGTAATGTCCTCAAGGGCAGGGACTTTCACAGTTGTCTTTGTATTCTCTGGATCTCACATGAAATATTCTCAATAAAAACTTGTTGTGTGATCGATTGATGAAAAGGTTGAGTGATTTTTGCTCATACACAAATAACTGGGATTGTTAGAGATGGGATGTGAACCTAGGTCAGAGTTCATCTCAAGCATTGTCTTATATGTGAAGACTTTCCTGTGCTCTCCAACTGCTGGTCCATCTGTCTAATTATCTTGTGTTTGAAATATATATACTTATTTCTATACATGTTATCTCCCATGATCAATTAATAACATGTATTAAGCAACTGAGAGGTTAACTGACTTGTGCATAGATCCACAGTCAGTTGGTGCTAGGTAGGAATAGGAATTTTCTCTGACGTCAACACTCCCTTCACTATGCTTAACACACTACATGCCAATCTCTCTTTCATCATGCATTTGGCCTTTGTGAATACCTTCTTTTAGGGCAAGGAATGGCTCAGGAAGCTGGTCACTACATATCAAGGAAGATTAAGGACTATTTGGGAAAATACCTCTAAAATTTTGTGAACATATATTTAGACCTGGAAGGGAACTCACAGGCAACTTATTTAACCCCTTCCTCTTACAGATGAGGAAATCAAGACCCAGAGAGAAATGACTTGTCCAAGACCATACAGTTAGTATTTAGCAGAGCTAGTACCAAAAGGATCCTGAAACAGGTATTCTTTGTAATTTTTATTAGTATGATAATATTAAACCAAGAGGCTATTTTTATGAAACCTTACATGTAAATCACTACAAAGAGAAAACACAAAACACATCGTGCCTGATTCATCTAAGGATGAAAAGTTACAAAAAAACCATCTTTGGTTCCATTTCCAACTTTTTCATTATTTTCTTAAATAATGATTAATTTTAGTTTTGTTCAAGAAGAGGGAAAAAGCAGTCAGTTCTGGAGCTGTATTTCATGCATGGGCCATAAATCTCATTTGGTCCCATTGTTATGCCTCATGTCAAGACCTTGTGGAAAAGCCAAGCCCCCTTTAAGAGGAAAACTCACCAGAAAAGTGCCTTGTAATTTCCCAGTTTGGAAGAGGCCAGAAGCAGAAATGTATATGATCCAATTAAATTTGGTAAGCACTTATTCAGTGCCACTGCATGCCAGGCTCAGAGTAAATGCTAGGGATACAGAAGCAAAAAATCCAGATAGTCCCCATCTCCATGAATCTTACATCTTACTGGAAAGAAACTCCACAAAGAAATTATAAATATAAGGGCGGCTAGGTGGTGCAGTGAATAGAGCACAGGCCCTGGAGTCAGGAGGACCTGAGTTCAAATGCGGCCTCAGACACTTAACACGAAAACTAGCCATGTGACCTTGGGCAAGTCACTTAACCCCAATTGCCCTCCAAAAAAAAAAAGAAAGAAAAAAAGAAAGAAATTATAAATACAAAATATATGTGATCACCCAAACAAAGAAGAAGCATTTATTAAGTGCCCCTTATGTTCCCATACTAAGCACTGGGAATGCAAATACCAAAAGGAACTGTTCTTGCCCTCAAGAAGTTTATATTTTACTGTGAGAGAAAACAAACACAAGCAAAGAAACCCATTCACAAGTGAATAAGTACTCAGACTGAACAGTAATATGAAGTACTTTCAAGAGGGCAAGAGTTCTATCTCGTATCAGATGCCAAGTATCTAACAGGTTGCTTGGAGACACTCATGGCCCCATTGCTGGGTCAGCTGCAAGATAGACAGACAGACAGACAGATAGATAGATACGTAGACAGACAGACAGACAGATAGATAGACAGACAGACAGACAGACAGACAGATAGATAGATAGATAGATAGATAGACACCCAAAAGAAGGTTAATTTCAATACTGGTTGGTTTCATTTGCTCTCTCTCTCTCCCTCTCTCTCTCTCTCTCTCTCTCTCTCTCTGTCTCTCTCTCAGAGAAGAAGGGGTTATACTGAAACTAACCCTCTATTTGAGCTTTTCAAATGCTTTTGGGGAATCACTAGAGGACCAGAGTAAGGAGGATTAATAATAAAGTTTTCAGCTTCTTCCTAGAAAAATCAAACCCCTCACTTTCCACACACACACACCCCATACCTACCATTGACAATTAATTACCCTCTTCATTATAGTGAATAAAAGCAAGTTGACATATGGCCTTTTAACCTCTCATAAATGTCACATTTTCTTCTCATTAAAATCAGAAATGAGAGGATATAGCCCTCCTTTGTTGGGGGTAGGAATTGTCCAGATTTATCTATTGAGGCTAAGGACACCTAAGAGAAGTCTCTCTCTTTTCTCCCTCTTTTCTCTTTTTCTGGGGGTGAGAATGGCCCATTGCAAGGAGAACGATGTAGAGAGGGGCTGAGTGTCCACAAATGGATCGTAATAATGACAGCTGATACTTATAAGCACTTTGAAGTGTATAAAAGGTAGCATGACATAGTTGATACAGAACCAGCTTCTGGTTCATGACAGTGCTAAGTTCAAATTCTGCCTGGCTGTGTGACCCCTGGGCAAATCACTTAAATTCTGTTCATCTCAGTGTCTTCATCTGTAAAGTGAGGTTGATAATATCACCTAGCTCCTGGGGTTGTTGTTAGGGTCCAATGAGATATCTGTGAAGAGCTCTGCAAACCTCAATGCACTATTTCAGTACGAGTTAATTAATCACAAGACTTGACAACAGATATGTGGGGGTAGTGTAAATGAGGAGTTGAGCATGACATGGAGGCTGTAAACTTGGATGACTGGGAGGATCCTTCAACTATCATAGGATGGTTAGAAAGAGGGGAGGGTCTATAGAGAAAAATAATGAGTTCTGTTGAATATGCAGAATTTGAGATGCTTAGGAAGCATTCCGTGTGAGACAAAGCAGTTGGTGCTATCACACTTAAGCTTAGGAAAATGACCTTTGGAAAGGTGGGTGCTATTAGCTTTTCTTTTTCACAAATGAGAAGGCTGAGACCCTGGGAGTTGAAGTGACTGGGCTGAGGCCACAAAGTTAGAAAATGGTAGCGCCAGGACGTAACCCCCAATCTTCGAGTTCCAAGTCTGGGGCTATTTCAACTGGATCAGATTGCCTTCTGATACTTGGGGCAAGTTATAAATATGTTTGTATAATTAGCACAGACATACAAACAAAAATATATTCTGAAAAAGAATCAAGATTCAAGATGACTAAAAGTACTTGGAAAAAATGCTCTTTTAAAGAGACTATTCCTCCATCAAAGTTCTTCTCTGATGCCTCCTCATGATGTGGAGGAGACATTGGGTGGGGTACAATGCTGGGCAGCTCTAGCAAAATCTGAAAGATTTTGAAGATAGGTCTGATGATGGGCAGTGGGTCTTTTGGTGGAAGACCAGACTAGCCAAGATCTTTGAAAGGCAGGAACTGCTTTGTCTTTCTAGCTCTGAAATGAATTGAATTGACATTCAGGCCACTGCATGGCCACTGTGCCGAGATGTTCTGCAAAGAATTCTTGCCCCAGGGACCAGTTGTTCTGAGTTTTCTCTAACATGCCTTCCATCTCTGATGCTCAATGTTTCTAAAAAGACAAACTAGAAGCTTGTATTTCTGTGTGAAACAAAGCACTGTGGGAAGTGGAGGGGGTAGATTTCCTGTAGGAACAAGATGTAGCATCATTCCACGCTAGCACTTTTCCCTTGGTAGGTAGGATTTCCTATACCTCAGGGTCTATACCTGATCCTCATATTGTATTTCTATTTAGTGTTCCAAATCTTCCTCTTGTGCTCCCCAGATACATTTTAAGTGATGGCTGAATAGATCCTCAATGTACCTAATTGCTTCAGTCCCCAGTGCCCATTCTGTCCTACAGGAAACCACTCGGCTCGTATTGCTTTTGCCTTTATCCCATAATTTTTCCTCTCTCACAGAATGTCACTGTGCCTAGTAGTGACACAATGGAGCTAGAAGGCTTAGGGAGATCCAGCATGACTTTGGGACCAGACTTTTATGCCCAGGAGGAGCAGAGAGAGTTTCTGGGCTGCTTCATAAAACAGAGAAAGAGAGAGCAATACTAAAGATGGCAAAGAGTTAGGAAGAGAGGAAGAGTGAATGGGAGGTGAAGACAAGTCAATAGAATAAATTTTAATAAGCATTTATTAAACACCTACTATGTGATAAGCATTGTGCTGGGCATTGGGAATGTTTTAGGGATGTGTACATAACTATAGTTCAAGAAAAAAGAAAAAGGAGAGAGCACTGGGAAGGAGATCATAGAAGGCTTCCTAAATGTTAGCATCTAAGCTGAGCCTTGAAGGAAAATGAGGACATGGAGAGGGAAAGAAAGGTGTGAAGGTACAAGGAATGGTGCCTGCCATATACAAAGGCATGGATGTAGGAGATGAAATATTGAGTTCATGGAAAGGCAAATCGTCTAGTTGGCTGGAATATGGAGTTCATGATGGGCAATAATATGAAATCAGAATGGAATGGTAAATGAAAATCTAATGGGTCCAAGTCTCAAGCTGAACTGAAAGAGACTGAGAGAAAGCTAAGGGTTCATAGAGGGGGAAGTGAGGAGGGAGGGCATTCCAGGCATGAGGTGGCAGCTTGTACACAGGGACAAAGAGAGGAGATGGAATGTCATAGGGGGGACTAGCACATATGCCACTCTTATTACACCAAAAATTGTATGAGGAATGATATCATGTCTGGAAAGATAGTTTGAGGCCAGGTTGTGACGAGTTTTAAATGCCAAATAAAGTAGTCTGTATTTTCTCCTATGGGTAACAGGGAGTCAATGAGGTTCTAGAGCAGGAGAGTGATGTGGTCAGATCTGCATTTTAGGATCATATACTTTGGCAACCTTACAGAGGATGGACTGGCATGAGGGGAGACTAGGACCAGGAAAACCCACTAGGAAGCTATTGGCATAGTCCAGGTGGAAGGTTTTGAATGGGACTGATTGTGGTGTAAGTGGAGAGAAGGGGATGGATGTGAGGGAGGCAGAATGATGGGCAAAGTGGAATGAAGGTAAAGAAGAGAGATTGTGGGGTGAGTGAGGGTGGAGGGCTTTTCTTCCAGGAGATTTCTGGGGACTAGAAAGTTACAGCTCTGCATAGGCAGAGAATGTTGGAATTCTAGGATGAATGAAATTTAGCAAATGAAAAAAGGAGTGAATAAAAACACCAATGATTTTTTAGTTATTGTGTTAGCTTGCTGTTTTCAAATAGCAAAACTACCCCTATCCTAAGCCTTCCAGTCTAATAGCCCAACATTGCTCCTATGACTTTTTTCTTTTTCAAAAATTTATTTTATTCTGAAATTAAGAAATAAAGCAAGCATTTCCATAACATAGTAGGATAGAAAAGAAGTTCATGAAACTGTCAGTCTTGATAGGAATAGAAACTTACAATCTTATAGACCTTTAAGGTTTGCAAAGTGCATTAGAAGCAGTGTGGCATGGTGGATAGGACTTGAGCCTTGGAATCAGGAATCTGTACCTCTGACACCTATTAGCTGTGTGAACTTGGATAAGTCACTCAACTTCCCAGTGGACCAGGCAATTCTCTTAGACTAGAAGTTGCAGAGGTGGTGCCAACCTGCAGTGGTGGAAGGTGTGCCCTCATCTGGGAGTTCCCTGTATCAATAAAATCCTAGGTTCAGATCCTGTCTTTATCTGATGTTGCTGTTCAGTCATTTCAGTCATGTCTGAATGTGGCCCCATTTGGGGATTTCTTGGCAAAGATACTGGAGTGGTTTGCCATTTACTTCTCCAGTTCACTTTACAAATGAGGAAACTAAGGCAAACAGGGTTAAATAACTTTTCCAGGGTCACATAGTAAGTTTCTGAGGCTGGATTTGAACTCAGGTCCTCCTGACTATAGCCCTGGTGCTCTATCCACTGTACCACCTAACTGGCCTCTGTCCTTATAGACATTATCTCATATCATCCTCACAACAACATTAGGCATCATTATTAAAAAACAGCAACAACGTTTTTTCAGGTGAAGAAACTAAGGCTGATGGTGGCCAAGGTGAATTGCTCAGAGTTGCAAATATCAGACAAGAATTTGAACCCGGGTTCTCTGCCCTTAAGTCTCATAATGCTCTTGCCACTACATGACCCTATCTCCTCCCTTCATCCTCAAATTGCTATATGCCCTATATTTGAAGTACATTAAAATGAAATTTGTTTTAAGAATTTTTGAACTCTTCACACTTCCTTTGAGACAGCAACATCCTGGGGTGTTTTCACAAAGCCAGGGCTCAGAATCATTGCTCTTTGAACAGTGAAGAAACAAATGAGTTTTTCTTCTCTGGTTGTCTTTGGATAGAGTTCTGCAAGCCCCATTCTATGAGCAAAGATCTGACGCCTCAGAGAGAGCTTCCTTGGGCATCTCCCACTGGGCTTCCTCCTCTTTTCTCTTTCTCCTCTCCTTTGTTTACCATATGCAAACCACTCCAAAGCTCATGAATGTGCATTTCCAATGCTGACATCTTTCTCCAATGAAATCCTGTCTCTGTCTCCTACCATGTTCAGGTTTTTAGCACAAGGAAGATGACAGTGACCTCCTGAACCTCTCTGCTGTTAGACTTAGCCAAAGTGACTCATGAAATACTTGCCGAGGAATCAGGGGAGAAAACAGCTCAGCAAGACGGTGCCCCAACTTAATAATAGGGAAAAGACATTTTCAAAGAACTGTGCAGTGTTCCTTTTGAACACGCGGCTCCTGGTTTTCAAGGTATCTGACCTGACCTGATTGAATTCTGAAATAAGCGGAGCTGAAAGAGACCCTGCATGTGTTATCATGATGTGTGCGGAGGCGAAGCCCAAACACATCCCCCCGGCAAATGAAATGAGCGCGCCATGGTGAGCTCAGGGTGGCCCATTTCAAAGTGGAACCTTTTAAAACATAAATATGACAATTTCTGGAGCTGTTAAGTAGGCCACTCATCCACTTACCAGCCAATAAATGTTTCTTTCTTTCTGTTTACTTGCAGGCTTTTTTTTTTTCTCCCTCTGTGTCTTTCTTCCATATTATCCACTATGTGTATTTCAGAAAGGGTTAATTATGCCAGGCTGGATAGACTATAGTTTGTTTCATCAGATTCCCTTCATGCAAATGAACACAATTCAATTCAACCAACATTTATTAACCCCCCACTAGGTCCTAGGCACATAGTAAATACCCAGACATATGTATGTGAATCTTGAAGGACCCCACACCTTGGCTCACCCCTACCTGAAGTGCTCCCTGCCCCTCATCCCTCATGCCCACCTCTTGACATTGTGACCAACTTTCAAAGCCTGGTGTTCAGATGCTACCTCTTCCATGAGGTCTTCCTTGGGAGGAGTGTGGGAGTGATCAGAAAGAAAGGGTACAGCCTCTGTTTCTCTTCTTGTTCCTCAGATCACTCTTAGAAGCCAAAGTTCAATCAAAAACCATTAATCAAGCACTTACTCTGAGCCAGGCATTAAGCTAAGGGTCGTGGATACAACGAGTGGCAGAAAAATCTCTGCCATCAAGGAGCCATCATGTTTTAATGAGAGAAGGAAGTATGGAAGTCAATGTGTACATGCTAGATATATACAGAGCAGATCAAAGATCTCTTAGCACCTCGTAATGATTATAATAATAACTGTTATTATGTTATTTATGTAAAGTTACAAACCTTAAGGTTTATGAAGCACTTTATCCCACTGGACCCTCAAAGTAACTCTGTGAAGGAGGTGTTATTATTATCTCTATTTTAAATATTAGCAAGCCGAGACTAAGGGAGATTACGTGACTTGCCCAAGGTCTCACAGCTAGACTCTGAGGGAGAATCATAGTTCATTGATTTAAAATTATAAGGGCTCTTAGAGGTCCCTTGGTTCCAACCCCTTGATTCTACAGATGAGAGAGCTGAGACCCAGAGAAGTTAACTGTCTTGCACTTGATCACACAGCTAATAAATTCCCAAGGGAGGACTTCTTGACTCCAGATCTGAAGCTCTTTCCACTACACTATCTAGCTACCTCTAAAGAAGGAAAATAAAACCACATCTGCTCTTGAGTGTGAGTTCAAATCTGCCTCAGACACTCTAGCTGTGTGACCCTGGGTAAATCACTTAACCTCAGTTTGCCTCAGTTTCCTCATCTGTGAAATGGAGATGATAATAGCAACTTCCTTGAAAGATTTTTGAAGATCAGATGAAATAATTTCTGTAAGATGCTCAGCATAATGCCTGACATGTAGCAGATGCTTAATAACTGCTTTTTTTCCTTCCCTTCCCTCCCCTCATCTGTATTTGTCATGGGCTCTGTTGTATGCGTGTTTGCTTTGATTTATTTCCTCTTCACCTCTGCCTCCAGCACCCAAGCTTCTTTCAAAACACAGCTCAGGTGCCACCTTCTATAAGAGACTTTTCCTGCCGAGGCTCCATTCCCGCCCCTCACTCCCTGGTTTTTAGTGCTCTTTTCCCAGTGAAATCACTTTGTATTATTTTACACGCTCTTTCTACCTGTGTGCATATTATTTCACTCCAGTTGAATGAAAGTTCTTTGAAGTCAGGGCTGTTTAATGTTTGTTTTCATATTCTAAGTAACTAGTGTGATTCCTCACTCATAGTAGGCACTATGAAAGGTTTGCTTCTAAATATCACTGATTCTAAAAGGCCTTTCCTGGACTGGCTCCTCAGGAAGCCAAATGAGTTGATTGAAACAAAGGACTGAATAACACTCATATCCTTGTACAAAGATTTCCCACTAGACTGTAGGATTCCTGAAACATCAGAGGTACACTTGCCTACCACCGGTGGTAAAGAACACATATAGAGAAAATATTGACCAGAAAATAGGTATTGAAGTATCTTTCTTTATATTCCCAGTGCTTAACACAATTCCTTATACAGAGTGTTGTTCAGTCACTTCTAACTCTTTGTCACCCCATTTGGAGTTTTCTTGGCAAAGATACTGGAGTGGGTTGTCATTTCCTTCTCTAGATCACTTTACAAATGAGACTACTGAGGCAAGCAGGGTTAAGTGACTTGTTCAGGGTCACATAGTCAATAAGTGTCTAAGGCTGGGTTTGGACTCTGGTCTTCCTGACTCTTGCCCTGTCACTCTCTGTACTGTACCACCAAGCAGCCCTTCCCAATATATAGTAAGTATTTAATTTATACTTGTTGACTGACTCACTAAAGGCACACAACCGACTAAAGATTATAACTAAAGTCAAGGAGAATGGCATCCAAGCTAATATTAAGTCTGTGTTTTAGACTTCACGTAGCTGATGCCAAGTAGAAGTCCATTGCCTCTATCAACTATCTGACCAAGGGTCAGAAATGCCTTGTAACTCTCATTGAACTCTTTATGGAGATCCTGTGGTCTCAAAACCCATTTCAGTAGGTTTTTCTAAGAAACCACCAGAGAAGATCAATGAAGGATATGGCGATAAAATCTACTTTGTTCACAAGAACTTCTTTTTTTTTTAATTTTTTTTATTTACTTATTTACTTTTAATTTACAAGATTCAGTTCCACAATCACTTGAGTTTCAGATTTTCTCCCCTCCCTCCCCCGCCCCCTCCATGGTGGCGTGCAATCATGTATACGATCTGCAAATACTTTCACATTGTACAACAGTTTGGTCATATAGAAGGGTTGTAACCAA
>CM053580.1:36029030-36064950 GCA_028627135.1 Pseudochirops cupreus | reverse complement strand
AGCATTTTTCCATATGCTTAAAGATATCTTTAATTTCTGCCTCTGAAAATTGCCTGTTCATATCCTTTGACCATTTATCAATTGGGGAATGACTTCACAAGAACTTCTTTAGATTAATTTGCAAATGAATTTGAGCAAAAAAAAAAAACTAAGGAAGAAGGAAAAATCATTGTCCTCCCCTCTTCTGAGCCTGATTTGTATATTTATTATGGTTTTTTTTTTGCAAGCAGTAGCAACAAAACTTTGCCTTTTGTGCCATATCCTGACCAGGGTACTTTCTGCCTACGTTTCCGTTTCAGGGAGCTGGACATCTGATTTCTTTGATGTAGGGAATGCTGAGTAAGGAAGTTCCTTTTTTTTAACCAATACAGAGCACCTGATCTGTAATTTTAGCCTCATCGAGCAGTCCTGGCCACTGAGAGTTCAAGTGGTTTGTCTGTGTGTAACCAGTATATGTGACCCCCTGTATTTATATGAAAACTAACAATCTCTTCATTTTGGGAAGGGGAGATGTCGATTTTATTTCCTCAGATCAAGAATGCAAGACAAACTATATCGACTACAGGTGTGCTTTTTAAATGATAATTGAAATTTTAGAATGAAGGTCATGGAACATTGTCAACCCAGCTGTTTAGTATGTCACCTTTGTGTGTCAGGTTGTGCTGTGTGGAGCTGCCGGCCAGAGATGCAGAGGGGCAGCATGGGACAGAAGGAAAAGGAGCAAATGTAGAGCCAGAGGTTCCAGACTCCAATCTCAGCTTTGCCATTTACCACCTGCATGGCTTTGAGCAAGTCCCTTTACCACTCCTGGGTATCAGTTTCAGCTGTAAAGTAAGGAAGTGGGATTAGATGAGCTTCAATGTCCTTTCCAGCTCTAATTCTCATGAGCCTAAAGTCTTGCCCCTCCCTAAGCCTCAGTTTCCTCCTTTGTAAAATGGAGGGTCAGACTAAATGACTGCCAAGCTACCTTTCAGATTGAAATCTATGGTATCAAATCTGTTGTTGTCTCTAGACCTGAGCTTCCTTCTCTGTAAAATAAGTACATTGGAATCGATGATCTCAAAGGTCTTTTCCAACTTGGATACCATGTTCTAGATGCATTTCCCCCCAAAAAAAGAGATCAGAGAAAATAAATACATCAAGTCCTCTTTTCTCTTCTGTCCTTCAAATGGCCCCCTCCCCACCCCATCTCCCAAAAAAGTAGACTGGAAAACAACTAAACCCAAATCCATGCCTGGAATTGGCAAGACAGCTTTTGCCCCCAAGGAGGCTGGACATTTCTCCCCTTCCTGATGGTATCCAGGAAGTCCTGCTCAGCTCAATTTTCACTTACCTTCTCATCACAATTTACCCCCAGACAGTGTATAATTTAGGGCAATTATCTCTCTGATGTCTCTCAGTGCCCTCCCCTTCCCTTCCCCCTGAAATTCCCACTCTTCTCACCCTCCTTCCCTCCATTTAAAAATGTTTTCAGATCAAGCCACAGACAAAACCTGGATGGGAGCCAAGCTCACCTGGGCCGCCAGCCTCAGAAGGTTGACGTAACCCAGAGAACAAGGCCCAGGCCTGACAGGTCCAAAGGAAACATTTAGCCCAGATGGGAATGCCTGCTGACAGGTCAATCAACCAGAAGGGGTGCCTAATTGTTGTGGATGCTGCTGTCATATTTGGTAATGCATGTATACAATGATCCTAACAGCTAAATCTGGTGGAAAGGGGGAATAGGCAAGACAGCCTGGGTTTGGGGGAAGGAAGGGGATGGCAGGAATGGCTTTATTTTTGTCCTGACCATAACATCCAAGTTTTATGATCTAAAATGCCATAGTGGCAGGAAGACAACAATGCACCAACAAGAAAGAGAGACCCAAACTTAAGAGGAAACTACTTCATAAATCAGGAGTCTCATTCCATTTATTAGACCTATTGTCATGACAATATTTTTAGTTTGTCATCAACTATTCAATATAATAGCCACTCAATCAATCAACCAAGAAGCATTTACCAATTTCCTACTATGTGCCAGGTACTGTGAATACAGATACACTGAATGGAAAAAATCCCTTCTCAGAGGGAGCTTATCTCCTTGTGGCTCTTTAGGAGTCGCAAAATGTTTTATGTATGTTTCCTCATTCGATCCTTGCGATGATCCAAGGGGGCAGGTGCTATTAGTGTCTTCATTTTACGGATAAGGAAACTAAGACTGAGGGAAGTCAATTGATCCACTCGGTGTGACTCAGAGCTAGAGTCTAAGGCAGGATTTAAACTCAGTTCATCCTGACTCCAATCAGGAGTCAGACCCGGGCTTCTATTTGCTAACCCCACTTAGCTGCCTCTTCAATTCAGTAACGTTTATGAAGTACCTGATGTGAACAAGGGGGGAGGTAATTTGGTTTATCAGATCAAGGACTGAACGTAGAGTCAGAAAGACCTTCCTCTGACACGTACTGGCCATGTGACCCTGAATAAGTCACTTACCCTCAAAGTGCCCCCAGACAACTCTCAAACAGTCAATCAATCAACAATTACTTATTAAGCATCCATTAGGTGCCAAGTGCTGGGAGGCAAAGACTTTGTTATAGCATGTGCTCTAAGGTGAGGTGGCAGAGGAGGTGCCAGCCTGATCCCAAAGAGAGTGTTCCCATGTTGGGAGTTTTCACCAGTGATGAAATTACAGGTCTGGACTAAAAATGGGGGAGGGGGCAAGTCACTGTGCATAGAAAGATTAAACAGTCTCTGTCCTCACCAGGGTTAATGGTCTTTACATGGTCTGGGACAGACTTCAGCCCTCAATGCATGCCCTTTGGTCAATGTGTAGGAGGATTTAACCAGGACCAGAAGGTCCAATGGGTTGAACTCACCAGAGAGAGTGCCCATCTCAGTGAAATCAAAGAGTCATTCAAATATCAAAGTTTATCAGTTAACAATTAAACATTCATCGCCCAATGAAATTTTGTTTGCGTGTGTGCTTGTGCGCGGGCACGCGCGCGCGCGCACACACACACACAGGTAAATAATGGAGCTGATCATATGGAGAGATTTTACAGGGCTGTACACACACATGTATGTATTTTGCCTTATAAAATCTCTCTGTATGATCAGCTCCATTATTTATGACTTGTCCATCAATCACCTAGAAAAGAGCCATGAAAGGGTGGGTTTGGGGCTGGTGGTGGGGAGGAGAATTCCTGGTAGAGAGGACAGGATTGGCAATCCCATGTACTTGCGTGGAGTGCACCTTTGACGTCTTCTGTGCAAGAGAAAGATACTGAGCTCTGTAGGCAGCAACATGGAATTATAGATGAAGAGCTAAGAGGGACCTTAGGGATCCTCTAATCCAACCTCCACTTTACAGATAAAGAAACTGAGGGCCAGAGAGAGTTTAAGTGAGTTGCCTAAAGTCTAAGGTCACTTGGAAGTAGCTTCTTAATAATACTGCCAGGTTGGTGATGAACACATTATTCTATTTAACATATTAGGAAACCGAGGCACTAAGGGATTAGAACTGAAAGGAAATTTTCATTTCATCGAGTATTGTGCTCATAGATGAGAAAACTGGAAGTATATGTTGATGGCTTACCCAGGAAGTCATTCAGGTAGTTGGGGGTAGGGGCCCAACTTGCACCCAGGTTTCCTGACTGCTGGGCACACAGGGCCTTCGAATGTTGAGGACACAGACCATTTGTTTGCTGTCTGGCCACTGTTACTTCTTTTCCTGTGGCTTCTCACTGTGGTCCTACCTTTGGCCCTCACCATGTTCGATCTTGATCCATACTCACATTGAGCCAACCTGTCTCACACCTTCTCAGCCAAGTCTAAGGCTGGGTTGGCTTCTGGGTTCCTCTCCTTGGTGCTCCCTAGGGGTTTTTAACAGCATTCCTCATGCTCAGCTGCTATTTCTTCCTTGTCAGAAGCTGCTTTGGTTTCTTGTCATCATCTGTTCTTTACACTTGCCCTACCCAGTGAAGTTATTCACGTCTGCAGCTCTGGTGAACAGTGGTATTGCCCAGCTATCCCTCTTGGGGGTCCTGCCTCAGGGGGTGTTGAATATCACCCAACGGTGGCTATGTTGTTGAGACTGTTTCAAAAGCAAGAAGGCACTGCTCTGAAGTTTCCTATTCCCAAACCATCAGAAGAGGTGGGCACAAACAACTATGGCTTGCCACTTAAGTATCTACTAGGTGCCACTATTTCTAGGAGCTAAGGATACAAACATCAATATGAGACAGTCCTTGCCCTCAAGGAGCTTCCATTCTTTTTAAATATTCATTTTGTTTTTTAAAATAAAATTTTATTCTTGTCATTTGTTTTGGCATCCCTTACGTTTCCCACTGTATTTCTACTCCCACGCTCTCCTAGAGAGCCATCCCTTTTAATAAAGAGTATTAAAAGATGAAAAAAGGGGGGGAAGAGTCACATGCAAGAAGACTGAAACTGTACAAAGAAGGATTAAATGTCAGTGTTTGCTGAGCACTCTGAAAACCTTAAAGTACCATGTAAATGTCAGTCACCCATTAGCATTGATGTCGTCGTGATCAGGGGAGACACAGGAAAGGAGAGAGGAGGGGAAGAGGGAGGACAGAGAAGGAGGGGAGAGAAGGACAAAGGAGAAGAGGAGGATAAATGAGGAGGAGGGGAGGATTGAGGAAGGAGAAGACAAAAGAGAAGAGGAAGAGAGCAGAGGGGAAGATAGAGTGGGAAGGAAAAGGAGGAGAGGGGAGAAGGGGAGAAGAAGGGAGAGGAAGGAAGGGGAAAGGAGGAGAAGAAAGGAGATGGAGAGAAAAGAAAGGAGAGAAAAGAGAAAATTAGAAGAGAGGAAAAGAGAGGAGAGGGATAGAGAAAGAGAGAACTCATAAGTTCCATACTATTCCAAAGGTTGTCACTTTGGGATAACATCCACCCTAATCAAAATGATAAAATATAGGGACATCTTTTCTGTGACAAAGATCTTGGCTACCTATACATGTTTGAGTAAATTCCCCTACCCCCAAATGGCTTAAGAGCACATTGTTATCTGATTAATTTTAAGATTCCTTCCTCACCAAGAAAAACATTTCTAATTTCAGTATTGTCCCATTTAACTCCCTGGCAATTCAGCCACTAAGAAAATGTTGGTAGGCAGTGCGATCTAGCAGAAATCGATTCTCTGCCTTTGATGTTTCAGGGTTGTGTCGTCATGGACAAGTCACTTGTGCCCTCTCTGGGTCCATGTTTCCTCATCTGAAAAAAGAGGTGGTCACATTATTCTTAGGTTTCAGAGCTTGACTTCCTAGGGCAGAATTAGACACCTAAGTTTGCCTGGGGGAGGGGTGTAGATTTTAGTGGGCTGCACACTCATTCAGTGAACATTTATTAAATCCTTGCTTTGTGCTGGACTCTGAGTATACAAAGACAGAAATGAAAGTGTTCCCTCCCTCAAAGAGTTTCTCAGGAGAGATAGCATGTGAAGAAGCTTCTTCAGGGTTTGCCAAGCCCTTTATAGATACTTTTCTCATTTTATCCTCAAAACGACTCTTGAAGTAAGGTAATATTATCATCTCCATTTTACAGATGAGGAAACTGAGGCTGATCAAAGTTAAGTGACTTGCCAAGGATTATGCAGGTAACAAATATGTGAAATAAATTTGAACTCAGGTCTCTCTGAGTTCAGGTGTGGTACTCTCTCCACTGTGCCACCTAGAAGCCACGATATTTAAATACAAGTTAATTTGGAGGGGAAGGCATTAGCAGCTTGGTGGGTGGGAGAGGGTTCAGGAAAGTCTCACATAGAAGGTAGTACATTATCTGAGTTTTGATTTGATTAGGGATTCCAAGAAGTGAAGGTGAAGAAGGAGTAACTTCCTAAGATGGGAGTCAGGCAATGCAAAAGCACAGAGACGGGAGATGAGCATTTGGTGTGCACTATACAGTGTATCACAAGATGCTCAGTTTGGCTGTATCTTAGAATGGAGTACTGTGTAATAAGGCTAGAAGATATGTTGGGATCAGATTATGAAAGTGCTTTAAATACCAAACAAGGAGTTTGTATTTGGATTGAAAGGTGCTAAGAAGCAAGTGAGTGTCACAGACAGAGCTGTGCTTTAGGAATGCCACCTTGGGAAAAATGATAGGAATCAACAATGTGTTATGGGCCCAAGAAAGCTAATGTGATATTGCATTGCATTAAGATGTACAGAGCTTCCAGAGATGAGCTATCCATGGTCCCAATATATGGTCCCACTGTATTCTCAGTCACAGAGCATTGTGTCTTGTGCTCAATTCTGGGCACCATGTTTTGGGAAGAATATTGACAATGTAGAAAACTTCCAGGCAGGGTCACAGGACTGGGCATGGTCACCCTGAAGACGAGATGATCAGGAGGGACATGATCGTTGCTGTTGAGTTGTTTCAGTTGTGTCTGACACTGACTCTGACACAGATACTGGAGAAGTTTGCCATTTCCTTCTCCAGCTCATTTTACAGATGAGGAAACTGAGGCAAACAGGGTCAAGTGATTTGCCCAAGGTCACACTGATCTGATCTGAAGCCAGATTTGAACACATAAACATGAATCTTCCTGATTCTAAGCCCAGTGTTCTATCTGCTGAGTCACCTAGCTCTCCCTGGGGGGACATGATAATTGTCTTCAAGTATCTGAAGGCTTGTCATGGGGAAAAGGGATTAGACTTATTCTGCTTGACCCCAGAAGAACTAAACAATGAGTTGAAGTTTCAAACAGGAAAACATTCCTAACAATTAGAGCTGTCAGGGAGTGCACTGCCTGGAGAGGTAGGGAGCTTCCCCTCACTGGAGGTATCCAAGCAAAAGCTGAATGAGCATTCGTTGTGTGGAATGCAGTGGGGATTCTTTTTCAGGGCTTTTCCCTCTATGTTTCTTACATTTGGCACTATGGATCAGCACCCCACTCCTGCTAGATACCTTCTCCACTCCTGGTTCTCCTGTCTGTCTCCCCCCTTTTCCATGTCTTTTATCATAACCCTTAACTGTGGGCTTTCCCCAATGAGCTTTTTTCTCTCTTTCCTCTCTGCATTCTCTCTCAATGATCTCATCAACTTCCCAGGGTCCAATTATCTTCTCTATGTGCATGACTCACAGACCTATATATCCAGTCCAGTCTTTCCCTGGAGCCTCAGTTTTGAATCATTAGCTGCCTACTGGATAGCTATTGTAAGCATTAATAAATGCTCCTTGACCAATTGATCAAATGGCCTCTAGAGCCATCTTCCAATTCTGAAATTCTAGGGCTCTGTAATGGATTCTTCCTCTATCTCTAAACATTGTCTGTGATCTTATGTTACTTGAAAAATGACTTCATAGTCCAGATGGTGGGAAAGTGAGCATGCTAATGGGTGTGTCCATTATAGTAATCTCTGTCACTTAAGACTTGAGACCAGGAAGAAGATTTTAATTCCATGGCCCATTGCAACATCCATTGAAGACCTAGGGAGCTTCCTTCCTTAGCTGGCTCACACAATTAATTTATTTCACAACCACATCTTCCATTTTGTTTTCACACCCAACAGTTTGATGTTGTTAGGAAAGAATTCATGGTTATCATGCATAAACTTGGGAAGTGAAGGAATCTAAAAAAATCATCTATCTATTCTAAATTCATTTTATAAATGAGGCAGCTGAGATCCAAGAAGGTTTGGCTCAGGTTATATACAGGTAAGTGTGGCAGAGAAAAGATTCAATCCCATTCATTTGACTCTAATTCCAAAGGTTTTTCCCCTCTCCCACTCTTCTTTCCTCTTTAGGAGGAGCCTTGCTTTAGACTAAGCCTGGCCTTTTGGGACAGTGTGCCACAGCAAAATAGATGATGACGCACAATATCCCCTTGCCCAATCTCTTTCAAAAATACCTGAATAATACCTTAATAAATGCCTGAAATACAGACAGTATGGTGCAATGGAAAGGATGCTGGATGGGGAGTCAAAGGACACAGGTTCAAAACTTAGCTCTGACAATTACTTGTGGGACTTTGGGGAAGTCACCTGCTCCCTCTTGACTTCCGCTTCCTCATCCATAAAATAAAAGGGTTGGTTTAGATCACCTCTGAGGCCCCTTCTAGCTCCAAATCTATGATGATATGAGAAGATAGTTCTTCATCAAAAGGAAATGCGGTATAGAGAAGAGAGACTTTACCTTTTTGTGTGTCCTGGATCCCTTGAAGAGTCTGGTGGAGATCAAGCAAAACATCATCCTATTTTAAAATGTTGAAGCGTCTGAACATGCCATATTGCTGGGGTTGGGGGAGGTGCTAGTGGGGGGAGTGTTTTTGTTAACGTGTTTAAATCCTGTCCTGAATGAGCCTTGGGGTGACCCACTGGGACAATTGCTTTCTTTGTAGGTTCTTCACTACCCTGTTAACAGAATTACTGCTGGTGTTAGACCAAAATTTGGATCTAAATACTTTAACTACTGAAAATAGTCAGTTATATATAGGGGAAATGAAAAAGAAACTCAAAACATACGGAAGAACACCCCCAAAGAAGCAATGGTAAAATTAGTTAAAGAAAGAAAGCCATATTTTATAACATCTCTTGCCCTTTGTTACCTTGATTAGAGAAAGAGAGAGACAGAGAGAGAGAGAGAGAGAGAAAGAGAGAGAGAGAGGAGAGAGAAAAGAAGGAGGGAAGAAAGAAGGGAAAAAAAGAAAGAAGGAAGGTAGGAAGAAAAGAAAAAAGAGCTATTAGTAAAAGCTTAGCACAGTGCCTGGCACATAGTAGATGCTTTCTAATTGACAAAAGGGATAAAAGTAAGCAAATATTGATCACAGCCTGGAAAACTTATGGCAAATTGGGGATGAGGACAGGACTTATGATGTCATTCCTTTTTTGAGGGGGGAGGCAAAGCAATTGAGGTTAAATGACTTGCCCAAGGTCACACAGTTAGGTGTCTGAGGCTGGATTTGAACTCAGGTCCTCCTGACTCCTGGGTCAATAGTCTGCACCACCTAGCTGCCCCTATGAAGTCATTTCTATAGGAACTTCTGGGTAAGGAAACTCCCTCTAGCAATGCAGACTTGTGTCACTTCCTCTGCAACTAATAGCCTAGAAGGTTACCTAGAGAAGTGATGTTGAACTCAAATAAAAATGGTGCCACTAAACTATATGTAAGAATCTCCATGGGCCACAAATTGACTTAGTTTTTAAATGTAATAGCTGCTATTGTTGCTCAGTCATTTTTCAGTCATGTCTGACTCTTTGTGACCCCATTTGGAGTTTTCTTGGCACAGATACTGGAGTGATTTGCCATTCCCTTCTCCAGTTCATTTTACAGATGAGGAAACTGAGGCAAGCAAGGTTAAGTGACTTGCCCAGGGTCACACAGCTAATGAGCATCTGAGGCCAGTTTTGAACTCAGGAAGATGAGTCTTCCTGATTCCCAGCCCAGTGCTCTATCCGCTGCACCACCTAGTACCTATATTTTATTGTATATTATTTTTAAAAATATTTCCCCATCTACATGTTAATCTAGTTTGGGCTGCACACCAGAGTGTTGTGAGCCAGATATCTTACACCTCTGGGCCCTGGAGCACTGAGTTTAAATAACTGACCCAGGGTTGCTCAGCTAATATGTGTCAAAGACAGAACACAACCTAGATCTTCCTGGTCTTGAGGTCAGTTCTAACCACTACACACTCTTATGGGAAGATGAAGGAAGGTAGAAAAGGTATTATGAAGATTTCTCTCTCTATCAAATGCTTCCCAATAGAAACGAGGCAGGGCCAAGACTTCTGTTCATTATATTCCAGTGGGATTTATATTTTATATGTGGAAAGGCAGTGTAGCATCTTGGGTAGCAAGCTGATCTTGGAGCCAGGAGGTTGGCTGTGTGTTCCTCGACAAGACATGACCTCTCATTGCTCTGGGCAATCAGTTCTCCAAGACCAGAAGTTCCAGAGGAGGTGCTGACCTACTTTGAGAGGATTTTCTTCATGGGGAGGTTCCCTACACCAAGGAGATCATAGGTGCCATCTCTATCCCTTTGGAAAGGAAAATACTATGGCTATGGGTCTCATCATTGCCAATATTGAAGGCACAATAATTTATTTAGAATTTTAATCTGTGAAAGTCTTAATTTCAAGCTTTGAGAGGTAGCAATTGGGGGGGGGGGGGGAGAGGGAGGTTTTGGTATTTGAACCCAGACCCTGTGACTCCCAATCTAGATTAACATGTAGATGGGGAAATATTTTTGAAATTAATAAATGTATGATAAAATATAGGTCCTAGGTGGTGCAGTGGATAGAGCACTGGGCTGGGAATCACATAAGTGTCTAAGGTTAGAAGTTCAAATCCAGGTTTTCCTGGCTCCCATACCAGCCCTTTATCAATCATGCCACACTGCATTCTGTACCAAATAGCCACTTCATGGTCAGATTGTATATTTCATTATTTCAACAAAATCTAGGTTTTATACATTTTTATTTGAATTATTCCCACCCCCCAATAATGTTTATGCTGCCTAGTTTCAACTCCACTGAACAAGGTTTCCCTCCTAGGATAAACTCAACCATTGTAAACTTATCACCATGTTGCTAACTCACATCTTTACCTTCCTTAGCCTTCACTCCACTCTGACTAGAGGGCTGGGTAATGGAGAACCAAACTCCTCCCAATGCCTTCCTTTATCAAGGGCAAAAACTGAAATTTAGACTCATTCCACTCTGCTGCTTTGCCTGGTTTCAGCTCCACAAGACGACCCCTGGGTTCCCTTTCTTCCTTCCCCTCTTTCCTGCCTACCTTTTGTGTGTTGTATACCCCACTGGATCATAAGCTCCTTGAGGGCAGCGACTATCTTTCTTTTTATTAATTATAATCCCCAGAGTTTAGCAAAGTACTGGCACATAGTTGGTACTTAATAAATGTTTATTGGATGGATGGTTTATTATCGTTTATTTTTTCCATCTCAAACATTTCTTTATTTAGCAACATAGCCTTCCTTGTAATTAAGAAAAAGAGTTAAACACAAAGAAGCAATACCGACCATGTCTGACAATGGATGTACCATTCCATCCTGGCAGTCCCTCACCTTTCTGTCAAGAGGGGGGAGCCACGTTTCATTCATTATCTGAACCAAAATTGGTCATTGCAACAGTTTGACTGCCCTTTTCATTTCTATGATCATAATCATTGTGATATTGTTTCCCTGGTTCTGCTTACTTCACTCTTCATACATTCAGACAAGTCTTCTCATAAGTCTCTGAACGTGGAAGATCATTTCTCTAAGGTGATAGATGGCACATTTATATTGATGAAACCATCTTGAAGCTTTAGGTGTATTGGGGGGATGTCACATGGCAAACTGAGGGACAGGGGCCCTCAATTAAAACTATAGACCAGTAATTTGTTCATCAGGCAAAGACCAGATAAGATTCAAGATTATTTTAAAGTTTTAAACCCTAGGCACATAAGATATTTCCATGCAAAAAGACTGAAATCAAACCAAGTCAGGTAAAAAAAAAAAAAACCAAACCGAAGCTCTGTCCGTGTATAATCACCTGAAAGGCCCAACAGCGAGTTCCTGCAAATTGCTGAAATTCACATTTCAGAGCAATCGACGGTGCCCCTGTGTCATTCTATAGAAAGCCCAGAAAACCCTGCCATGTCTTGCCAAGTGCACCACAGGGACCCGGCCCTTTTGAACTGATCACATCCAACCATCCTCGGTGAGCTCCGAACCACTTGCCCTCAGTGATGAAAGAGCAAACCCAGGGGGAATTGAGAACTGGGCTTCGGTTTTGAGATTCGTCTCCAGATCAAAATGCCTTCCCAAGCACAAGACCCCCTGGATGCCAACTACAGAATCAAGCCCTTTCTTTTTTAAACCCACTTCTAAAGGGGAGGCAGCAGCAGCAGCATTATCTCCTCACCAGAATCATCTCCATCAAACAATGGAAGGGAATTTTTTTTTTTGGACAGTATGTTTGCGGCGTTGATGCTCTCCATCTGCTTCAGAGTCTGCAGGAATAAAGCACCCATAAATCTTCTCTCAATGGTCCACCCGGAGGGCACTAGTGGTCTGTCTCTGGAGGATGGAGGGCTGACCTGGCCTGCTGGCTGTTCAGCCTTTGGTTTCCACCACAGAGCTCTGCCGCTTCATCACAGCCTAAGACGTCAGCAGCGAGGGGACGCAACCAAATCTTGGCTCCTCTCACTTGTCCTCAGAACTGCTGCTGAGGGACCATCCTACCCCTTGTGTTGTCTGTACATCCAATTTGGCCCTGGGATCCGATTCATATTTCAGTAATGACGATCAGAGCTTGGGGCTTGTCTATTGAAAGGTGTATTTTTCCATTTCTTCCCCCCATGAAATATTCATACATGGCCTACTCAGACAGTGTACTCTGACAGCAGCACGGCTGCCAAAAAACTGGTACCTGAGGCCACTTTTTCATCAGTAAATTATCTAAGGTTACATCTGTGTCGAGACCGCTTTATTTGGCCACGGAAAGAATCCTACAGGGTCGAACCTAGTGATCCTTGCTTTTATTCCCCCGGGGGCAGACTCCTGTTACCCAACACCCAGGAGAGCTAGAAAGCAGCCCAACTGGAAAGCCCCGGCTGGGATGGAATGGGGTGGGGCTGTGGAGCATAAACATCTGCTCGGAGGTGCTAACTTCTAAGAACCCATTATGCCAGTCTCTGGGCTGCTGCTTTCTCCCAGTTACTCGAAGCCACTAATAGCCCTGGTCCCTTTAAAGTGAAATACCAAGGACTACACATACATGCAGGCCATACACTGGTAGGAACAACTTGATTTATTTGGTTGAAGGTGAATTATTGGATCATTGATTGAGAGCTGAAAATAACCTCTTTAGACATTCTTTAGTCCCAAATCCTTATGGTTAGGTGATCAACAAATTTGTATTAGGCATCTATTAAGTGCCAAGCTCTGTGCTAAGCTCTGGCCATACAAAGAAAGGCCCTGAAAGAGCTGGCAGGCAGAGACAGCACACAAACAATTATGTACATACAAGATATCTACGCTAGGCAGCAGAAGTAATCTTGGGGGAAAGGCAGGAGGGCAGGGTGGGAGTAGCAGGGGGTGGGTGGGAAGACCTCTTTCAGAAGGTGAGATTTGAAGAAAGCCAGGGAAACCAGGAGGCCGAGGTAAGGAGGTGAGGAACTTGAGACCTAGAGAGGGTAAGTGACTTATCTGAGATCTTTAGGCATTTTTTAGTTGTTTCTGACTCTCTGTGACCCCATTTGGGGTTTTCTTGGCAAAAATACTGGAGTGGCTTGCCATTTTCTTCTCTGGTTCATTTTACAGATGAGGAAACTGAGGCAAACAGGGTTAAGTGACTTTCCCAGGGTCACACAGCTAGTAAGGGTCTGAGGCTGGTTTTGAACTCTGAAAGATGAGTCTTCCTGACTTCAGGTCTGGTACTCTATGCACTCTGCCACCTAGCTGAGGTCACTCAAATAATGACAGATTATGGATTTGAACCCGGGTTCCCAGACTCTAAGACCAGCATTCTTTCTGATGCTTTTTTGTTTGGCTAGTTCTTCTCTTCTAGAACTGTGGGTGTCCAAACATGGCAAAGACCAGGACATTGGGTCTACAGGACATTTCCCAACAGGAAAGTAAGGCAGAGAAACCAACATCTGGTCACAGAGTCATAAAACTGCAAATTTTCTTAGAGTTTCTCATCCTGGTTTCTCTTCTGCCCCATCACTCCCCATTTTATTCGACCATGTTCATGGGGCAGCAACACAGAGTTAGAAGGAACTCCAAAGACCATCTAATTCCATCCGTAACTGAACAAGAGCCCTCTCATCTAATTGGGGGCAGCTGGCTTAACAAATACACCTGGGTAATATTCTATCCAGTAAGATCAGAGTGCTGTACCTGGAGTCAAAATGTTTTGAGTGGAAATTCACTTACTAGCTTTGTGACCCTAGCCAAGTCACTCAACCTCTTCATGCTTCAATTTCCTCATTTGTAAAATGGAGACAATAACATCTGTCTCAGAGAGTTGTGAGATAATGAGATAATATTCGTAAAGTGCTCTATCAACATTAAAACCCCATATTAGTGCTAGCTATTGGCAGTGGTAATAGAAGGAGGAAGAAGAGGGGGAGGAGGAGGAGTACTACCTACCCATCATGTGTTAGGTACCATGAGAAAATGCAAAGACAAAAAAAAGACCCTGACCTCAAGGAACTGACATTCTACTGGGGGATATAATTGCTCAAAATAATTTTAGGGTACTTTACTAACAACAAGCAGGATCAGAAAAAAATAAAAATAAAACAAACTCGTGTTAGAAGGTGGTGCTTTGCTTGAGCTTTGAAGGGAGCTAGGGCTCCCAAGAGGCAGCGATGAGGAGGGGAGCAGATTGCAGATGTGGGGGAGCAGTCTCACTGCCTGTGCAAAGGCTAGGTACTTGGAGCAGCAAACAGGTCAATTTGACTGAAATGTGATGTGATCCTAGAAAGACTCTCACCAAAGGGCCATTGAGTCTTTGCTTGCACACCCTTCAAAAGGTGGAACTCACCATCTTGAAGGAAAACCTATCCCATGTTGGAGACACTTATTATAGTGAGGAGTTTTTTCCTGAAAACAACCCTAAATCAGCCTCCTTATAACTTCCACTCCTTGCTTCTAGAGCTACCCTCTAGGGTCAAATAGGATAAATGTAATCCTTCTTCTTGACAGCCCTTCAAGTATTTGAAGGTAGCTGTCAGGTCACCTTCCCCCTCCTCCCCACCTCCAGATAAAAACATCTCCAGCTGTTTGTTTGTTTTTTTTTTAATACATCTTCTGTGTATGGCATGATCTTGAGACCTCTCATTGTGTTTGCTCTTCTCTGGGCTCTTGTGAGCTTGTCCATGTTCTTCCTAAAATATCATGAATGAATGAATGAATGAATGAATGAATGAATGAATGAGTGGGTGAATGTGAAAGCATTCATTGAGGGCCAAGAAGTGCCAAGTTCTAGTACTACATTCAAGATGTGGTCTGACCAGAGAAGAGCACAGAGGACCCATCGCCTCTACTCTGAGACTCTGGGACTCTCTTAATGCAGCCTAAGATTAGATTAGCTTTTTTTCAGGCTGACATTTCATACTGTTGATTTGTAGAACTTGCAGTCTACTAAGGCCTCCAGATCTTTTTCTATGGACCTGCTGTTAAGACATACCTCTCCCATCCTGTCCTTTGGAGGCTTGTTTTCTGGTCCAGACTAAGTCAGGCAGCCTAAACTGTAGTCCACCACCAGCGCAGGCGAATATTTGACATTATATAGAACACGCCTGTTCATTAGTATGGTTAATCAGTGGGAATATTGTGAGAGCCTTATTTAACAACCAGGAATGTCCCTTAGCAAACGCCACATTAGCTGTGATTTTACCTTAAGAAGCTTAGCCAGCGCAGCCCCCACTAACACAATAATTACATTGTACTGCCAGCAACAATTCAATATTTTTTTTCTCGCCTGAGGGTTACAACACATTTGCACCAT
This sequence comes from Pseudochirops cupreus, assembly GCA_028627135.1. NCBI lineage: Eukaryota > Metazoa > Chordata > Mammalia > Diprotodontia > Pseudocheiridae > Pseudochirops > Pseudochirops cupreus. Next base: position 36,049,484 of record CM053580.1, on the reverse strand, counting down.
AGGGAGGCTTTTTTCTCTTCACATCTCACAACTGTACCACAGACTCTTCCTGTATTCATAACAGTGAGATCCCCAGCTGAGATAGTCACTTTCGAATTGCCCGAGATGACAGTTTTCTGTGCTCTTTCCAAGCACAGGGGGCTTAATAAACATATCTGGCAAGCTTTCCATAGCTGGAGGGCCCAGGATGACATTGTGTGCAAACAATATGCTCTTGCTGGTAGGGAAACAAGTTTATTCAATTATTCAATTAATAGATTACAGTCAAGATACTTGTTATCCTACAATGAAAAATGGGACGAGAAGTCTAAGAATTAGGGTAGGTCCCTGGGATTAGTAACAGCGGGCAGCTCCGTCTGGCCAAAGACATGGAAGAAGGCCCGCTGGTGGAAGCCTTGAGCAGTCCCCCACAGCAGAGACATTGGGAGAAGGAAGACCCATTTTCAGAGCACCTTTTAAAAACATGCTTCATCTTGGGGGCTTCTCAGGTGTCCTGGGTTGACTGGCAAGACCCCAGATGGAATATCACATCCACAGCCCTGCCAGGGAGCTGGAGGAGGTGACCACAAACCCAAAAGAGTTTTGCAAGGTTTGCTGAGACTCTGCCATCCCATCTCCTCCTAGGCAAAATTTTTCCCCAGAGAAGGAACTTTGGGTCAGCTCTTTGTGCCAAAACTTTGCCCTTAGGGAATTCTAGACATCTGCACACCCCTGGGCTTGGGCAAAAGTTTGTGAAATTTAGAGAGAAAGATGTTGTTTCTGTAGCAAACCCTCCCTGTTCCCCTTTCTACCACGCTTTTAAATCAGAGAGAGTTGCCTTTTCTTCCTGTGACATTGTTTTTAAAAGGAAATTATTTTAAAAAACCAACTTTCTTCCATTTTCATTTAGAGCTAGTTGTTCCACGATGAACTGGAAAGGAATCCTAACCCTTGGCAGAAAAGAATGAGAAAGAGAGGCATGAAATATAGAGACCTGGCAAGCCACCAGACTCTGGGACATCTCTGAGGACTCTGGATCACAGTTCAGCAGTTTAATTCAACAAATATTCACAAAGTGCCTACTGTGTGCTGGACCTTAGGTTAAGTGAAGAGGATACATATGGTTTTGATGCTCTGCAAGTGTTCCCTCTGTAGAACTGGTCACAGGGTAGCAAGCTGCCCTCCTCTAGACAGAGAAGTGATGGACACAAAGTGCAGATTCAAGCAGATTTTCTCCTTCCTTCCTTCCTTCCTTCTTTCCTTCTTTCCTTCCTTCCTTCTTTCCTTTCTTCCTTTCTTCCTTCCTTCCTTCCTTCCTTCTTTCCTTTCCTCCTTCCTTCCTTCCTTTTCTCTTCCTTTCTTCTCTCTCTCTCTGTCTCTCTCTCCCCTCTCTCTCTTTTTCCTTCCTCTCTTTCTTTTTTTCTTCTTTCTTTCTTCCTTCCTTCCTTCCTTTTACTTTTTTTTTCCTGGAACATGTCTAATGTGGAAAATTTTTTTGTATGACTTCACACTTATAATGGATTTTGTATTTCTTACCTTCTTAATGGTTGGCATAGGAAGTAGAGAAGAAAGAAAATTCAGAACTGAAAAAAATATAGTTTTAAAAGACTGAAAAGGTAGTCTGAGGTAAGATTAGGAAAAAAAAGATGAGACTAACACTCCTTATGAGTAAAATCTTTATTTCATAGGAAATGGGGAGATACTGACTAGATGATCAGAGAGAACTGTGCCTTAGGTTGACTCCAGCACCTATCTGGTAAACTTCCCGCCACTATGCAATTCTAGAAAGTTAGTCCTGAATTGAAGCTCCTGACTGGGTTCTGAAGGAACTCAGGTGAAAGAGGTAAGCCAATAAATCACATGTCAACTGTGCTGTGATGGTGAACAGATATGGATTTGGCCAATGGGGCAGCAATCATCCTCTAGCCTACTAGAGGGACTACTGTCACTCATCTCTACAGAAGATTGCATTTATTCTTTGCGTAGCTTTGTTTATCATTTCCTCACTCTTCCTTTTTCCCCGTAGAATAAATGATTGGGTTTTTTTTTAAACTGGGTAGAGGGAGGAGAGAGCACGAGTGAGTGCAGTGACATGAAATGTTCCATCTGGCCTCTCTCCCATGGTGGTACCAATTCACTGGTATGACATGTGATTTTAACCAAGATATCCCCTATAATCTGATCATGGCAGAATGTTTGAGAATTCCAGCTGTTCAGCACATGCTCTTTCCTTCTTTGGGGGAGGGGGGGAAGAGAGAAGAGGAGAAGAGAGAAACAAAAAGAGAGAAGAAGAGAGAGAAACAAAGAGAGAAGAGGAAGGAGGGAGGGAGGGAGAGAGAGAGAGAGAGAGAGAGAGAGAGAGAGAGAGAGAGAGAGAGAGAGAGAGAGAGAGCACCTTATTTATAGCAGAAACTAGGGCAATCTCAGTAAATGTTGTTAGGGCTTTCTTAAAGCATTAGCAGCATGTTTGCTCTTGTACATTATACTTAAGTTGACCTTATTTACAATGTTGACTTATGGAAACCATGGTTTCTGTACAGAGATGATTAAATTTCTTCTGACACTCTTCAAAATATAATTTTAAGTGAGATATATTTAATTTTTCCTTTATTAAATTCTAAATATATTTAAAATATTTAATTCAGTTCTTTATATGTTTGAGAAATGAGACCTTTATCAGAGAGTGTTCCTTCAAAATTTTTTCCCACAGTTACTATATTTCCCTTCATCCTATTCCCCCCAGTTCATTTATTCTATTCTCTCTCTCTTTTCATGCTGTCCCTCCTCAAAAGTGTTTTACTTCTGACTATCCCCTCCTCCAATATTATCCTCTTTTCAATTACCCTCTCCTTCTCTAATCCCCTTCCCCTCCTACTTTCCTGTAGGATAAGATAGATTTCTATACCCAATTGAGTGTGTATGTTATTCTCTCTTTGAGCCAATTCTGATGAGAACAAGTTGCATTCACTCCCACTCATCTCTCTCCTTTTCTTTTCCACTATAAAAACTTTTTCTTCTCTCTTTTATGTGACATAATTTACTCCATTCTATCTTTCCCTTTCTCTTTCTCCCAGTACATTCTTCTCTCACCCCTTAATTTTATTTTTTAGATACCATTCCTTCATTCAACTCACACCTTTGTCCTCTGTCTATATATATTCTTTCTAACTACCCTAATAATAAGAAAGGACTTATGAGTTATAAATGTCATCTTTCCATGTAGGAATGTAAACAATTTAACCTTGTTAAGTCTTTTATGATCTTACTTTTCTGTTTACCTTTTCATGTTTCTCTTGAGTCTTGTATTTAAAAGTCAGATTTTCTATTCAGCCCTGTTCTTGTTTTATCAAGAATGCTTGAAGATTCTCTATCTTATTGAATGTCCATTTTCCCCCCTGAAGGATTATACTTAGTTTTGCTGGGTAGGTGATTCTTGGCTCTAATCCTGGCTCCTTTGCCCTCCAATCCTTTAACGCAGAAACTGCTAAATCTTGTGTTATCCCAGCCATGACTCCACAGAACTTCAATTATTTCTTTCTAGCTGTTTGCAATATTTTCTCCTTGACCTGGGAACTATGGAATTTTTTAATAATATTCCTGACAATTTTCCTTTTGGGTTCTCATTCAGGAGGTGATCAGTGGATTCTTTCAATTTCCATTTTGCCCTCTGGTTCTAGAATATCAGGACAGTTTTCCTGGATAATTTCTTGAAAAATGATGTCTAGGCTTTTTTTTAAATCATGGTTTTCAGGGAGTTTAATAATTTTTAAATGATCACTTCTGGACCTCTTTTCCAGATCAGTTATTTTTTCAATGAGAAATTTCACATTGTCTTCTATTTTTTCATTCTTTTAGGTTTTTTAAATTTTTTTTCTTGATTTCTCATAAAATCTTTAGATTCCATTTGCTCCATTCCAATTTTTGAGGAATTATTTTCTTCAGTGAACTTTTGGATCTCCTTTTAATTTGGCCAATTCTGCTTTTTAAGGCATTCTTCTCCTCATTGGCTTTTTGAGCCTCTTTTACCACTTGGCCTAGTCCATTTTTTAAGGTGTTATTTTCTTTAGTATTTTTTGTGTCTCCTTTACCAAGTTATTGACTTGTTTTTCATGATTTTTTTTTGCATCACTCTCATTTCTCTTCCTACCTTTTCATCTACCTCTCTTACTTGACTTTCAAAATCCCTTTTGAGCTCTTCCCTGGCCTGAGATCCATTCATATTTTTCTTGGAAGCTTTGAATGTAGGAGCTTTGACTTTATTGTCTTCTTCCGAATATGTGTTTTCATCTTCCTTGTCACCATATAGTAACTTTCTATAGTCAGAGATTTTTTTTCCCACTGTTTGCTCATTTTTCCAGCCTATTTCTTCACTTTTAACTCTTTGTTAAATTAAGAATCTGCTTCCAGGGTTGAGAGCACACTGTCCCAAGCTTCAGGGGTTTTGAGTAGCTGTTTTCAGAGATACTTCCAGGGGCCTGTAAGTTTTCAGTTTTCCTAAGGTGTTATAATCTGAGGATAGGTGTTTACTACTCTCCTAGCTTGTTCTCTGGTTTGCGAGTGACTACAAACACTCTTTTCTGCCCTGGAACTGTGAGGAGGGGCAATTTAAAATATTTAAGAGACAATTAAAGCCCACTTGCATTAAATAAGAATACCTTTTCCTTGCATATCCTTTCTAATTTAATGGTTCAATATTTACTGGGTATTTCCTACATGTGTCTCATCAATCATTAAAGCATTCCAATTTTCACTTTTCTGAAGCATGTGCCATTCTCTACTTTATTGGATTGTCTATTGTAAGTCATTTTGATTCTGCAGGTTTATTTATAGGTTATTGTGTGTTATACATTCATTAAAGGTGAGTCACAGTATATGTGTGTATGTGTGTGTGTATACACACACACATATTCTTTATATATATATCTATATAACATATAGTTGTTCAGTTGCTTTTTAGTCTTATTTGACTCTTTGTGACCCCATTGGGGGTTTTCTTGGCAAAGATACTGGAGTGGTTTGTAATTTCTTTCTCCAATTCATTTTACAGATGAGGAAACTGAGAAAAACAGGTTAAATGACTTTCCCAGGGTCACACAGTTAGTAAGTGTTTGAGGCCAGATTTAAACTCAAGAAGATGAGTCTTTTTGACTTCAGGTCTGGCACTCTATCCACTGCACTGCCTACCTCAGAGGTTCCCAAACTTATTTGGCCTACTGCCCCATTAAAAAAAAATACTCAGCACCCTCCTGGAAATCTACATTCTTTAACCCTTTAATGATTTCTTTAAAAAAAATTGCACCATTTCAAAAAATATAAAATACATATTTTTTCAATGATGCATGTTATATTTTATAATTTATTATAAATTTGTGAGTTTTTTCCTGCATTGAAATTTTGATGATGTAATATTGCATGATGTAACCATATAGTAGCATATTATAAACAAGTCATTACACACACATATTCCTGATGCTGCATGTTGGGCTTTCTGACAACGCACTACATGCTTGCTTGCCAATGCTTGCTCATTAAGACCTGTCAGCAGACTTGACCACTGATGGGTTGTAACTTGTATTTCATGTGTTTATTTGGAAAATAATGTAATCACTATGACTTTACTCTGTTGCACAATAGATGAAACATATATGAATGATTTTTTGAAATTTCCTTCTCTTCTTGCCTTATGCTTCCATCACCTCATTATTTTTATTCAATACCCCCAAATTGTACCCAAGGGTACTACTGCCTCCTGGATCATTCCAGCACCCCCTCAGGGGGTGGTATCACCCACTTTGGGAATATACATACACATACATACACAATATAGACATACACATATGTTTATGTGTGTCTATACATATATAATATATCTACACACAGACATATGTACATGTGTCTATATACATACATGTGTGTACACATGTGTGTATGAGATACAGTGTGGTGTAGTAAGTAGTCAGGATCATGTGGGTACAAGTCTCACATACTGGCTGCTTGATCCTAGATAAGTCTCTTTATCTCTCAGCGTCCCCCAGCAACTCTCATAAGACTATAACCTCCAGAGCAGTTACTAATCTGCCTTAGTAGAAGGAATTTCCATACTGGGATTCACTTCACTGACAAAATCCCAGATGCATACAAAAAATGGAACCAACCAACCAACCACCACCACCACAACAAGAAGAATGGCAGTGATCTGGAAATTGAAGAAACATTTGGATTCTTGAAATTTGGAAACCTTGGTCCACGTCCTCACTATCTCTTATTAATTTTATGATTATGAGCAAGTCGTATAATCTCTCTGGCCCTGTTTCCTATAATACTTGATTACCTCCCCAATGGAGTCATTCTGACAAAAATTCTTTATAAAGTACTTCATAAATCTGAACTCTTCTTCTTAATTAATAGAAAGTAAACTAGGTTAGTCAGTCAATAAGTATTGATTATGTGCCTACATGTTCCAAGTACTGTGCTCAACTCTGAGAACACAAACAAAAGTGAAAGAGAGAGCCCTGCCCTTGAGGAGCTTACAATCTAATGAGGGAGACAATGTGTGGAGGGGAAAAAAACTCTATGAATAAACAAGTACATACAGGAAAAAATAGGAAATAACCACCAACCGGAGGCATTATAATTAGAAGGTTTGGGAAAGGCTTCTTGTACAAGGTTGGGTGTTAGCTGAGACTTGAAGGAAGCCATGAAATCTAAGAGATGGAGATGAAGAGAGAACATTCTAGGCATGAGAGACAGCCAGTGAAAATGTCTGGAATCAGAAGATGGAATGAATATCTTGTTTGAGGAATTACAAAGAGGCCAGTACTACCGGATCAGAGTGGGGGGAAGGAAGGGAGGGGGGGGGGGAGAGAGGGGGGGGAGAGAGAGACTGAGACAGAGACAGAGAGAGACAGAGACAGAGAGACAGAGACAGAGACAGAGAGACAGAGAGAGAATGGGTGGGAGTATGGGAGGGGGAGAGGACGTATAAGACTGAAAAGGTAGAATTTTGAATGCCAAACGGAGGATTTTATATTTGATACTAGAAATGATAGGGACTCATCAGTTTGTTGTATAGAAGAAATGACATGGTGGGACCTGATTTTTTTTTTGAGGCAATCTGGGTTAAATTACTTGTCCAGGGTCACATGGCTGGTAAGTGTCTGAGGCTGGATTTGAATTCAGGTCCTTCTGACTCCAGGTCCAGTGCACTGTCCACTTCACCCCCTAACTGCCCCAACCTGATTTTTATTCATTTATTAACAAATCCTTTGGCAGCTCAGCAGAGAATAGACCAGAACATGGAGAGATTTGTGGCAGAAATAACGATAGGAATAAAAGCTCCAGGGATCTACAAGTAGAAATATCCTCAATCCATCATTTGGGGGAACAGAATTCCCAGAATTTTTAAAGAGCAAGGAGAGAAGAATAGAGGTAGGAAAGACAGACTGAAACAGTTTCTGGATAGTCTTTTTTTTTATGATTCTGGTTTTTACCCAAAATATTATGAACCTCAAACTTTCATTGGAGTTTGGTCCATGCTCCAGATTTCATATAAAATTAAGCTAGCACAGAGGTATGCTTGTAGTAAATAATGAATTAATAGTGGTATTTCCCTGAATATTGAGGGTCAGCTAGTCATAGTAGAGAGAGGGCACCTGTAAAGCCAGGGTTCAAATCCTACCTCTGAAACATATTAGCTGTGTGACCCCAGACAAGTCATTTAACTTCTCAACCAACTCTGCAAGAAATATTTTCTTTTTTCTACAATGGTTGTCTTGAGTAAAATGCTAGACCCCAGTCTCTTCATCTGTAATGGAAGAAGAGATGTGATTAGATGACCTTTGAGGTCCGTTCCAGCCCAGAAGAGATGACAAGTTACACAAAAATAAGATGCATCCAAGTTGCCACTCTGTATTGGTAGAGGGAATTTTCACACCAGGAGTTCCCTACCCAGAGGTAGTCATACTCATGCCCCAGGAAAACCCCTGAGTGCAGCCCAAACCAGATGAAAGTATACTTGGGAAATGTTTAACAAAATAAATAAAAATAAAATATGACATAGATAAGGTTAATTTGTGGTTTTCTAAGTCAATATGCAGCAACGGAGATCTGTTCCTATTTGACTCTGACACCACTGCCTTACACCAATGAAATCATTGTCCCCTTACCCTGCAAAAAGATCTTGTCTTGAGCCTTTGTACTGTCATTTTGACAACTTAGCTTTTGATATCACAGATCAAAGGATTTAGAGACTGAAGGACCCTGAGTTCAGCTTCCACAGAGGAGAAAACTAAAGACATGACTTGTTCACAGTCTTGTAAGTGGAAGAGATAGTAATAAAAGCTGGGTCTCCTGAACACAAGTGTTCTTGTGTTCACTGTCTTGTGATGATGATAGCTTCCCCAAACCTGTGTCACTCTTAGGCTGTTAACTCTCCCAATAAAATCTATGCTCCTTGAAGGCAGGCACTATCATTTTTGTCTTTGTGCCTCTAGCACCAACACATGGTGTCTGACATACAGAGGTACTTAATAAATGCTTAATTGTTGATTGATGGATGGATGCCCTTATCTTTTGCAATCATATCTGGTTAGATGAATAACCAAGGCAACCCTATGGCACTGGAGAAGGATGTTTGTTCAGATCGTTGTTTGGACTAAAGTGTCATGGAAGTCCTTTCCAACCTAGAAATTCTGCGATACTATTTGGTTTTGCTTTTTAATCTGACAAAAGAGGAGTGAAGAAAACTCGATTCTCTCCATAGAGATAAGAACTGGTACAAATTTGATGAGGAAAGAATTCAGGTTCTGGAGTCAGAACACTGGGGTTCGATCCCAATGCATTGGTTACTGGACATAGGACATTGGACAAGTCACTTTATTTCCCTGGGTCTCAGTTTGCTCATCTGAAAAAAAATGTGGTTGAACTAGATGACCTTTAGGATCCCTTCTATCTCTAAACCTATGATTCTACACATATGCATCCATATATACACATATAGATCCATATATGTGTATTTGTGTGTGCATCCATATATATTCATCATATATCCATTCATATATGTGAACATGCATGTATCCCTAATACATCCATCTCTACATCCTTATATAGGTATATACATATATCTATATATCCTTAATACATCCATCTCTGCATCCTTATATAGGTACATATATATATATATATATATATACACACACATATATATATATGTCCCTAATACATCCATCTCTACATCCTTATATATGCATATAAACGTATCTATATATCCCTAATATATCCATATATGCATCCTAATGCATATATATACCCTAATACATCCTAAAGTATCCATATAGATGTGACATCCATATCCATCCATAATATATCCATCTATCCATCCATATATACATATATACATGTAATCCATAATACATGTGTCTATCTATGCATATATGTACACATACATATATATCCATAACACATCCATCTATCCATATATATGTACATACATCTATAGCCATAATACATCCATCTAGCCATCCATATCTACATCTAGGCATGTATGTGTGTGCTGTACTCAATACATACTCAACGTCATAACTTGACAGAGGGGAGGGCTCCTGCAGTCATTTCTACACACAGACAAAGGGCTGCTGGTTCAGCTCCACACAATGATTTGTGAAGACAGACTATCGCCTGCTTCCGCTGATGATTACATAGTTGTTCTATCCATCTGTCTGCCACTGGAGGTTGGGAGACGGAGATACTGCTCACACCGTCCCCATAAACAAAAGTAGACCGTGCTGTCACTAGTCAGACATGCCAGCTAATTGGCGCTGTCGACAGACACAATATTCTGTGTCAACAGCTCTAGTAGCAGTTTGAAACAGCAATGATATGCTGGTTGATGGTGAGGATGACACATGTGTCTCTAATAGCATGCTAGAAATCTGACATAACCAGAAAAGAATGACTAAAATGGGAAGCCTGGCCTCTCAAGTTTTCCTGTTAAAATCTACTAGTCTGCTCGGGAAACAGAGATATTGTGTGTGTGCGTGTGTGTGTGTGTGTGTGTGTGTGTGTTGTAACACATCTTTCCCTGTATCACTTCCCTTGCTGACAGCTTAATTTGATACTCATAATGCCTAACTTTAAAATTAATCTTGCCAAAAAGATTTGTTTCTACAAGCCACCAAACTGTCATCTGTATTAGAAAAAAAAAATTAGCAAAGGGGGAAAAAAAAAACCCTCTTGATTTGCTTTCTGAGTTGGGACCATAGTAAATAGGAGACATCTGGTCAATTTCCAGTTGAAAGAAATGCTCATCTACACGTTATACTAAGTTGGGGTGAAGACGTTTCTACAGCATCTATGCCGGTGCATGTTCAAAGGCAAAGGTCATTCATCAATTCATTTATTTAGTCATAGAGACCTGGAAAGGAAAGCAGATTATATACTTGTTAATAAACTGTGCATTCCATCAGTGTTCCCTACCTAACTCCCTGTCACAACTGAATGTCATAGGACCCGGTATTTCAAACTAAAAGGGACTTTAAGCATCACTAGAACAAATCCCTTATTTTAGGGAGTGAGGAAACTGAGGCACAACAAAGGGAATCATTTAACAGAGGGTCACTTGCCTAGGATGGATTGGAATTGGGACTTGAACCCTCGTCTTTTCGTTGTACATCTAGAGTGTTCTTAATAACTCCATGCTTGGTGCTGCCTTATGATAATTTACTTATTTCTTGAATTGTTGAATCAAGTAATCAGAGCCACATAATAGTCATTTTCATTAATGAAAAGAAGAACAGAGATTTGGCAGGCAAAGAGGGCTGAGCTTGAAACTGGAGAAGACCTGGAGCTGATACTTACCAGCTATGGCGGATTGAGATGGATGAGTCATCTCATTTCTGTTTCCTTGTGTGCAAAATGGAGTTAATAATGCCTGTAGAACTTACCTTACCAAACTGCTGTGAGTCTGAAATGACGTAATGTTTGTAAAGCATTTTGTGAGCCTTCAAATGCTCCCTAAATGGTTAGTAGTAAATGCCACTCACTAATCAGAGAGCATGTGTGTGGGCTGGTATATTCCAGAAAGGGAGAGGACTGAGCTGTGCCAGTCACAAAATACCATCTTCCTTCTGAGAAGATCTCCAGTCCTTTTGACATCATTGTTTACATGTTCTCTTTCCCATTAGGTTTGGAGCTCCTTGGGAGCAGGGACTGTCTCTTTGTTCTCAGTGGCACTTAGCACAATGCCTGGGACATAGTAGATGCTTATTAAGTCCCTGTTGGCCAATGGTTGACTGGAAGTTCCCAAGTGGATGCTGGATGGCCTTTGCCCAAGATGTAGGTAGATTTTGTCTTTAGCTATAAGTTGGATCTCAGAGTCATAGATTTAGAGATTGAAAGGACCTTAAAGGTCATCACATCCAACCCCTTCATTGTATAGAAGAAGCCCAGAGAGGCTGAGTGGTTTGCCTAGGGTGACACAGCTAGTAGATGACTGAGGTGGGATTCAAACCCAAGTTTTCCTGATTCTGAGCCCAACGTTCTGTCCACTGCTCCCCACTGCCTCTGAGGTCCTTTCCTGCACTGAAGTTTACTGAATCTCTGGTTCTAAGAAGGGGAAAAACTGGGGCTTGAACTCAGGTTTTCTGATTTCAAATCTAGTGACCTCTGCCCTTTAGCAGAAGTGATTAAATGCTGTACCACACACTTTTTTTTTCCAACTTGACCTGTGATTTCATCAATACAGGGAGCTCCCAGTGAGGAAGTTTCCTCTATCAGTCAGCACCTGCCCTGCTCTTGGAACCTTAGAGAGTTACCTGAGGCACACAAAGGTTAAGTAATTTGCCCAGAATGCAGCAGAGGCAAGGTCTCCCACTGCATCATGGATCATCTCCAGTTACCCTGATCTATATCTAGCCACTGGACTGGACCCAGATGACTCTGGAGGAGAAAGTAAGACTGGTGACTTTGAATGAATGAATGAATGAATGAATGAATGAATGAATGGATAGATGAATGAATGGATGAATGAAATTATGTGCCAAAGACTGTGGTAAATGCAGGAGATACAAATGCAAAAGGAGACCATCTTGTACCTCAGGGACCTTACATTCTAAAAAGGATAGGCAGCAGTTTTTGTTGTTGTTAAGCAGCGGTTCTCAACCTGTGGGTTATGTTCAATTTGTAACAACGAAAATACATCCTGCATATCAAATATTTACATTACGATTCATAACAGTAGCAAAATTACAGTTATGAAGTAGCAACGAAAATAATTTTATGGTTGGGGGTCACCACAACATGAGGAACTGTATTAACGGGTCGCAGCATTAGGAAGGTTGAGAACCACTGTTGTTGAGTCATTTTCAGTGCTGTCCAACTCTTCATGAGTTGTGGTTTTCTCGGCAAAGACACTGGCGTGGTTTACCATTTCCTTCTCCAACTCATTTTGCAAATGAGAATACTAAGGCAAAAAGGATTGAGTGACTTACCAGGTAACACAGTTAGTAAATGCCGGAAGCTCAATTTGAGCTCAGGAAGACGAGTCTGGACCTCACACTCCACTGAGCCACTGAACCTAGCTGCCCTAACACAGACAGAAGAGTAATGGCCAGGGAGGAGTACTTTGGTCTATCACAGCATATGGGTGGTGAGTAGAGCCATCAGGAAGTTGAATAATATGTGACAAATGTAACAATATATAACAGTAACTACAGAAGTATTTTTTTTATTATCATTTCCAGAGCAAGAGGTAGGAGGAAAAGGGAGTGAAAATCCATATGGAGGGAAGGGAGATGGCAAGATGAAGGCCAAGGTGGATGACTAGGTGGTCTGTGAAGTATGACTGGTACTGACTAGATACAGTAGACCATAAGAGTCTGCAGAGCAGCGCCAGCTCCAAGGCAGGAGGGAATCTCCTAGGGCACAGTCTTGGGAGATTTTATGGTCTGGAAAGGGCAGCAGGCAAGATGGATGACACATACTGACTGTGTGACTCCAGGAAAATCACTTAACCTCTTCATGCTGTAGGCAACTAAGATTATAATTTACAAAGGAGGTCTCAATCTGAACTAGTAGAAGATGTTTCCTCATCCAGTCTTATTCCAATGAATTCAATTTAAAACTCTAAAATGGACATAGCCACTGCTGTTGAGGAACTTACCATCTAACAACTAGTTTTGGAAACAAGAGAGCAAACACAACCATGTCTGATCCATTAATGTTATCCCCTAGTGAAAACCCTATAAATTGACAAAAACATTATGGCATGTGAAAAATATCTTTATGTAATGAAAGAGGGCTGGACTTTAAGCAAAATCCTGGTTAACTTGCTGACTGTGTAACTCTGAGCAAGTTTCCTGATCTCTAGGAACCTCTGTTTCCTCATCTGGAAAATGGGGCTAATTTGCATCATCTACCTCACAGAGTTGCAGTAAAATGCTTTGGAAATTTTAAGTTCCATAGAAATGTGAACTACTTTTCGTTATAAACTATTAGGTTCAGAGCAAAATTCTTCACATAGATGCTAGCTATATACTTTTTGTTAATTGATAGGTATCAACCAATTCACTGATATTCTCCTTAAAAGCAGAGGAAATGGGATGCATATTTGTTACTAGAGATTTTTTTTCTATTAAATTGGGGGGGTAGGTGGGAAAGAGAAGGTTAAAGCTTGTTAATTGAAATATAATTAAAAAAAAATAAGCATGGTGTATTAGGGCATTGCCCTTGAAGCCAAGGTGGCCTGTGTTCAAGTTCTATCTCTGATACATAGTCTGTGTGACACTGGGAAGGTTCCAGGTAGTTTTTGATTACTATAATTTGGGGATGGGGTTGGGGGGATTGGCGGGGGGGGGGGGGGGAAGGTCCTGATCTTCCTTACACAGATTAGGTAAATTCCTTCCTTTTAGATGACTCTAAATGCCAGGAAGCTGTTCCTTACATCAAGCCCCAATTAAACTTTTTTTTTAAAGCTTTCTCCATTATTCCTATGGTAAACTATCAAATACTTGAAGACAGTAATCGTGTCTCCCCTTCTCCCCCTCCTCCTCTGACCCTTCTCTTCTTCAGGCTCACTCTCCATCTTATCAATGGCCTCCCTAAAATGTGGTCCACAGAACTGAACACAATCTGCCAACGAAGGATGAATGCCTCGGTCACTGCCCAAATGTACAGTAAAAGAAAAATATATGAAATGTGTATGAACTTGGCAAACATGGGAAATGGAGAGAGCCCTGGTGAAGGAGCTCAAAAACTGGGGTGGAGAGGGTATTGGGAGGTGACTAGGTAATGCCTAAAATTCTAAACCTGACATTTTATAGTTCTGCCATTGTTTTTTCTTGTGTGCCTATAATTCCCATAGTTTGAGTCTTAGAAAGGAATTAAAAATGATTATATTCAAAGTCATTCAGATACAAAAGTAAGCATGGCATAGTGGTTTGGTTACTTGATCTGGACTGAGGAAGACAAATTGAATTTTATCTCTGATTGGTTCCTCCCCATCCCTGCCCCCCCCCCAAGAAAAGATTGCTTTGTATCTATGTGCATGTGTTGTCTTCCCAGGCAACAATCAGCAAGCATTTATTAAGCTCCTACTATGTACAAGGTGCTATGCCAATTGCTAAATTAGTCATAGTGTCTGCAAGGGCTTATTAAATTTGCATTGATTGTTTACTAGCTGTATGATCCTGGGCAAATCACTTAAACCCTCTGTGAGCCTCAACTTCCTCATCTACTAAATGGGAGCAATGATATCTATCATACTTGCCTCACAGGGATATTGTGAAACTCACATAAGACAATATATGTCATATATGTAACATGCCATATAAACGTCAATTTGGTTTTTTTTCCTTAGCATCATAGAACCTTCTCTTGCTCCATTGAAATTCTTCTCATTCTCGCCAAGTGACACTTACAAAAATTAGATCCTTGAAATGAACAGCAGCTTGGGACACTTGTTTGGCTGTCTAGGGAGAACAGCTGCTGGACTCTCGGCTATTTTTATCAGAATCTCACTTAAATTCACTCCCCTGGCTCCAAAACGCCTTTTTGAAGCCTCATTAAGGAAACAATCCAATAACCACAGTTGGCTAGAAGTGCGCACATCGGAAAAGGCTATTGTGTGTATATGTTTGTGTGAATATATCTGTTTGTTACAGCTTGCACGCATGTGTGGTTGTACGTGTGTTTGGAGATAAGACTTAGGAGCCAAAGCGAAGATTCCAACAGAACGACTTTCCTCTTGGCATCGTCTCCCGTGGCGGCACCAGTGATGGAAATCTGGGTACACACGATGCTGGTTATTTACTCTCCCTGTGACTCCAGCAGCTGGGCTGTTGGCAGGATATGCACGTGGAGCATCAGTCAAGGAAGAAAGGCTGGATGCTCTGGCATTTGTACGGCAAACATTGGCTTCTATGGGAAGAAGTCCAAGGAAAGAGAAACTAGACAGAAGAGAAGGGGCGGTGAGGGGCAGGACATGTGAAGTCTTCCAAAACAGCACAATACACGGGACAGACGCTCCTTACTGGGCACCAAGTCAGCATCCTCAGCTCCAGTAAACAACAGATGGGTCTATGCTGTAGCCTCCACCCTGCAGCTGGGTCATGCTTCTCCCGCCTCCCTCCACACACCTCCCCTTGGGCTCCGTGCACGTTGGTCTCGAAGCCCCTAAGAAATCGAGAGACTTAGAGAATCTAGGGCAGTAATTCTCAAAATGTGGTCCAGAGAAACCTAGGGGTCCCTGAGACCTTTTTGAGTGGTCCATTCAATCAAAACTATTTTGATAATATTACTAAGGTTTTTAAATTTTTAATTCAATAATTACTAATAGATATAACAAATAAACAAAAAGCTCTTTTGGAGGCGGGTCTTCAATAGTTTTTAAGAGTACAAAGAAATCCTGAGTCTAAGAAAGTTTAAGAACCGCTGGTGTAGAGAAAGATTCAAGGCAGGAATCTACAGTCACACTAGCCAGGGCTCCTAGCCCCACTTGGAGATTGGTTCAACAAGGGATGTTTGCCTAGAGTTATGAGAGAATTCGGAGGCTCCATGAGATATATAGCATTACAGGTACTACCTTACTTTGGCAATACCTGGCTGTGCTCATGGCTGGTGTGCATTTGCTGATGGCTCGAGATGGCCAGTGGTCACTGGTTCTGCTCTTGGTCAGGAAAACAGAGAAAGTACAGGAAGCACGTTCGAGTCAGTGCCACCACTTTTAATCTCTCATAGGTGCGAATATGTCTCCCAGGTACAGCTTGCCTTTCCATTGCTCCAGCTCACTCTTTCACAATTAACAAAAGATTTTGCAAGTGAGGGGGTCGGTAGGATTCAATGTGTTTATATTTTCAGGTTTTACTTTTAAAAGGTGAGCTCTCATGCTGAATTCATTTCTTTCCCTAAATAGCCAGCTTTTAGCATACGACACTCTGAAATAGCAATTTGCACCCCTTTGGCTTCTATTGACTAGGGGTCATAACCTAAAGCAGAAATTGAAAGACAATATTGTTATCATTTTACAGGTAACTGAAGGGCTAAAGTGAGTTAAGTATTACATAAATTTATGTCAGAGGATGTATTCAAGCCCAGGTCTTCCCAATTCCAAGTCTGTTGTTCTATCCATTCAGGACACATTACTTTTCTTTGAATTTTCTACTTGTGGTTATGGTCCCTAGTCAGTCATTCAAAACATTCAACCTTTGTCAAGTCCTACTTACTGAACAGCCGTTGGGTCAATGCTACCCTACCAGGCCTAATTATCATCTAATTCAATTAATTTTATTTATTTTAGATAAATTAATTAATTTTTATATATTTTGTTTATTAATTTAATTAATATCATCTAATTGAAAGTTCAAATACAAGATAAAGAGATAAGAGAGAGAGTAGGGCAGGAAACAGTATTGGAGAAGCCTTCAAAGAAGGGAACAATAAAGAAGAAATTCATTTTTCTGTAAAAGTTTCCCCATCGAATCTCTGATGTATCTGCTGCACCTGGTTTTATCCAGGCCCTAAGAAATATGCCTATGTTAGTTACATTTACTAATGGTATCTGACATGCTGAAATGTTGGTCCTTCCTCACATTTCTTCCCATTAAAAAAAAAAATTACTTTCAGGGGTTCTCGGGATTGTGTGTGTGTGTGTGGGGAGTACACTTGTCTATGTGAGTGCAGGTCACACCAGATGGAATTTGTCATTTTGACCCTTCCCCACCCCTTCCTTAATAAGAATATGCATTAAGTGCCTGTTTGGGGAGGATACTATGCTGGGTACTGGGCATTCAAGTAAAAATGACACAGCCCTTGCACCTAAAGGACCTACCCTTTCTTCTAGGGGTGGTGGCTGTGCTCAAACCCGGAAGGTTGCTTCCAATGCTGCCTTTCAAAGAGATGTGTTTTCTAAACTAGCCCTTTCTCTTTCTTTCCATCCTTAAGTACCAGCATGCATCCAAACTCAACTGCTCTGGGCAGGTGCAGAGGAAGCTGGAATCCTCACCCTCCTCCTACACCTGGGGGAAACAAGTTGGACTCTCCCCCAGATCACATAACATCTCATTCATAGGCGAATGACTAAAATCAATGCCTGCTCTGAGAACTGTTCAGGTACCTTGGGGAATCTATAGTGAAAGCCTGCAATTAAGAGGGGGTGGTTCTAAGGACCTGCTCGGAGGAAGCTTGATGATTCTTCTAAGCCTGAGGCTAATTCAAGATCCTAAAATCCCTCTCCAGCCTGTGGACCTTGGGCATAATCTCAAACCTGAAGCCAAACCTTAAGGGGAGGGTCCCAAGGCCTTAATCCAATTGAAATAAGATTTAGCCAAGGAAGAATCAAAGAAGAAGGAAAGTTTCAGGATGCTGAGTTTATTCCTCTCTTTTCACAAATGAGGAAACTGAGACCCGGAGAGGTCAGATGACCTTCTGAGGCTCACCTAGGTAGGAAATGGAAGAACGAAGTTTCAAAACCTGGTCTACAGTAATGCTTTGCACTGTGCCACATTGTCTTCCTGAGTGGAAAAAAATCATCCAAAGCAATGCAACCTTTGTCAAGTCCTACTTATTGAACAGCCACTGGGTCCATGCTACCCTACCAGGCCTAATTATCATCTAATTTAATTAATTTTATCTATTGAAGATAAAATTAATTAATTTTATCTATTTTGTTTCTTTATTAATTTAATTAATATTGTCTGATTTAAGGTTCAAACACAAGATAAAGAGATAAGAGAGAGTGGGGAAGGAAATGATATTGGAGGGGCCTTCAAAGAAGAGAACAATAAAAAAGAAATTAATTTTCATATAAAAATCTCCTCATGGAATCTCTGGTATATTGGTTGTACCTGGATGTATCCAGGCCCTAAGAAATGTACCTATGTTAGTGACAGTTTACTGATGGTAGCTGATATATGTTGAAATGTTGGAGCTTCCCTCCTCACATTTCTTCTCATTAAAAAATGTCTTTCAGAGGCTGTGGGGATTTTTTTGGGGGGGGGGAAGTACATTGTTTCCTGGTTTACCCTTTATTGTCAAACCCAATCTTGCAACAACAATTGCCATAATAAAAATACAATTAAGCTTAAGTGACAAAGTGACCATGTATGACAAAGTACCCTACGTTCTGTACCCATCATCCCTCATCTTTCTGTCAAAAGAATGCCTAAGTGCTAAATCCTCTTGGGTTCTCCTGAACCAACATTGAACTGATCTGACTTTTGTTGACTTTTCATGGTATTTTCATTTTCATTTTATAGTCAATGTCTTCACTTCTGTATAACTAAAAAGCTAGTGTTTATGTGACACTTTAAGACTTGCTTTTTTCCATATATTATCTGACCTGACCCTGACAACAGCCCTATGTGGTAGATGTTCTTTTTATTCCTATCTTAGAGATGAGGATACTGAGGCTGAGAGTGAGTGTGTCTTCCCAGGTCACCCAGCAAGGAAGTATCTAAGGCAGGATTTGAACTCAAGTCTTTTTAACATTAGGTCCAACATTGTACCATCTACTACCTCAAGTTTCTAATTTTCTTCTTCTCTTCTTTCCTTCCTATTCCCAGAGTCTAACACAATGTAGACGACATATTTGACACTTAAGAAATGCATTTTGCAGATATATTCCTTTTTTCTTTCTTCCCCATTTCTTCCTTCCTTCTTCCCTTCCTTCTTCCCCTACTCTTTTCCTTCCTTCCTTGCTTCCTTCCTTCCTTCCTTCCTTCCTTCCTTCCTTCCTTCTTTTATTTTCTTATAAATCTGACTGCTTCATCAGAGGAGGGAAAAAGCTATATACTCAAAATCTAATGTATATATTGATGTATACATTCCCAGTATAATATACGTATTCACAGTAAGGAAAGAGAAGG
Organism: Pseudochirops cupreus; assembly: GCA_028627135.1. Lineage (NCBI taxonomy): Eukaryota > Metazoa > Chordata > Mammalia > Diprotodontia > Pseudocheiridae > Pseudochirops > Pseudochirops cupreus. The sequence goes on along the minus strand of CM053580.1, from coordinate 36,030,150 downwards.
AAGAAAATTGCTCCAAATACATAGGCATCCTTTTGGCCTTCTACCATTTGAAAGCACTGGCCAGCTCCTCCACTGGGCATCTGGCCACATCTGGGTATCAGATCACTATCTCCTCTCTCCACATCCTGTGTGGGCATTGTAGGCTACAAGGCTTCTCCAGGTACAAATTGCAGAACAATTACGAAGAGAGAAGTCCTAATAACAGGTTGCCACAACCTCTGCTGCCTTCAGGCCCACTGAGAGGGGCCCATTTCCCCAACTTGTTATAAAGATGAGAAGGAAACAGGGTAAGGTATTTCAAGGCTAAGCAGACAAAAAACAGGAATGCCTGCTAGCCCCTGCCCACTCCATTACTACTGGTATTCTGGGAGAAATGACATGATGAGAATGAACCCCAGGTCAGCAGGGTGGGTGAGGATTAGCCAATGGAAGACCACCTGAGTCCTGTTGGCTAAAGCCTTTGAAAGTGAAAAGTGGCATTGTTTAGCAGAATAAATAAAAAAGGGAGAAACAAAAATGGCACTTGTCCATGGTGCTTTAGTATTCTTGCTTCCTAAGTGTGTATCTTTTATTAGCAAAGAAAATGAAGAGAGGACAGGAAAGAAATACTGGACTTGTTGGTTGAAGCCTCAGGGGACTGTTACCAAGCTGCATCACTACCTCAAGGAATAGTTCAGCCAAGCACCATCAGGAGAACCTGCCTAGATTTTTAATTTCCCTGGCCCTATTCTTTGGACCACAGGCTGGGATTGGTCTTTCCTATATTTAGCATGATTTCTCTTGATCCTTTCTTCCTCATATTTCTTCCCATTAAATCATAGATCTAGATCAGGTAGGGGACCTCAAAAGTCATTTAGTCCAGTCTCCTTAATTTACAAGTTGGAAAACTGAGTTCTAAAGGACTAGTCTAAATGACTCTCCCAAAAACACAACACAGATAAGTGTCAAAGGCAAGATTTGAACTGAGGCCTAGAGAGATTCAGTGACTTCACCAAGGTCATAGAGGTAGTAAATCTCTGTGGTTGGATGTGAATCTGTAATGCCATGCACCAGCAGATTCCCAGAGGAATGCTACTGTGAACAGCTTTTAGAGTTCAGATTACAAAATATAGTGAACACT
>CM053580.1:35999292-36028530 GCA_028627135.1 Pseudochirops cupreus | reverse complement strand
TTGTGAATATTATAATGTTTTGAATGTTTGTCTTGATTTGTAATGGAATAAACAGAGTGTTCATTCTATTTTGTAATCTGAACTCTAAAAGCTGTTCACAGTAGCATTCCTTTGGGAATCTGCTGGTGCATGGCATTACAATCACCTATCATCCACTCCACACCATCCATAAATGAAACCATTGGTTACAGAAAAAGCATAAACTTTGCATGCTGTACACAAGTTCACTTACCTTGGAAGTATGCTTTCTAGGTATGTCCACATAGATTATGAGATTGACAAATGCATTGTCAGAGCTAGCTGTTTGTTTGGAGGACTCAAAGGAAAGTGTGGGAGAGAAGAGGTATTTGGCTGCCTACCAAACTGAAGGTCTACAGAGTCATGGTGCTGGTATTATTGTTGCATGCCTGTGAAACCTGGACAATCTACCACTGACATGGCAGAAAATCAAACTGCTTCCATTTTAATTGTTTTAGGAAGATTCTGTATTACCTGGCAAGACAGGGTCTCAGACATTGAGATCCTCTCTCAAGTTGAGAGAGAGAGAATGCCAAGCATTCAAACTCTACTGCACAGAGTACATCTCCAATGGGCTGGCCATGTAGCCTGAATGACAAACATACGTTTATCTAAAAGACTGCTTTACAGAGAACTCATACAAGGCAAATGCTCACATGGTGGTCAGAAGAAGTGGTACAAGGACACTCTCAAGATCTCCCTGAAGAACTTTGGAATCAATTGTGAGACATTAAAGACACTGGCACAGGACCTCCCAGCATGTTGTGCCCACATCAAAGAAGGCACTGGGTTTTACAAGCAAAGCAGAATCACAGTAGCCCAAAGGAAATGTGAGATGTGAAAATTTAGAGATATCTCCATCTCAAATGTCCAAACAGACTATTACAGCCCTCTGAGCTTATATTGGACTGATTAGTCACAGTCAACACACTGTACCTTGACCCCAACATCTTGATGTCATTGGTCCCTTTGAGTACAAAATAAAAAAACAATAACAGCAACAATTTATTATAATACCCATTTTACAGATGAAGATACTAAAGCTCATAGAGGCAAAATTACTTGTTCTAGGTCACATGGCTAATAAATGTTAGAGGCAGGATTCTAACTCAAGTCCTTTGATCAGTATTCTTTCACTATTCTAGTCTCATTTATAGTCCTTTTTCCTCATTTCATACTGATACGGAAAAATTAAACTGTGGCTTAACTTCCAAAAAAGTTTCCCAGAAACGAGGGAATATGTATAAATGGAGAGAGGAGGGAAAGCTAAAATGGGGGAGAGAATTGAGAAGGGACAGAGAATGAAAGGGAAAGAGAGAATGAACTGGGAGAAAAGGAATGAGAATGGAAAGAGAATTAGGGGAGAGAGAAAATGAAAGGGGAGACAAAGGGAGAGTAAATAGGATAAGTGAGGTGGAAGGATGAGAAAGAAGAGAAGGAGGCTGAGAAGTAAGGAGGGAGAGAGAGAGAATGATAGGAGGGAAAAGGAGAGAAACCTCTTTAGTCTTCTTTGGCTTTTTCTTCCCTTCCCCTTACAGCCCCATTTGAACTAAACATATCCAACAATCATGTTCACACACATATGTGAATACATCCAGAACACTGTATTAAATATTACATAGAAGTGTTGTGACTAAGCACTTAGAAAATTTCGCTCATTTTTGCAACAGAGTGAGTATCAGCAGCCTCCAAATCTGCTGTTTGCTTTGGTCTTCAGAAGTGCATGTGAAGGAGCCCTCTAGAAAGCAGGTGCAAATATTTATAGATAATTTAATGTAAGTTCATTGAAGTCAAGGATTATTGAATATTTTTTGGTATTTGTATTCCCAGTACCAAGCAAGTGCCTGGCACACAGTGATGCATAATAAATGATTTATTGGTTTATTGGTTGATTTATAGAAAAAGTTTTGAGAACCCCAACTTTGTGCATGAAATGTGGGAATCTGTCTTATCTTCAAAGAAATACAATAATAAGAGCTCACATTTGTGTAATACTTTAAGGTTTACAGAGAACTCTTCTCCAACTAACCTTATGAGGTAGAGAGTGCAAGTATTATAATCACATCTTATGCCAAAATATCAAGTAAGCACAAATTTGGGGTGGCTAGGTGGCGCAGTGAGTAGAGCACTGGCCCTGGAGTCAGGAGGACCTGAGTTCAAATCTGGCCTCAGACACTTGACACACTTACTAGCCATGTGACCTTGGGCAAGTTGCTTAACTCCAATCGCCCTCCAAAAAAAGTAAAAAAAAAAAACAAAACCAAAACAAAACATGTAAGCACAAATTCATTGACAAATTCAGTGAACTTCCTCTACAACAGGAATCAGATTCTATTTAATTTTCTTGCCTTCTAGAGTTGCCTGAGGATCAGAGAGAATTGAATGATTTATTCAAGGTCATATTAGACTAGAGCAATAGAGATTGGGTTAGATGGCCTTTGAGTTCCCTCCCAGCTCTAATTATATGGTTTATGATCCTAAGTGGGCATCGAGGGCAGAATCTGAACCCAGGTCTTCTGATTCCAAGTCCAGAACTCTATCTAGTACTCTCCTCTGCTCTTATTATATTTTACTCTGAAAGAAAATCCAGTGATTAGAGATATAAAGCAACAAATGAGGGGAAAAGAGGAGCACTCTAGTGATCTCTCCAATTCCCAGGGAATTGGCTAATGCTGCCGTGTCCTCCGTCCTCTAGAAGTTTGAGAAGCATGGCGATTGCTGGTGGTGCTACTCAGCTTGCTTTGATCACTGGTTCTGAGGAGCTGTCCAGCACTCTTTGAAGTACTGAGTGGCATCAGTTCATCTCAAAGATCACTTGTGTTTGGTGGCAAAAGGTCTAGAAGTCAACGTCTGATATGGCGAACTTCAAACTTGTAAAAGACGAGAATTGTATTAGTGCTGGGGCTCATGTTGGGGTCTATATAAATGCTCTGACATGCTCTCAAATCAGTACATCCACTGTAACCTTGTCAGAGACTAGACTGGCAAAGCCACCAAAAATATGATGAAATGCATTTAATGCAAGTCTTTTACTGAATGAACCTCAGTAGGACCCTCTTGCTCCATGTGATGCTCATCAATAGTTGCCTACAGAGAATGGGGGTCTTCCTCTCATTTCTTCGATGTTATAGAATATGCTCAGCTTCTCCCTCTCTCTTCTCTTTATCACCCTTCTTGGACTAATTCCATCTATACCTCCCGTCAGGTCTTTTTTTTAAAAAGCATGTGTATTTTTAAATTGTTTCCTTTGGGGATCCATAATGAAAAAAAATGTCTTCTCATTTAATTGGGAGCTGTGTGTTATAATGGAAGAAGTGCTATATTTAGAGCTAGAGGAACCAAGTTCAAAATCCAGCTCTGCCCTTTACCAATGGGATAATAAACTAAATCATTATATCATTCATTCACCTCTTAATAATAATAGCACACCTGCATATAGCACTGTAGGGTTTAAGAAGCATTTGTATACATTATCTCATTGTGTCACACAATGACCGCTTGAAGATGATGCTACTGAGATTATGACAAAAAAAGAAACTGAGGCTGAGAGCTCAAGTGACTTGCTCACAGTCATATATCCCATACATGCAAGTAGCAAAAGTCAAACCCCACCATAGAGAGTCTTCAAATGAAAGAGATAGGAAACTATTGCTTTTCAGATTAAAAGTTCTTTTTTAATTTTCATGGTTGCACATTTTAAATTGTTTTCATTTTCAACATTCTCTTTTCCCCTACCCCCAACGCCAACACTTCAGAATATATTTAAAAAGTTAAGGCCTTGGAAAGGCTAAGAAAAGAGATTCATGAGGGTCTCAGCATCTATAAGTCATTTGAAACAGTAAAGTTGATGACATTTTCCTAGAAACATCTAGCTGTGCCAGTGGAAGGAAAGATGGAATGGGAATTTGAAAGGAGTGGATATCTACAAAATGATTATAGAATTTCAGAAATGGCTGAGCCCAAAGAAGTCATTTTAGTCTGACCTCTTCATTTACATAGCAATCAACCAATCTACAAGCATTTACTATTATGCCTCAGTGTAAATAGTAAAGCACCAGGGATAAAGACAAAAGTGAAATAATTCAATTCCTGCCCTCAAGGAGCATAAATTTGATCTCAATTAGAATTCTATTAAAATCTAATTCTATTAGATGAGGAAACTGCTCTAAGGTGGTTAAGGAATGTGCCAAGGTCAGACAAGTAGCAAGTTATTTGGGAGGATGGTGTATACTGATAAAGGGCTTTGGGGAATATTGTCAATCTTATTATCTTCCCACTATCTAGCAGGTGAATGCTTTGCCAACACACCCACCAACACCACTCTTAGTATTTTCAATGAGGATTTAAGTGTATGTATACACACACACACACACACACACACACACACACACACACACACAGAGATTAACCACTAGGTTACTGCTTTTCTTCAGATCTCTGTCCATTAAGCTCCCTAATAGCTTACTCAATAATCTAAGAGATTTTTTGAATTTTTATTCAAGATTCCATCCTTTTCACTTATGAACTGCGTGATCCTAGGTAGGTTACTTGCACTTTCTGAGAGCTATTTCCTCATCTGGAAATAGGAATAAAAATATTGTATGATCTCTACATGGGTTTATTGTGAGAGTGGAATGGGATAACAGGCCAAAAAATACTTTGAAAGTTTTATAACTTCATATGATGCCATAAAAATAGAAGTTGTGATCATGACATATAGTAGGAATTAAAACAAAATTAATTTGAAAAACTAATGCTGTAAACAAAAGGATTGCTCTGGGCAGAGAATTCAGCACTCAGAGGCCAGCCTATTGGATTCTGTCCAAAATAAGAAGGCGCATCAATGACTTACATTCTGCATGGTTGTAGGGAGTGACACACTTTCCAGGCATATTCAAACTGTGCCATCGACTCTCCAGCCCACTGGCCATCCTCCTCCACCTGTCCGGGTCCCTCCTTCAGCCTCTGCCCCTGGGTTCCTGGGCTCTGATTGGTTGTCTTCTGACTTATCTTGCCTGGTCACCATATCACTTTTCAGTCATTTCCAAAACATGCTCCCAAACCCCCTCCCCCCTCCCACTTCCATCTTTCCCTGGGTTGTCTTTCTCTATTACAAAATAAGCTCAGTAAGGGATAGGACTTGCTTACTTGCTTATACTTGTGTCCCAAGGGCTCAACACAGTGTTTAATGAATACTTTTTCATTAATTTCATTCATCGACTGATATATTATTTATTCTAGATCCCTTGGTGAATGTTTTTAGATTTATAATGGGATTATTTGGGGATGGAGGGGTCTAGGGAGAGAATGTGGTACAAATCAGGAACTGACTCATGGAGAAGGTAGAAAAATGTCAACACCAGAATTTAAATGATAAAATCATAATACAGTAGAAAATTGACACATGGGTTCAAATCTCCATTCTGTTGCTTAATACCTCTGTAACTCTGAGCAAAATTAATTAACTTTACTATGCCTTGACTTCCTTATTTTAAAAAGTGAATGACAAATATTGACAAATATTATTTTATTTGATTCTCACAACTTGGGGGAGGGGGTAGGTGCTATTATTATTTCCATTTTACAGTTGAGGAAACTGAGACAGAGATCAAGTTTCTTGCCCAGGGTCATACAGCGAGTAAATGTCTGAAGCTGGATTTGAACTGAGGTCTTCTTTACTTCAGGTCTAGCACTCTAACCACTGCATCACCTGGCCCCTTCCCATTCCAAATTTATAATCTTATGATTTTTCTTTTGCTCAGAATTTTTTTCATATTAATTTCTATTTAAAAAAAGATCAAATTATTCAGTAGTCACTGCTCTGACCTTTCCATAGCATCAGTGTACATTTGGCAACATCTGAAACCTATCTGGAACTAGTTTCTTGTCTTTATTTAGTGAGAGGGAGATGGAGAAGCTTCCATCCAGCATCCCTAACTCCTGTGGCTGGCTAGCTAGCCTGTCAATTATCAAGTATGGTGTAGTGTTGAGAGCAGCACACCCAAGTCTAGATGTTGAAGATGAGGTTTTCTTGTGATGTGGGGTGGTAGAGGGAGATGGTCCTTTCATGTATGGGTGAGACTAGGTGGCTACTAAAGTCTTTTCACTCAAATTCTATGATTCTGTGGTTTAAATTCTCGTTCCATTGCTTACAAGAAACAATGTTAGAGTGGAAAGAATACAAGATTCTACCCTAAATTAGTCAGTCAACAGGCACTTACTGTGTGTGGAAAATTTGGGTGGATGAATCGGGATCACACCTCTGATTTCATTGGTAGAAGGAACATTCAGTGAGAAAATTTACTCTACCAATACATAAATACATCACCTATTCCACTATTTATAGTCTTAGAAAGTTACGTGGGGTCACTGGGAAGTTAAATTATTTTCCCAGGATTCCACAGGCAGTACTGATCTTAAGTAAAATTTAAACCCAGGTCTTTCTGACTCTAAGGCCAGAATGCTATCTCTCTAAAATAAAAACAGCATAATATTTCTGTTTTCATGTCTGTAAGTTATTCTCTCTCTCTTTCTCTCTCTCTCTCTCTCTCTCTCTCTCTCTCTCTCTCTCTCACACACACACACACACACACACACACACACACACACACACACACACACACACTTGCTGTTTTCACATTTTCCCCAAGGTTTTAGTCAAACTCTAGTCACTTTGGAAAAAACCCAGAATATCTTTTTTGGCAATTGAGACAATTTCTGTCAATGTCTGAAATTCATCAGTTTCTTCCTGGCCTCTTTCCTCAAGCTCTCATAGTCAGACTATCATCTGCATCAACAGACTTTTTTCAGACCTTGACCTTCCACTGTCTTGTGTCAATTTTCATGCTTCATCATGACAGCAAGATGGGGGTGGGAAAGGAGTGGGGGGAGGTTGAGAGGCAAGGAAATTAAAAGACTTTCTGTTAAATTCATTGTCTTTGAAATCCACTAGGTCCCAGATCTCTCAACCCTTCAGAGTGTTGCCTTTTGATCTGTACTAAGTTTGGTGCTCAATCTTCCCAGTGATAAAAGGGGAAAAAAACCCGCTTCTCCATCAAGACATTTGATACTGAATCTAAGTGCACCCCTGGTGAGAAACAAAAGAGAGAAATCTCCCGTGTTCTTTGCTTAATCACATGTAAAATATGAAGCAACAGCTTCACCAAGGGCATATTGTTGATGTTCAGGAAAAATAAACATGGAGAATGGAGTAGAACAGACCTCAAAAGATAAAGCACTTCAAATCATCATTTCAATGAGGAAATCCCTTCTGGTATTTAAAAATCGTTGTTGGTTTACAAGGACTTTAAATGGGTATTTTTTTTACATCCCTGTATTAGACTCCCTGCGTAACAAACCTGATATCTTATTAATATGAAACCACTAATGCTATAATTAGTGTTATGAAGTATTAAAATCATCATCCACTGAGATAATGTGAGATAATCACGGAGATGAGTGAATTATTCAGCCTGAGTCGAAAAGCTCATCTTTTAGTGAATCTAGGAGCTAACCATTCCTTTATCTTTCCTGTTTCTTCACCTACAAAAAAGGAAAAAATGATTGAGTTCATTTTCTCTCAGAGGGAAAAGGCCCGTAAAAGACACAATTCAATTTAGCAGACATTTCTTAAGTGTCTGCTAGGAGCAGGGAACTTTGCTGGGTGCTAGGTATACAAAGACATAAAGGAAACATTACCTGCCCTCAAGGAACTTACCATACTAACTGGAGAAACAATTAAACTTAAAAATGAACATTTATTAAGCATTTACTACATGCTAGGCAGTGTGCTAGGCAACAGAAATATGAAGACAAAATTGAAACAGTCTGTGCCTTGAAGAGCTGAAATTTGGATGGGAATGGGTGTTGGAATCTGGGGGATGGTTAAAGGAGAGAGAAGGAGAAAAGGGATGGGCACTTTTCTTTTAGACTTTGTCTCCCTATCTTGCTCAGGCTAGAATGTGAGCACTCATGAGACTGAGGCCATAGCTGATTAGCGTGAGAGCTGTGATCCATTCCATTTGTATCCTAGCTCATATACACCCCTATTACAGCATAGGTTCCAAAACTTATTTGACCTACTGTCCCCTTTTCAAAAAAAAAATTACTCAGAACTCCCCTAAAAATCTACTTTCTCTAGCCCTTTCATGTTTTTTTAATTTGCAAAATTTTAAAAATATATTTTTAAATGACGCATCTTGAATTTAATAATTTATTGTAAATTTGTGGGGTTTTTCTGCATTGAAATTTTGATGACACAATATTGCATCGTGTAACCATATAGTATTGTCTTGTAAACAAGTCACTGCACACACATATTCCTGCCAATGCAAGCTGGACTTCCTGACACCTGCCAATACTTGCTTGTGTCAGTGTACTTGACTCCTGATCAGTTATAACTTGCATTTTGTGTGTTTATTTGGAAAATAATGTAATCACGATGACTTTTACTCTGTTACACAACAGATGAAACATGTACAGTTTTTCAAAATTTTCTTATCTTCTCCTTTTTCCCTATGCTTATACTACCCCCTTATTTTTATCCAATGCCCTCCATCTGCACTTGAGGTTACTTTTGCCCCCCTGGATTGTTCCAGCTCCCCCCAGGGATGGCACTGCCCACTTTGGTAACCCCTATTGGTCCTAGAGGCTCACATTGGTTCCAGATTAGTGTGCACCCTCTTGGTTTAGTCTTGCAACATTTGGGATTAGGATTAGGGTTAGGGTTAGGATTTCACTCTCAATCCCCCAGCTTCAGCCTCCCTTCTTTTTCACTGCAGAGTGGGATAGTGAAAAGAGCACAGGATTTGGAGTCTGGGGACCTGAATGTGAATCTTAGTTCTGTTAACCTCATCTGTACAAGGAGAGAGGGAATTGGTCTATTCACTTCTGCTCTAGCTCTAAACCTGATGACTGTCCCATGGGCTAGATACCTACTACAGTGCTATGAGGGAAATAAGTGGTAACCTTCTCTCTGCTTGACTACAGTAATGTATAGTCTTTTTGTAACCCTATGAGCAAACTCTTAGCTACACAGAATGCTTAAGAATTAGTAACTTAGATTCATAGTGGATTGGAGCTTCTCATCAGGTTACAGGACTTTGAACTAACTAGTAGGCACTTTTGCAATCTTTTAGTTCAACGAATTTCACAGATAAGGAAAGAATCTTAGAGAAGTGATGTGAGTTGCCCAAGATCATACAGATAGTATATGGAAGAACCAAGATTTGAATCCAGGCCATCTGACTCAAATTCAGCAATCAGTAAGCAGGGACAGGAATTCAGATAAAGTTAGAGCTTAATGCATAGATTTAGGAGTCACCCGCACAGAGGTGCTAACTAAAACCATGATGGCTGACAAGATCACCAAAAGAGGAAGGATAGAGAGAGGGAAGAGTTTTGTCAAATGTCCATGATTACTAGTACAGGTTGGAAGAGGATAGTGATCCAACAAAAGAGATTGAAGAGTAGCTAGAGAAGGAGGAGGAGAACCAAGAGAAACAGTGCAGAAGCCAAAGGAGGAAGGAATATCCAAAGACACTCACACCAATGTATCTCCTTAATCCCAACAGTTCCTTTTCAAGTAAGTAGGAACCTAGTTTAAGATTCAAGATGGCTCTTATTTAAACTACTTTCCTACCTAAAGTAATCCTTTACTCCATTTTATCTAATAAGATGAAATTGATATGGGAAAATGTGAATTTTTGTATTTAGGTTTTTTAAAAAATCAACATGGTGGCTAGACAAAGTAAGTTAATCTTATAAAGAAGGAGGTTCACACCCCAAACTCAAAACATCAAAAATAAACAGAAGATAGATTTAGTGAGGGTTTTTGAATGTTTAAAATGAGATTGTTTACACTCTGTGGTTCATTTATTAGGTGGGAACTTCTCTTTAATTAGGCTTAGAAAGAAACTCCAGTGATTGGGTCACCAAACAAGCTAACTATACCCTTGGGGTTTTAAGTATGAGCAGAAATTTCAGCAGGAGTCTCATCCAATACTGGATCAGCCTGGTGATGGAGCCCAGGTGTACTTTTAAAAAAAGAATGTCTTTTGCTTGTAGCAGAGGACATAAAGGGAAGAGAGATGATCCTAGAGGCAATGGTAAGCTCCATTTTTCCCACTGATCATGACAGAGAGACTGGATCAGTGGAAAACACTGTATCCAGCCAGGAACAGAGAAATACATGCTCATGACAAATATGGGCAAAGATGAATTCAGAAAGCTAGTTGTAGAATATGGAGCTTGAAGGAGTTCTTGCATTTGAGAAGTACTGGTCATAGACTCTATGCAGGCACTGGCCCATGGAGCCTGGCAGAGAATGACATTGAAGGGAAACTCAATGAAGACTACAAGAAGGGAGAAAAAGATTTCAAATAATGAGGAGTTGTGAACTGCCCCCTTGACACATATATTTTCTACATGTATGGCTCCCTACTTTTGTACATCAATTTCAAGTCCACTCTCTCCAGGGACCTAGTGTTTTTATGAACACAGTACAGCGCAGATTTTTGGGAGATACTGTCTTATTAAGTACTCTTTTGTAAAGATTTGTTAGATTTGATTCACTGATGTACTTCCCACTAACACAGCTAGTAAGTGTCTGAGGTCAGATTTGAACTCAGGTCAAATGATCCAGCATTCTCTCCACTGTGCCACTTAGCTACCTCTAATTAAAGAATGTCCAGAAGAAACAAGAATGGCCTGGATATAAAACTATATAGCAAAGAGTCAAGTAGAGTCCTACTTGGTTCTAGAGGGCAGAATTAAAAGCAATTGGTGGTGTTTCAGAGAAACTAATTAAACCTTGATTTAAGGACTAAATTCTTTATAATTAGAGTGATCCCAAGGTAGAATGGGGTATCTTGAGAGATAGTAGGCTTCCCATTAATGGAGGTCTTCAAGCATTAGATGGATCACCATTCATCATATATAAAATAGGGGAATTCCATATTAGATAATATTTCCGATTTGATAATTATTGACAGTATCTCGTGATTCTGTACCTCTGAACATAGAAATCAAGGGGCAAATTGACTAAGACTGGCTCTTATCCCACTACTCACAGTTCATAGGAACTGAGTAAGAGACAGCATTCAGGAGTGATTTTTAATATTTCAGGTTTTAGAGTTCAGAATTACTTCTTAATAGAAGAAGGTAGATATCACACTAAATATGTAGGGCAGCTGAAAGCCTGGGAGGTTTTCTGTCAGCCACACTTGGAGTGGTAGAGACATAAATGTAAACTAGGATGGTAGAAAAAATGCCCCCTTTGCTTCTCTTTGTTCTTGCTTGAGTTCGCAAGTGTGCCAATTCACAGCATCTTGGAAATCAAGTGGACTTTGTAGCCCAACTTCCACAGAACTCCTGTTATATTCTGTTTGGCAGAATCCATTGAAATGAGTTCTGGGGGCACAAGGTCTTACTAAGGTTTTAATTGGGAGTTATAAGGAAGGACTTTCTAACCCTAAGCAGATATAAACTATGGCTAGAGAAATTTATCCTTAGTAGGAGGGAGTTCAAAAAGCAAGCCAAATGTCTAAGGTCTCTCTTTATAGAGATGACTGTTCTGTTTTCCCAAAGAATTTTGGAAGTGAAGACTTTGGGTCAAAACAGATCTCTCTCTATTTTTCTTTAATCCAATGATTGGGAGATAAGGTGCTTGCCTTTTTAAGATATCCAGAGCCTGGCCTTTGGGTTCTAAGCTAAAAGATCAATGTGGAAGCCCTCTCCTTCTCTTCTGAGGAAGAGTCAACATGCAAGCTGAAGTTTCTATTTATTTCCAAGTTGGTGACAGTAGAGAAAAGCAGGGAACAGAATGGGTGCACAGTGAGAAGGGAGTAATAGGGACTCCATGTTCAGCAGGGAACAAGGTATCCAACATGCACAGTGTGGAACAGGTCAAGTGGGCACTTGTGTAAGACAATGGTGTCCCTGAAGCATTAGAGGCATGTATTCCTTCCATGTGTGCCAATTCATATATGTGCCCTGGCCATACATTTGTGTGTGGCTTTCTCAAGTGATCCTTCCCACAGATTGCCTTTGTGGCAAAGCATGTACCAGGTTTATGGGGAGAAAGTACTATTGTTATGTCTACTTTTCTTGTGATGCTATTTTATTAAACACCTTTGCTTTGAATGAATTGTGTCCCATGCCATGACTAGCAATGGTAAACACATTGGTAGGAGCTTATGAGCTTTGAATAGATAGGGAGTTTTGAATAGATGTGGACCCACAGAATATTTTGAGTTTTGGGTAGTTTTTCTGAGGGAGCAGATTGGGGATGCTCCAAGTGTTAACGGCTGCTGAAAGACTTAGGAGAAAGCTAATTATAGTATGAAAATAAAATACCCTGAAATTTAATCATAAAGCTATAAAGTTATTGAGGACAAAGACCATGTCCAGGTCTGTCCCCATCTCCCTGGGTGTGTGTGGGTCTCCAAGTAATATTTAAAAAAAAAAAGTCCTTATCAGTATAAAGAAATTGATTAAAAGTACATTGTAAAATTAATGGGCCTATGCAAGGTGAATTAATTTATTGATGAATATTTAGAATAATTAACTTACAACATTCAACTTTTCATAAATATTGTTATTTAAAACAATTGCTGCACCAGGCCAAAATGATTCTCTAAATTTGTATCGCTATTGTAGTAGTGGGGTGTTTGGGGTGTTCAGGGAGGACCAGCACCTCCAGTGTGAGGGCTTGCCAAGCCCTTTTCACGGATGCTCATTCATCTTTGGTGTCAACCTGTCATCCACTTCTCACCTGTGTCTCCAAGAAGCAATAGTATACACAGTGGCCATATCCCCAAGAAGTCTTGGGCTAAACCAGGTTGAGGGTAACCAACAGTCCTCAAACCTATCAGTGAGTTAGGGGGATGTCTACCCCAAGCATGTGAAGATTTCCCCTGGTGGAATGGGTGGATGAGAACAATTTTGTTTCAATGATCACAAAGGTGAGTGAAGCAGGTGTTGTGGAGTGCTTTGATTCCCAGGGGTAAAGAACCTGTGGCCTCGAGGCCACATGTGGCCTTCTAGGTCCTTGGGTGCAGCCTTCTGACTGAGTCCAAGTTTTACCCCTTTTATTAAAGGTATTTGTTGTGTGAAGTTCAGATTCAGTCAAAGGACCAAACTTGAGGACTTAGAGGGCCATATGTGATCTTGAGGCTACAGGTTCCCCACCCCTGGCTTAGAATTTGGACACTGAAGACTCCAAGGTCATCTAATGCATCCTGTACCATTGTCAGTCATTCTGATTTTTGTCCTGCCACCAGACTTCAATAACTCTGGAAGAGAGAGTGAGGTTGATGATGACTTTCTGCCTCACTTAAATCTAATTCCTGAGTGAGTAAGATGTAACATTATGATGACGTCATTGATCTTCCTCAAAGTGAAGGACATGAAACTATTGTGACCACTCCAATCTTGCTCCTGTTCTGTGTGAGCCACCACCGAGGTTTAGAGTGAATCTCCCCTCCCTTCTATCCTCCCTGCTGTTTGTAACACTATTAGTCAGATGTTCCAAGAAAATGGTTTACCACGACAGCTTACCTCACTCTTGTGCTTCCAAAGACCCTCACCATGCCACAAATATCATAGCTTCATTTTCAGAAACTCTTTTCAACACCATCTGATAGCTGGTGCTCAATAGTTAGGATACGTGGAATAGCTCACTATCATTCCCTAATAATATACATTCCAAGAAGAATCGAACATGTTGCCTTTTGTACAACAGTGTGTCAAAGAAGAAAACAGTGAATAAAAGTTTTATTGCAATTCATAACTGTTTTAGCAATTTCTTACGAAAAAGAGCCCTCCAGAGAAGGCCCCAGTTATGATCTTTGTTTTCACGAAATAAATAATTTTAAAAATAATTTTGGTTGCATCTGACTCTGAAGTTTCCATGGTTATTTTTACAAAAATATTTATTGTATCAGTTGGACAAATAAACCAAGAATGGAATGTCGATGCTCTTTACATTTCTGGGGTTTTTTTTTTTAAATCTTAGGTACAATAACTCTCTTAAAATTAAAATAATTACTTTGCATTGAAAATTTTGAAAAATACATCAAAATTACAATTTAAGAAAAATCAAGTGAAACTTGTTTTTCAATTGTTAATAAAAATGTAACAATATTTCATATTAGAAATGGCAATACACCTTGGGGGTTACGCTACTGTTTATGACAGTTTAAACATGAAAAGTGTAAGATTAAAGTATCCAATCTACATAAAACTATTCAGTCTGTAACCCAACAGAAAACACTATCCTAGGCAATTTAATAAGCTAACCTGCCTTATCCACTAGTTTGTTTTAATGTAATTGTTTGCATGTAGTCTCCCCATTAAATGGCGAACTCAGGGTATTTAAGGGACACCTAGGTACCATAGTAAACAGAGTGCTGGGTTCAGATCCTGCCTCCACTACTTGCTGGGACAGGAGTCATCTCTGAAGACAATGCAGCTCCACCAATGGCCTCCTGGAACTGTTTGAATAATCGTGCCGATTGAGAGGCCTCATGAACCAGTCCAAGGGACACTTTTGGGAGGGGGAGGCCTAAACCAGATCCAAGGGTTCAGGTCTAAAAAGGATCTTCTCTCTCCCACTCCCTTCTTTTATGCCTTATATTCCAGAGTATGCTACAGAGGGAGGGGGGTCAAATTAAACTGCTCTGACAAGCCCCAATTGCTCATCCTGATAGAACTGGAAGGGAAGACCAAGCTTGATATAAACACAGGTGGTGCAACCAGCCTTGACTTTTCCCAAATGCCACCTTTGCACCACATAATCTAGGGCAGGCCTGCACAACCTGCAGCCAGAGGGCTGCTTATGGCTGTTGGGCCACTTGCTGCCTGCCAAAGAATTTCTGGTGGCCCAAGAAAAATGTAGAGGAAAACATCCTTTGTATGTAGAGGAAATCTTTTGGCCTGGGCAAGTTCCCTGAGGGCTGCAAGTTGTGCAGGTCTGATCTAGAGCAACTATCTGGTTTAATTTCAGTGTATTCAGATGCTCTCATACCTAATACAAAACATCCCATGTAAATAAAGTAACATTCACTTAGTCATGCAGATCACTGATAATTCTTTTGTTTCATTCTGCATCGTTTGTTTTTTTTTTATCTTAATAATGTTTTGAGTCTACCATAAGCAAGGTCCTCCAAAGCAGGAGCAGGGCCTGCCCAAGACTATGGGCAGTACTGGCTATGTCATTAAGATTGTTGTAAGCACAGCCCCCGGCACATGTTGCTTGGTAAATGTTTTGGGATTTAGATTTCAAATTTCATAGTGTTTGAATCATTTTTTCCATTAGAACGTCAAATTTCCATTAGAAAAATGAACTGAAAAAACTGATGCAGCTGAATTTAAAATCATCAATATTTTAAAAACACTTTAAGGTTCAAAAATACTTTCTTTGTATTATTGCATCTGACCCTCACAAAACCTATAAATATCAGAATTCATTTAGCTTGACTGTGCATGTTTGTTAACAAAAGTTGGGGTTATCTTTTTTCTTTGTAAATTGGAGGTGGATGAGGAGAGAAAAAAACTATTAATTGAAAAATGAAATCGAATAAAAAAAAAAACCAACCTGTGAGATATCTCTGTCTTCAATCTCTTCCCTCCTCAAGCCCTCTTCCACACAGCAACAATAACTAATCTTCCTAAAGCACAGGACTGACCATGTCTCTCCTCAAGAAATTTCACAAGCTTGGAGCAGTTAGGTTGTACAGTGAATAGAGCACCAGCCCTGGAGTCAGAAGGACCTGAGTTCAAATCCAGCCTCAAACAGTTGACACTTAACTAGCTATGTGACCTTGGGCAAGTCACTTAAGTCCAATTGCCTTTCCTTCCCCCTCAAAAAAAAAAAAAAAGAAACTTCACAAGCTCCCTATTGCCTCCAGGCAATTTAAATTTCTCTCTCTTTTTTCTTTTAAATCTTTCTACAGCTTGTTCCCAGCCAATCTTACCAGCCTCAAGGAACATTTCTCCTCTTGCTATACTTTCCATTTCAAATAAACTTGCTTTCTCTCTGCTCCTCACACAAAATGCTCTATCTCTCGCCTCAGTGCCTTTGTAATTACCAGTCCCTCATGCCTGGAATGCACTCCATCATTATCTCTACCACCCAGAATCCCTTTTTTCCCGTCAAGATTCAGCTTAAACAGTAGCTTCTATATGATGTTTATCCTAACTTCTACCCCATCAACTACTGATCTTTCATTAATTATTTTTATTATTCAGTTGTATCTGACTCTTTGGGGGCCCATTTGAGGTTTTCTTGGCAAAGATACTGGAGAGGTTTGCCATTTCCTTCTCCAGCTCATTTTACAAATGAGGAAACTGAGGCAAACAGGGCTAAGTGGCTTACGCCTTCCTGACTACAGGCTGAGAACTCTATCCACTGTGACACTTACCTACTCTTTTTAAATCAATTAATTAACTACATTTTATTTATTGTGCATACATTTAATTTGTTTTTATTCATGTATGCACTTGTTATCTTCCTCAATAGATTTCAAACTATTTGAGAACAGGGGTTTTATTTCTTGTCTCTATATCCCTAGTGATTAGCACAGTGCCTTGTATATAGCAGACACTTAATAAATGCTTATTTATTGAGTACAAAGAGCAATAAATACACTTGATATAAACCTGAAGGCAAACACAGTCACTTCATCAGAAATGGCTGCCTAAGCCTCGTGATCGATGGTGCATGTAATGCCTTGTTGCATATAAAGGTCTATAAACACACAAGGTTTCTTTGCGGTAGAGTGTTTTCATAGGAATTGCTCAGAAATCAAAACTGAGGAGAGGGCTAAGCTCCCTGTTAAATACATCCAAGTATTGGATTAGCAGGTAAAATGAGAATCACACTTTCAATAACTCTTGAGCAAGTGTGAACAAGTGGATACATTCCCAAAGCTTTGAATGATGTAGGTTTTACCACTTCCTTTTGCTGTGTAATTTCATATTTTTGACATGAAAAAAATAAACCCCCAATACAAAGCATTTGCTTTTAAGCAAATCCAGTCTATTTTTACTTTGTCCTCAATGCTGTCATCCAATTTGTTGTAATTGACAACAGCCTTACTTCACTTTTCTCCTTTACCAAGATGGTACCAACCACAGGACTTACAAATTCCAATGTCGTTTGATTTCATTGCATGATTGTGTTTTTGGCCATCACCTGAATCTTACCTTTATTGCTTAAAAAAAATAAAAATAAAGAAAACCAAATGGAACTGCAGTAACATGAGCAGCTTCAGCTAATATACCTTCATTTTTTCTTAATCCTTTCTTGAAGGAGAGGCAGTATGGTACGGTAGAAATGATTAGTAGCTAGGAAACCCAGATTCTAGTCTCAGCTCTATCACTTACTAGTCATGTGATCTGAGGCAAATGTCTTCAACTAGACTTATCCAAGAATAAGGAAAAATTATGAAGAAATGTGGTATTTATGTTTGAAATTCCTCACCCTAACCCCCCCCCCCGTCCCCCCCAAAAAAACACAGAAGACTGAACAGGGTTGGTATAGGACTGGGGAGAGGCGGGCTGGGGAGCCATGGTAGATGGAAAATTCATGGATTTCACCCATAGGATTTGAAACTAAATAGAACTTCAACAGTCTTTGAGTCTAATCCACTCATTTTCCAAATGAGGAAATTGAGACCCAGAGATAAAGTGATTTGTCCAAAGTCACACAGGTAGTGATGATCAAGAGAGGCTCCCTGACTCCAATTCCATTTCTCTTTCCACTTCCTTGATATAAAACAAGGTTAGGCAAAGAGACCTTCAGGATTCCACCCCTCCAGCTTCAACATCCTATGAGCTGAATAGAAAAGGTGCTCTAGAAGCCATTCTTCTCTCACACTGACAGTATCTCTGACACTTTTCAGGTTCAAGATCACATCTTGGTCTACTCCTAAAGAACTTTCACTTTCTTGCTGACATTCTCTGCTCCCTGGTCCTCAATTAAGAAGGGATTTCACTACAAGAAAAAGGATCTTAGTTTACCTCCCAAATATGGAATTGTTGGGTAGAGTAAGTTTATCCTTTTTGGACCTCACTTTTTATTGAAAGATTCAGAAGCAGTTGAGTTTTTTCTTGGGCAGGTCAGAAACTGGGGTCATGGACTAACCGTATCATCTGCTCTTTGACTATTTATGGGAGGGCGCTTAATGTAATATACGGTACCCTGAACTGGGAGTCAGGAAGTTCTGAGTTTGAATCCTACATTATTAGCTATGAGACTCTGGGCAAGTCATTCACCTTGGCTTCTTCATACATAAAATAAATAGTTAGATTGTTTTGGAGATCAAGTGATATAATATTTATGAAAGCACTTTGGAAACACTAAAATTCCATATAGCTAGTCTAGAAGTGATTGAGTAATGCTGAGTAAGTATTTATAATTGTTTATTTTTAAATATCTTTTTATTCATTTTTTAAAGTTCCCATAGTTTTCCCCAGTATCCCTTCTCTTCCCTCTTCCAAAGAAAATTTTTTGTATGTAAGTAAATAATTGAATTTAAATAAATAAATAAAATGAAATAAATATAATTAAATAAATGAAAATGTATTTAAAATTATCCCTGCAAAGGTCAGAGATGATTCTCTCTGTCTTCAGGAATAGAAAAAAGGTGTTGGTTGTTGTTCTTGTTAATCTTCCCCTCCCTTGGTGGATTCCAGTTTATGTGTTTGGCTCAATTGGCTTTTGTGTATTTTATTTCAGATTGTCAAAGGATCCCCAAGAACAAAAACCAACACACTTATCTAAGAACCTGTTGAAAATTTCCTACCAGCTTCAACCATTTCACTTACAAAATGGATGCAGGGTGGTTCAGTAAAATGAACACTCGATTGTAATCTGGGGATCTGGGTTCAAATTCTGTCTCTGTTACCACTATGTACAACCTTTAGTAAGTCACTGAATCTCTTTGGCCCCTCAAGGCCATCGCCTACAAAATAAGTGCATTGGATGAGGTAGTCTTTGAGCTCCTTTCCATATCTAGGGCTGCAATACAATGATACAGGGATCCTAGGCTCTTATTAGGAATAAGAGAACCCTTCAATGCTTTGGGCACATTTAATACGTGGTTGGTTATGTGTCCACTTTTCAGAGATATTGGGAGATGTTGTTATAAACATAGGAGAGGAGTCACATACTATTTCTGCACACACACACACACACACACACACACACACACGCACACACAGCTTTGAGCTAATCCCAGCAGCCTTAGGCACACTCTATCTCAAACTGCCTCTTTATGAATTGACATCTGGACAGCTGAAATCATCTTACAGCTGAAGCCTGCTCAATGACTATCTACCTTTGGCACTGAAGAGAAACCCTTTACAAAGTGTTCCAATCGCTGATGGGCCCACGGTAATGCTTGTCAACGTTTTGCTCTAGTACACAGAAAAATTGATTCTTTTAAGAGGACAAATTATTTTTGTATTTGGTCCCTTTCAGGCAGAGTAACTCCATTCTTTCCCCTGGTCAGTTCCTTCACAGAGGCCTCGTTGAGAAGAGCCACTCGGTCTCATTGTTGGTTGCAAATGCACCAGGCAGAGACAGTGGACTCTTATTAAAGTTTAATTCTTCATGAGAGAGTTATCTGAGTGTGACCTATTGTGATCCTCGAAGTGCTTTCCATATGAAGTATGGGGAACTGTCAGACTCTTTAATTTGCCAAAGTAGCGCACTTGGAGGCTACTGGGTAATTTGTAGTGAGCTTGAAGCAATGGCTGCCTGTTTGGTCCATACAGAATGTACTCTCATCTTTTGGGACATCTCGCAAATTTCCCAAAGCATTTAGTCCCATTCTCCAACATCTCCAGCTTGAGAGGGCAGTCCCCTAGACATAGAACACAAAGAATATTTTCTTGTAGTAGTGAAGGGATTACTAAAATGGTGATTCAGTGGCCAAATAGAGAGCTCAGCACCTCTAACCCCTAACAGGTACCCTCAAGTTGTAAGTTTCACCTGCTGGGGTGAGGAGGAAAGAGTCAACTACAGTTTCTCCATTTTCTTTATTGCTCCCAAAATGGCTTTAAGTGAATACAAGCCCTTTCTTTGAAAGTAGAACATGAGGGAAAAATCAGTTTGGGGAAGGAAGCCTGACTTTATTAGAATGGATTGGTTAAGATTCTCTATATAATCAATCAATCTAAAAGCATTTATACACATCTAGTACACGCCAGCAATTGCAATTGGTACTTGAGATATGATTCCCTGTCCTCGAAGAGTTGAGGCTAAGGAATATTACATTATATTTATGGATAAGTACATATAGCTTATGAACAAAATAAATGTAGTGATTTTGGTGGAGGTGAAAGGGTCACCAACAACTTGGGAAATTAAAATTCTTGAAGGAGATGGCATTTGAACTCAGTCTTGAAGGGAGTCAGTGGTTCCAAGAATTGGAACACAAAATTTCACAATATGGAAAAAAGAGAAATAATGGGAAAGAAGGAGGAAGGAAGCTTAGAAATACTAGATCTCAAACTATACTACAATGCAGTAATCATCAAAAAAACAATTTGGTACTGGTTAAAAAAATAGAGAGGTCCATCAATGAAATAGATTAGGTGTACAACATACTGAAGCAAATGAACCTAGCAGTGTTTGATAAACCTAAAAACCTCTGTGGCTAGGGTAAAGGCTCACTATATGACAAAGATCGCTGAGAAAACTAGACAGCAGTTTGATATAAACATACGTTTAAGTAAACATCTTTTATATCAAGATAAGCCTCAAATGGATACATGACCTAGACATAAAAAGTCAAATCATAAATTGGAAGAACAAGAAAGAAATAACCTTTCAGATCCACGGATAGGGGAAGAATTAATTACCAAACAAGGGGTAGAGAGAGAGGATCACAAGAGATAAAACAGACAATTTTGATTAAATAAACTACAAAAGGTTTTGCACAAACAAATCCAATGCAAATAAGGTGACAAGTGAAACAGTTAATAGGGAAAAAATATTTGAGGCAAGTTTTTCTGATGATAATCTCATATTTTCTTGTATCACAGATTCAAATTTGTAAAAACAAGAACCAATCTAAAATTGATAAATTGTCAAAGAACAGGAACAAACAGTTTTGAAAGGGAAAAGATCCGAGCTATTTCTAGCTCTCTGAAAAATGCTATAAATCATTAATAATTAGGGAAATTCAAATTAAAGCAGCCTTATTAAAGCCTCACACCCATCATATTGGCAGAATTGACATAAAAAGAAAATGATAGCTTTTTAAGGGGCTATCGGGAAATAACCACATTGCAATACTGTTGTTGATGGAGCTCTGAATTGGTACAACCATTCTGGGAAGCAATTTTAATCATTGCCCAGGGAGTAATTTTAATCATTACCCAAAGTGTTAATAAATTGTGCATAGTCTTTAACCACAGCAATGATACTACTAGGCTTCCACTCAGAGGAGATCAGAGAAAGAGGAAAAGGATGAAAATATTTATGGCAGTTCCTTCCGTAGTGGCAAAGAAGTGGAAATTAAGGGGATGCCCATCAATTGAGGAACAACTAAAAAAAATATAGTGTAGGAATGTAATGGAATACTATTGTGTACAAAAAATGAAGAAAGAGAAACCTGGGAATACTTGTATGGATGGATGCAGAATGAGGAGGGAATCAATAAGTATTGAATAGAACCATCTCAGTTTGGAAAAAAATAATTTTGAAAGGTTTATTAAGAAGTTTGGTGCAGTAATCTATCATGATTCCAAAAGACTGATGATGAAGAATGGTACCCATCTCATAAGAGAAAAGTGATGGTCTCACATGCAAAATAAGACACATTTTTGGAAATGAAGAATATAAGGATTTATTTTTGTGTGATTATGGGTTTTTTTTGCTATAAAGATTTTGTTTATCTTGGAGTGGGGAAATGTGGGAAGGAGAAAAAAACCTAAATATTCAATGATAGAAAAAAATCAAAATTTCATTTAAAAATTTCAAAATTAACTTCTATACAAAATTGTTATTAAAAAAAAGTGTGTTTCAAAAGGAACAAAAATTTTGAAAAAGAA
Source organism: Pseudochirops cupreus (assembly GCA_028627135.1). Lineage (NCBI taxonomy): Eukaryota > Metazoa > Chordata > Mammalia > Diprotodontia > Pseudocheiridae > Pseudochirops > Pseudochirops cupreus. Next base: position 36,006,450 of record CM053580.1, on the reverse strand, counting down.
CAGAGATACAGCTGATATCATGTGGAAAACCCCAGTTTTCCATAGACCTACAGTCAACCACCAGGATGTATACAGAGGGGAAGGACTAGATAGCACCTTCTTAAGGATGACAGCTGGCATTGCTGTTTGGTGGTCCTCTGCTATGACCTTTTGTTTACAGCCCTGACAACAGTGGGCTAGATCAAAGCTAATATATGGCCTATAGTCATTCATTCAATAACCACAATGAGTTTTCATCCATCGTGATCTGGACAAGCATGCTTCTTGGCCAATAAGCATGTGGTCTTATTGTACAGGGCATGAATCTCCCAAGCCTGTTCCTTTGATTTGGATCAGCTATTGTGGCAGAGATTAACATGAAAAACCTATTTAAAACAAAGTTATTGGGATAGGAGAAGGAAGTATGAGGTTTTTATTGTTATTTTTTCTATAAGTCTCTTTTGAAAAGTATCTTAAAGCCCACAGCCATCAACAGCACCCGGGCCAGCTGCTTGTGGGTTACGTGATACTGCAGCACTGGGTTTGTTCTGGAATAGGTGTGGTGGAGTAGAAAAAAAAAGTCACAAAAAGGGACTCACATCTTTCTATTCTCAACAACACTCTTTTCGTAAAACTTTCCCATGAAAGAAAAAGCAGTCAAGGAAAAAAATTTAAGGCAAAGAAGATGGATCAATATTTTGTTCACCACCAAGCTAAAACCTGAGTGGGGTCATGAAGAGTCAGATATGACCAAACAACAACAACAAAATCAAAGAAAAGCCTTGTATGCTCAGGTCTTCACTACTAAAGCGAAATGACAGATAAAGAAAATTATGTGGAAAGTTCTGGTCTAAAATTAAGGAGTTTATCCTGAAACTGAGAGGTGAGAGTTTCATTGGATCATAGATTCAGAGTTAGAATGGACTGCTGTGGTCCTGAAAAGCCTCCAACTCTTTTTTCGTGATGTCTATTCCCCCTGGTCCGATAACCTCTTATTCCTATTCTGCTGCTTCTTCCAAATATCCCCCTATTTGAAGTTTCTGTATCTACAAACGTTCAATTTCTCAGATTAATCAATCATTAAGTGATGATTAAGCACCAGTATTTGCCAGGCACCTTACTAAATAGTGGAGATATAAAAAGAGTCAAAAGACCATCCCTACCCTCAAAGAACTTACAATTTAATAAGGGAAAATGAGTGGCATGCCTCCACCAAAGAGATGAGAGACAAATGGAGTAATGGAATAAACAAGACCTATGTTTATTTCTCTCCAGATGTATGATTAATATGTTAAGTGGGCACTGGAAGACATGATGGCCCAGAGTACAAATGTTGGAGGCAACACAGGGAAGAAAGGGCTTAAGGGTCACATGACACAGTAGCTGTCTTCAAGTATTTGAAGGGCTACTATCTAAAAGAGAGATTAGCAGCACTCTGCTTGGTCAGAAAAGGGGAGAATTAGGAACAACAGAAGATTTTGACTTGATGAAAGGGGAAGTTCACTGACAATCAGGGCTAACCAGTACTGGCATGGGCTTCTTCTAGAGGTAGTTGGCTTTTTCTCACTGGAGGTCTTCAAGCAAAGACTGGATGCCAACCTATTGGCTATCTTATATGGGAGATTCTCATTTGTGTATGGAATGGACTCAGTGGCTATAGAAGTTCCTTCCAACTCTGAAATTCTGGGATTCTTTGATTCTGTGAAGTGAGTCAATAGCCCCAGAAAGGAGCCCAAGCCATTAACATTTTCCTAAGTTACATTAAGAGCTGCATAGAATTCAGAACAAGTAAGTCATAGTAGGTGGTGGTGGTGGTGGTGGTAGCAGTAGTAGTAGTAGTAGTAGTAGTAGTAGTACTAGTACTAGTACTAGTACTAGTAGTAGTAGTAGTACTAGTACTAGTACTAGTAGTAGTAGTGGTAGTAGTAGCAGTAGTAGTAATAGTAGTAGTAGTAGTAGTAGTAGCAGTAGCAGTAGCAGTAGTAGTAGTAGTAGTAGTAGTGGTGGTGGTAGTGGTAGTAGTGGTGGTGGTAGTGGTGGTAGTAGTAGTAGTAGCAGTAGCAGTAGTAGTAGTAGTAGTAATAGTAGTAGTAGTGGTAGCAGTAGTAGTGGTGGTGGTAGTAGTAGTAGAAGTAGTAGTAGTAGTAGTAGTAGTAGTACTAGTACTAGTAGTAGTAATGGTAGTAGTAGCAGTAGTAGTAGTGGTAGTAGTAGCAGTAGTAGTAATAGTAGTAGTAGTAGTAGTAGTAGCAGTAGCAGTAGCAGTAGTAGTAGTAGTAGTAGTGGTAGTAGTAGTAGTAGTAGTAGTGGTGGTGGTAGTGGTGGTAGTAGTAGTAGTAGTAGTAGCAGTAGCAGTAGTAGTAGTAGTAGTAATAGTAGTAGTAGTAGTAGTAGTAGTAGTAGTAGCAGTAGTAGTGGTGGTGGTGGTAGTAGTAGTAGAAGTAGTAATAGTAGTAGTAGTAGTAGTAGTAGTAGTAGTAGTAGTGGTGGTGGTAGTAGTAGTAGAAGTAGTAGTAGTAGTAGCAGCAGCAACAGTAATGATGGTGACAATAACATATTTTAGTTCAAAATTTCAGTGAACTGTTTTCACCAAATGGGCCCTCCCTCCATCATTCTAAACTATAACAGAGTTATGTCTTAGCAGACAGTCTTCATCAGTCACTTTGCCAAAAAATTCATTACACTGATGCTGATGTGATAATGAGCCACCTAGATGGGCTGATCCTTGGTGACAGGTATATAGCCCTTTACCACACCCATACTTGAAGTCTTCTCAATCTGGTAGGACCTACAAGAGTTTGCCTTTGTCTGGCGTGGTCTTCAGCTAGCCAGTGTTCCTTCCATGCCATGATGAGGCATCAAGGCAAAATATTAGTGCGAGACTAATAATAACAATGGTTATAGTTATTCGTGATTACAGTCCTGCTCTGCTCTACTTGTACCTCACTTGGAACATTGTGTTCAGTTCTGGGTGCCACATTGACTCTCCCTCTTCCCCCTACTAGACTGTGAGTTCCTTGAGGTGAGGGAATAACTTTCGCCTTTTTTGTATCACCAATGCTTAGCACAGTGCTTGGCACAGAGTAGGTGCTTAAAAATAACAATAATTATAATAACTAGCATGTATATAGTACCTACTATATGCCAGGCAGTATGCTAAGTGCCTTATAATTAACATCTCATTTGATCCTCACAACAATCCTGGGAGGTAGGTACTATTATAATCCCCATTTTACTGTTGAGGAAACTGAGACAAATCGAAGTTAAGTGACTTGTCCAGGGTCACACAGCTAGTAAATGTCTGAGGCTGCATTTGAACTCAGGTCGAACTCTAGGTCCAACTGCCTCATAAATAAATGCTTGTTGATTTGACCTGAACCTTGACTAACTGAAGTACGTACAAATGGTGAGAGGACTGGAGGTCATGCAATATGAAGTTCTGCTGAAGGAATTGAGGATGTTTAGCTTGGAGAAGAGAAGATTCAGAGAAGACATGAGAGTACCTTCAAGGATCTGAAGATCTGTCATGTGGAAGAGGGATTAGCTTGTACTTCTTGGGCCCAGAGGGAAGAAATAGGAACAATGGGTGGAGACTGCAGAGAGGCAGATTTAGACATGAAAACTCCAACAATTTGAGGTATCCCAAAGTGGAATGGGCTGCCTCCAGATACTGTGGGCTCCTTCTCACTTGCTCTTGCCAATCAGAGACTGGATGGCAAGCTACTCTGAATTCAATCATCACTGACCTTGACCTTCAGTAGACACGATAACAGCTGATATTTATATAGTATTTCAAAGTTGCAAAGCACTTTCCATACCTCATCTCTTTGAATATCCCCACAATTCTGTACAGAGTTCTATAGGTTTTATTGTTGTCATTGTACAGATAAAGAAACCAAGGCTCCTAAAAATTGAATAAGTACTATGTGGTCACATAGCTAGCAAGTGTTAAAGGTGGGACTTAAATCCAGGTTTTGCTGACTCCAAGTCCAACACTCTGGATATCACATTGACTGTTCTTTGTGAAGGGAGGCATAGAACAGCAAAAAACTATGTTGAAATATACAGTGTGGCAGCAAGAAACAAAAGTGGCTAAAGTTTTATTAAATACTTAGAAACCTCACATGCAAGGGTGTACTAGAGCCAACCCAAACCACCTCTGGAGAGCTGATTGTTAAATTTTCAATGGGAGTATTTACAATTCTGAAATTAGCAAATGCTACAAATCATGTTTTTTTTCTTGTTTTGTTGATTGTGTAGACTTAAAGTGCTAGAGAAAATGTTGATAATACATATTAAACTTAAAAGTGTATCAAACATACTCCCCCCCACCAATGGATTGTTAAATATTTAGCAGCACTTCCCTGCTTATAGTTGTACCTTGCGAATACTACCAAGTATAAACAAGAGACTGAGAGGCACTGTACTGACAAAGACCAAATAATATTCTTTTTTTTAAAAAAAGAAAATTCCTGCATCTTAACCCAAAAGAAACAATTAACCCAACAAGAAAACAATTTTGAGATAGAAGTTATCCCAGAATTAGCACCATCAACTGGTTAGGGCAAAAGTGAGAGTGAATATTAAATCAGAAGAAAGGGTAAAAACGAGAAGATACTCTTTTAGCAAACTGTCAAGTCAGGGAAAAAAATGAGAAAAGGAACAAAAGTAAAGGACTATTATGAACATATTTATAGCAGCTCTTTTTGTGGTGGCAAAGAACTGGAAACTAAGGGGATACCCATCAATTGGGGAATGGCTGAACAAATTATGGTACGGGAATGTAATGGGATACTAATACTATGTAGTGCTATAAGAAATGATGAGGGGGTATGTGGTAGGAACAACATCCTAATCCCTCCCTCAAGCAATTTAGGCTAATTTTTCCTTAAAAGGTATGAAAACCTCCTCAATTCTTGGTTGGATCAGATGACTAAAGGTTCAAGCCTCATCAACTGAGTACGGAGCTTCCAGACTCTGTTGCTTGGCTGGTGGATCATGAAGGATATGAGAGTCTTAGAAGCCTTGCTCAGATGAATCAATTCAAGATGTCCTCAAAGCCTGTCCTTGTGGGATACTCTTCTCCTATTGTGGCTCAGTAAATCTTTTTTTGTTATCTATTGAATGATCCACAAGTATTGCATTTTATTTCAAAATTTTTTTGAAAGTAAATTACTATCACAATTTCTCAGACAACTTTACTGCAAAATATTCACAATGAAGAAACTTGAACTGGCTCAGCAGTCAATATTTCATCTCCTAACTAAGATAAGATTTAAATGCCAAGGACAACATTGATTTGTAGCATAAACTCTTCTTTGCAGAACATTATGGAAGCATACAACAGAAGATTGTGAACAGTATAATCTCATGAAACAATTTGAAAAACAACATAAGGGCAACTGAGCCTGTAGAGAACTTAGCATAACCTCTAGCTATTATCACTTTATATTGTGATCCAGCCAGATCATTCCAAGAGCATTTATAGACGGGAATACAACAGTCATAAAAGGAACAGATCTTTGAATGTTTCCATAGTCATCCATGCTCATCAACAATGAGAGTAGAGCCTCTACCTACATAGAAACTCTATTATAATTTCAGCAGTTTGTGAGGAAGGTTTATAAAGGTACTTCAAAGGGTAAAGTTAGGGAAAGCATCAGTTTCTAATTAAATATGGAAAAATTCTGTGACAAAATTTAGGTGGAAAAATTATAGATGCTCAGGGATTCATTCTCTCTCTTTTGTTTCTTAAAATAATGATTTATGTTAAAAATATTTTGTTTTAATCAGCCAAGATCTGCTTTCTTGCCCTCCCATCCTTAACTGAGAACACAAGAAAAACAAAAACTCATTACAAACATATGTAATCAATCAAAACAAATTTCCACATTTGCCATATAAAAAAATTGTCTCATTCTGCAATGAATACTTCACTTCTCAAAAGGTAGGTAGCATGTTGTATCATTAGTCTTCTGGATTCCTGTTTGGTCATTGTGCTGATAAGAGCTAAGAACAGAAATATTCCATCACATTTATGTACCATAACTTATTCATCATTCCCATTCTTTTAAGCCTCAAAAGGAACTATAAATATTTTTGTACATCCTTAGATTTTTTTTTGGTGTAGAGCTAATCCCTTCCTTAATCTGTCTTTTCTCTTATTACCTTTCCCCTTCTCCCCTTTCCCTCTAATTTCTCTCTTAAGTGACATGTATTTCTGCAATATATAACTGTGTGTATATTTATTCTTCCTTCTTTTGACCAGTTCAGATGATAGTGAGGTCAAGTGTCATGTATTAGCTTCTTCCCTGACCCCTCCTTTTTCTTTTATAGGTATCTACTTGTATGAACAGATTATGTGAGATAATTTTCTGTAACCTTCTTTTATCTCCATCCCCCATGCTAAAATGTATTCATCTTCTCCTCTCTTTTCATTCTTTTCTTAAGATCTTAACATCATCAAGACATAACAAAACCACTCTTGGGCCTTCTAACTCCAGGGCTGATGCTCCAGTCATTGTATTATCTAGCCACCTCTAGGCCTTCTTTAATTGGACTTTCTTTATGAAATGTGATGATGATAGGATTCAAAAAGAATATGTGTGTCATCTCCCCATGCTTGAATGTTAACAGTTCATGTTTGTTTAGTCCTTTATCATTGTTCATTCATGTTTGCCTTTTTTGTGTTTCTCTTCACTCTTGTGTTTGAACTTCAAAATTTCTCTAAGGCTCTGGTCTTTTCATCAGAAATGCTTGGAAGTCCTCTATTTCATTAAAGATCTATTTTTCCCCCTTGTAGCATTATATTGTTTTACTGGATAAATTATTATCGGCTGTAAACCATATCCTTTGACTTTTGGGTTATCATATTCCAAGATCTCTGCTCCTTTATGATGCTGGCTGCTAAATCATGTGTGATCTTGATGATGGTTCCTTGGCATTTAAAATTCTTTCTTTCTGGCTGTGTTTAGGACTTTTTCTTTGATTTTGAAGTTCTGGATTTTACTATGATTTTCCTAGGAGTTTACATTTTGAAGTTTCCTTTAGGAGGTGACCAATGTTATTGGTCGTCTTCTTTTTTTTTTTTATGTTAATATGTGATTTTTTAAATGACTTGTTTATTTACTTTTAGTTTACAAGATTCAGTTCCACAATCACTTGAGTTTCAGATTTTCT
>CM053580.1:35975617-35989352 GCA_028627135.1 Pseudochirops cupreus | reverse complement strand
AGGAAGAAAGGAAAAGAGTGAAGAAAAGGAAGGAAGGAAAGAAGAAAGGAGGGAAGGGAAGGGAAGGGAAGGCAAGGCAAGGCAAGGCAAGGCAAGGGAAAAAAGAAGAAAGAAAGGAGGGCAGGAGGGAAGAAGGAAATGAAGAAGGGAAGGAAGGAAAGAAGGAAGAATGGAAAGAAAGAGACCAGGGTGCCTGGTTGAAGGTAACTGTGAGTCAGTCAAGTCTGTAGTGAATAGGACCTGTGCTGTGCGATGGCCATATCAGTAGAGAGAATGACTGGATATAACATAAAAAGGGTGTCCCCAAAGTCTAATCTAAATTTAAAGTTGCACTTTAAGACAACTTTTCAACATTGGGCACACCCTGTACTGTGGAGGAAGAATCAACAAGATTTGACATTATACGTTTGGGGGTTGGGAAAGAGGAATTCTAGAGAATGAAGACTCATTTTGAATCTGGGTGACTGCAAGAATGGCAGAAGTAGAAATTAGGAAGTTTAAAAGAAGAGTGGGTTTGAAGAGACAGATGCATTTACTTTTGGAGATGTTGAATTTAATTTTTAAAAAATTCACAAGCATTTATTAAGTACCTCCTATGTAGCAGGCAGACACAGTTAGGTGGCTCAGTGGATAGATCACCAGGCCTGGAGTCAGGAAAACAACTTCCTGAGTTCAAACCCAGCCTCAGTCACTCGCTAGCTGTGTAACCCTGGGCAAGTCACTTAACTTCTGTTTGACTTAATATACTGTAGAACAAAATGACAAACCACTCCAGCATCTTTACCATGGACAGTGTTGGTGTCCATGAGGTCCTGGAGAGTTGGATATAACTAAACAGGAAAGTACCAAGCACTGTCCTAAATGCTTTATAAATGTGATCTCACTTTCTCTTCATAACAGTCTAGGAAGTTAGTGCTATTATTAATCTCCATCTTTCAGATGAGGAAATTTAGTCAGAGATCAAGTGACTTTCCCAGGGCAAAGTCTCATTACCATTACACAAGGTCACACAGTTTTGTTATTCACTTGTTCCAGTTATGTCTAACTCTTCATGACCCCATTTGGGGTTTTCTTAGCAGACACTGGAGTGGTTTGCCATTGCCTTCTGTAGCTCATTTTACAGATGGGGAAACTGAGGCAAACAGGAATAAGTGACTTGGCCAGGGTTCAAAACTGAGAACAGAGACACAGCTCTGGGAATCATCTTCATTTAGAGCAGTGGTTCTCAACCTTCCTAATGCCATGACCCTTTAATACAGTTCTTCATGTTGTGGTGACCCCCAACCATAAAATTATTTTCATTGCTACTTCATAACTGTAATTTTGCTACTGCTATGAATCTATCTGATATGCAGGATGTATTTTCATTGTTACAAATTGAACATAACCCACAGGTTGAGAACTGCTGATTCAGAGGATACTTGGGCTCATGGAAGCTATTGAGATCAAGAATCAGTACAGAGAGAAAAGAGGGCTCAGGACAGAGCCTGGAGGTACCTACCATTGAAATGAGTTATGATTCAGTGAAGGAAACTGAGAAACAGCAAACAAGCAGGTAGGTGGAGATCCAGGAAAGAGCAATGTCCTGACACCTAGGAGAGTCCACAGCATCCAGACACAGTGTCAAAGGCTGCAGAAAAGTCAAGAAGGATGAGGATGGAAAGAACATGGGTGGCTTTGGAGAGAAATATGGAAGGACATCAAGCTACCTAAGGATTTCCTTTTGATTTCACCCAAAGTCCTGGGCTTGGGTTTCATTTCTTTTTAGAAAATATTTCAAAGATGATCCTTTTTTTTAAGATGATGCCTAAAAATAGTGATGCCAGGGACTGGCCCAAAGTAGTATGAGTTACAAACCACTCTTACTTCCTTTATTCAGTCCTCTGAAGAACACCTCTACTTGGCTAAAATTGTGCTCTAGCCGCTTGGTTCATTATTTTTTAAATTGAATTTATTTTATTCTGAACTTAAGAAATAAAACAAGTATTTCTATAACATGGTAGAATAGAAAAAAAAAGAAAATTGTATATGAAACTGTAAATCTATTATATATAACTGGCTATTTCTTTTAAATTTATTATAAATACACAATAAAGTTATCACATAACTTTCTTTTTGCTTGGTTCATTATTTAGAGGGGAGAAAAATCAAAATTTCTTGTTATGATTAAACCAGTCGTGGATTCTATGAAATTCAAATAAACATACTGAAAGGAAAATAAGTTTTTATGTGAATTTTATGACTCAGAGCAAGGCAGCTCCAGACTCATCTGGATTAGAAGAATTATCCCCAAATTGAGCAGTTCTCATAAAGCTCCAAATAAATTGGCATGACTGCTTTTAGACAGAAGGCCAGGCTGACCCCTTTCAGGACCCAATATTGAAGAAAGGCCCCTACTGGTCCCTGAGGATACCTGGAAAGCTTGTGGAAAAGATCTCATAAATGAAAGGAGAGTTCATTTGGATTCAATAAATCTCACACAGACAGATTTGGCAGACAAGTCTTTGGTGAGTCAGTTGTAGCCCAAGAGAAGGAATCAGCTTCATTAGTACATGATGGGGGTGGGGGTAGGAGAGAAGGTGACTTAGATGATAATTCATCAGAAAAAGATCTGGAGGTTTAAGTGGACCTCAAATTCCTTATGAGTCATCAGCCTCTAAGGGAGCTAATGTGATCTGAGCCTACATTAAGAGAGACATAGTACTCAGGACTATAGAGGTGAAGAGGCAGCTAGGTGAGTTAGTGGAAACAGCATTGGACCTGGAGTCAGGACAGACCTGAGTTTGAACTTGGCCTCAAAGATTTGCTAGCTGTGTGACCCTGGGTAAGTCACTTAACTGTTATCTTCCTTAGATTTTAAATGGGAAAAGTAACAATACCTACTTCCCGGGGCTGATGTGAAGATCAAATGAAATATATTTAGAGTCTTTAGCACAATTCCTAGAACATAGTATTGTTATATGAGTGCTATTGTTTCAGTTGTGTTCAACCCTTTGTGACCCCATTTTGGGGTTTTCTGGACAGTGGTTTGTCATTTCCTTCTCCGGCTCATTTTACAGAGGAGGAAACTGAGGCAAACAGGATTAAGTGACTTGTCCAGGGTCACACAGCTAGTAAGTTTCTGAAGCTGGATTTGAACTTGGGTCCTCCTGACTACAGTCCTGGTGCTCTATCCACTACACCACTAACTGCCCTCTATAAATGTCAGTCATTGTAAATATTATATTATTAATGCCAGGGCACTGGTATTGTGACTGCCCCAATCAGATTCTCTCTAAAGTGCGTTGATAGAGAATGTTCAGAGAAGGGCAACCAGCATAAAGAAAAGCATCAGGATCAAGTCATATGAGGAAGGAACCCAGAATATTTAGCCTGGAGGATATTTGAGGGAGAGATAATAGCTGGCTTTAAGCATTCAAGGGGCTCTTGTCTCCATTTAATCTCCAAGCTGGAAGGGACCTTAGACAGCATTTGCTTCTGCTGCTAACCGAACCATGAACCTCCTGTACCACAAAGCTGACCAATAGTTGAAATTGTATCTGTTGTTTTGACCTTTAAAAGGGAAATTTGGGGCAGCTAGGTGGTGCTGTGAATAGAGCACTGGGCTTGGAATCAGGAAGACTCATCTTACTGAGTTAAAATCTGACTTCAGACACTTATTAACTGTGTGACCCTGAGCAAGTCACTTAACTCTCCTTGCCTCAGTTTCCTCATCTACAAAATGAGCTGGAGAAAGAAGTAGCAAACCACTACTATATCTTTGCTAAGAAAACCCAAATGGGGCCACAAAGAGTCAGATACAACTGAAACTACTGAACAACAAGGGAAGTTGGAATAAGATCACAAATTGAGAGTTGGAAAGGTCCTCAGAATCCACCTAGTCTAACTCCCTCAATTCACAGAAAAGGCAAATAAGTCCCAGAGGTGGGAGACCTTGCCCCAGCCCACTGGTAGAAGTGTCGATGGCAAGACTCGAAGACAGCTCCTTTGCCCCCACAACCAGGATTCATCCCATTGAACTCCATTGCCTCCCAGACTTCTCCTGCTTGGCCCCCTGAGGGTAGAACTAGGAGAGAAGCTACAAAGAGAGAGTTAGATTCGATGGAAAGAAAATGTTCCTAATCCTGGAAGATCTCCAAAAGGACAAATAGTGCACAGAATTCTTCAAAGGTTGTGACCCTACTCCATGCCTCAGTTTAGCTAGCTATAAAATATAAATGCCGAATTTGATGACCCTTATGACCCCCTTTCAGGTCAAAATCTGTGATCCTATGGGGGAGAGGTGTTATGTCAGATAAAATCAATGAAAAATTATTTCAGTGCCTACTCTGGGTCAAGCACTGACTTTAGGGACTGGGTATACAAATTTAAAAAGGGATGATATTCCTTCTCCTCAAAGGACTTAAATTCTAACACATATAGAAGAGTGAGAGTCAGGGAGGGGCACTTTTGGTCCACAAAATTATAGGAAAGTAGAGTGGAGTTATAGGGGCATAAATTGACATATTCCATCCAGGTACAATGAAAGAATTAGCCTACTCATGGTTCATGACTCCAAAACTAGGGGAAAGAGGAAGAGGAAAGGGTTGGGAAGATGCGGACTGGAAAAGAGGGAGGGACTTGAAGACAGCCTGGAATTTCTTGAAATAGTTACAGGAGAGTGGGATCAGGGGGCAGAAGTAGGAAGAGCACTAGATTGGATACAAATTAAAGAGTTGACCTCTGGTCTGAGGTTCCTATCAATGCTGAGATTCTGTGATTCTTGGAATTTGGACAATAAAAAACAGATCTGCAAATTGAGCCAAGTCCAAAATGGATTTGACATGAGCCACAAAAGACAGAAAGTTTCATTTTAAAAGGCCACATTAAAAAAAAAAAGTCCTTTTGAAATCCCACTTGGACTCAGAGGCTTTGGGGCTGTTTGGTTTTCCTTTCATCAGGGTCTTTGAAAAATCAGGCCCAAACCCAATGACCTTCCTAGGGACCAGGAGCACACAAGCCTTGTGTCCTTCTTGAAAGGTGAATCCTCATGGGGGAAGCAGAAACATGACCTTTATAACAAGGCAGGTAAAGACACGGTCAGCTGCAAAGCCCAGCCCACAGCCAGCAAGCCAGCTTCAAGCCTGACATTTTCCTTCTTTGTTCCCAGTATGTGTTTATTTTTTAGAGTTCATAAAGACGATTGAAGGAAGTAAATTAATATCCTTCAATATTCATTGGCCGTTTGGGTTCCCCTGACGTGTTTGCTCTGGTTCCTGTAATACTAATAAAGGGTAGATTGTCCCACCTCTGTCAACAAGGGCCACTTGGAGTGTATATTGATTGATCAGGGATGGGGGGGTGAAGAATAACTGAAAATGATCAGCACCATGAAGAAAAGACAACTTGAAGGAAGTGTATAAGGTTGAGACAGGAGGAGGAATGGACCCAGCAGACAGATAGAGAGGAGGACATGTCGTCTTTGGCCATGAGCAAAACAAAATGCAACCAGCAGCTGAGACATTTTGAACATAAAGAAAGCCAATGTGGAGAAACAACAGGATTCTGGTTAGTTGCAATGGTTCATGGTGGCACATTTTCATCAAAGTCAAAGGATAAAGGGTACATCCCTCCTTTTTATTAAACCATTTAGGGGAGAATCAGGGAAAGTGCACTGGCTCTGGGACAGAGAACTTGGGTTCCAATCCCACCTCTGATACTTTGGGTCAGGTTCTTAATATCCCTGCATCTCAGTTTCCCCTACTGTAAATTGAACGGATGGCCCAGATACCCTCTGAGGCCCCTTCCAGCTCCAGATCTATGTTATATGTTCTATGCAAGGGGAATTGTTTGGGCATTTTAGGGGGAACCATCTATGGGCCAAAATGAAGTGCATTGATTAATTTAGAAAAATGAATATGTCACTAAGGCAATTTGAACTTCTTTAACTGTCCAGGTTAGGTGTAATTTGGTTTCATTCAGAAAATATTTCTTCAGTGCTTGCTATGCAGATCACCAAAGTAAAAAATGAAACTATCCCTCCCCTCGAGGAGCTTCTGGATGTAACTGCTTTGCTCTTCTTCAGGAAGAATTCCTTCCGCTTCCAATGCTGAGGTTTCAGCCCTATGCACAAAGTTCCTCACGCTGAATGGCTCACTTTTCTTCATTTATCTAGGGAAGCAGTTTTATCACATTCCATGACTTGGTGCCTCCCAGTAGCATAAGAAGTCAGCACTTTTCATCTTCAAAGCTCTTTGCAGCCTTTAATTAATACAAACAACCCCCTTATGAGAGAAATTAATCACAGCGTAACAGTCGCCGTTTACCCAACAGGGAGGCTGAGGTAGAAAGGCTCGAAGACTGGCCCAAAGCCACAGTCTGAACAGGCAGGGCTGAGTTGGGGAAGAGTCGGGACTTAGACTTTAGAGGGTCAGGTTTTAGCCTTTAGCATTATTCTATTTGTTCAGTTAAGGAATGCCTTTCTATTCTCATAGGGATGGAATCCTAGAATTGGAAGAGATGCTTGAGGTTATACAATCTAATCTGTTGCCCAGCAGGGGAGTGTTGGTTGTAGAACCAAAAGGCACGAGTTCAAATTCAGACAATGCCACTTACTACTGTGTTACCTTGGGTGAGGTCTCTAAGCCTTTGTTTACTTCATCTATAAAATGAAGGTGATTGAACCACATGGTTTGAGTTGAATTGAATCACCTCAGAGGCCATCTGATCTAACTCCTTTATTTTGCAGGTAATAAATTGAGCCCCAGGGAGACTAAATAATTTGGCCAAGGTTATGTGGACAACAAACATCAGAGGTGTGAGTTGAACCCACATCCTTTGACTCCAGAAGCAGGGTTCATTCCAATGTGCCCATTCCTAAGATTCCTTCTAGTTGTAAATCCATAATGCCATGTCCATTTATCCAATCCATGGGAAGGAATATTTAAGACAGAAGTTTGTTTTTCCTGGACTCATAGAAATTTCAACTTTATTACCTAACAGATAAATTCAAAATCCTCAGTCTGACATGTAAAGTTCTCCACAATATGACCTCAAAGTATCTTTCCAATAGCCAAGTGGTACAGTGGATTAGGCCCCCAGGCACGGAGTCAGGAAGACCTGAGTCCAAATCTGGTATCAGATACTTAGCAGCTGCGTGACCCTGACAAGTCATATAACCTCTGTCTGCCTCATTTGTTTCCTCATTTGTGAAATGGTAATGATGAAAGCACCTACTTCCCAGGGTGGTTGTGAATCTCTAATAAGATGATGAATATAATGCAGTTCACAAACCACAAAGTGCCATCAAAACACTAGCTATTGGGGGATCCATTGGAGGCAGTTTCTATCTTTTGGGCTATGTTGGTATGCTGCCAAAACAGTAATAACTACTCTGACACCTCTAGCACTTTAAGGCTCACATAGAGCTCCCAATAACTCTATGACACAGATAATATAAGTACTATTATTCCTGTTTCACAGATGAGGATACTGAGGTTCAGAGGTTAAATGACTTGCCTACTTGTTAAATGAGTAGCAACGTGGTACAATATAATGGAAAGAGTCTTCGGTTTGGAGTCAGAGTCAAACACTGATTCTTCTACTAGCTCTCTGTGTGACTTTAGGAAGGTGAGCCCACTTACTGGAATTCCATTTCCTCATCTGCAAGATGAGAAAATCAGGCAATTAAAAAAAAATCTCTTCTAGACTGAAATCCTCTAATGGCTGGGTATCACATCAAGAGGTATGAGAATTGAGAAAGAGTCATTGGATTTAACAGTCAAGAGATTACTAATACATGGAGAAAGCACTAAGTTTCAAAGCTTGGATCTTGTTAATTATAAGTTTCTGGGTTTTTTTAATAAGTCAATCAATAAAATTCAATTTACCAAATATTTACTAAAAGTCTTCTCTGTCCCAAGATACTGAGAATAAAAGAAAAAAAAAAGATAAAAACAGCTCCTGCCCTCAAAGAGCTTGCATTCATCTTTTATTTCTTCCCCAACCTTCCCCACCTCCACAATTAAAAAAAAAAGAAAAACAAAATTCTTGTGACAAATATGTGTAGTCAAACAAAGCAAATTCACTGGCTATTGACATAATCAAAAGAATCAATTGGTTGAATTGACCATGTAATTCTAGCATGATGTAGACACATCCATGTATAGTCAGGTGGTGCAGTGGATAGAGTTTTGGGTCTGGAGTCAGGAAGACCTTCTCTGTGAATCCAAATCTGGCTTTGGAGATTCTAGTTGTGTGATCTAAGATAAGTCACTTAACTCTGTTTGCCTCAGTTTCCTCATCTAAAAATGAGCTGGAAGGAAATGGTAAATCATACCAATATCTTTCTCAAGAAAATCCCAAATGGGGACCACAAAGAGTCAGACATGATTGAAATGACTGAACAAATAAGAAAAAGAAGGAGGAGGAGGAGGAAGAAGAAGAAGAGGAGGAGGAGGAAGAGAAGAAGGAGAAGATGGAGGAGAAGAAGGAGAAGAAGGAGGTGAAGAAGGAGAAGGAGGAGGAGGAGAAGGGGAAGAAGGAGAAGAAGAAGGAGAAGAAGGAGAAGAAGGAGGAGGAGGAGGAGGAAGAGGAGGAGGAAGAGGAGGATGAAGAGGAGGAGAAAGAGGAGGAGGAGGAGAAGAAGAAGAAGAAGGAGAAGAAGAAGGAGAAGAAGGAAGAAGGAAGAAGAAGAAGAAGAAGAAGAAGAAGAAGAAGAAGAAGAAGAAGAAGCAGCTTGGGATTTAGGGATGATGCAGTTATGGGTACAGTTAAGAAAACATTATGGAATCAGTGGTCTTGAGTTCAAATCCAAACTCTGCCACTGACTAGCTGTGTGACTTGCCTTCTATGGCCTTTGGTTTCCTCATCCGTGAAATGAAGTTATGGCACATGGTCTCTGAGGTCCCTACCAGCTCTAAACCCAAGAACCTGTAAATTAAGGATCGTCTCCATATAAGAAATGAGAGCCCCACGTTTTGATCTTTCTTCTACCACTGAATTACAATGTGATCTTGCCCAAATGGGTTTTGCAACCACAGCTATCCTGCAAAGGAAGAAATCCCCACTCCAGCATTTATAAAAGTGATCATGAAAAGCAAAGTAGTGTAATGGTTAGAGGGCTGGCCTCAGCCAGTCCACAAATGGACAGAAGATTTGGAGTCAGGTTCTACCTCTGACACATACTGACTATGTGACCCTAGAAACATCCCTTAATCTCACAGCCTCTGCTCTGGGGTCCCTGGGCTCTGAAAGGTCAGTTTTCATGACACTTGTTGACTGTTCCATACCATGCCCTTCTTCACTTATAGTTGCTCTTTACACACCCCATTATAATGAAAGCTCCTTCACTGTAGGAACTTCCTTGCTTGTGTTTGTACCTCCAGCACTTAGCACGGTGCTTGGAACACAGTAAGTACTTAATAAGTGTTCTATTTGTATATCACATATTTCTCTAAGAATATAAGCTGAAAAATGATTATTGAGTAGAATTGGTGGAAGGAGAAATAACTCTGTACCACCACCCCCCAGGAAAAAAAAATAAGAATGAGAAAGACAGAATCTATGAAGGAAATTAAACTCTTTAGGGGGGCCAGACCATGGGATGGATTGAGAAGGTACTATGGGAATATCAAATAGTAGTGAATTTTCTTTCATAGGCAATGATTTCAATGTATCCCACAGTGCCTAGTACACAGTAAGCCAGTGATTCTCAACCTTCCTAATGCTGCAACCCTTTAATACACTTCCTCATGTTGTGGTGACCCCCCAACCATAAAATTATTTTTGTTGCTACTTCATAACTGTAATTTTGCTACTGTTATGAATCTATCTGATATGCAGGATGTATTTTCATTGCTACAAATTGAACATAACCCACAGGTTGAAAACTGCTGCAGTAAGCACTTAATAAATGCTTACCTAACTAGGTGCAGCTAGGTGAAAACGGGAGTTAGATTTCTGTATGCTAATATTTTAGGGATGATCTGAAGACCTTTTGGTTTACTGGACTGGGTGCCTCCTAAGGAGCTGTCCAGCAAATCAAAAATTTCCCAGATCACCTCTGTTACACTAAAAGAAAGAACCTGAACCTTATATATGCTGCCGTTGCCCCCTGCTTCCTACCCTAAATGCAAATGTGCTATCAGGGTTTCAAATAGTACATTGACCTTAGAGAAGAAGTCATTAGCCAGACCCCTAACTCTGATCTCCCTCCCAGCTCTGCCAAGCTGGGAAATGAGAAACTCCCAGAAAAGTAAAGAGAAGGCTTTCTACATGGATTGTCCACAATGGACTTGTTTATTGAAGGTGGGGGGGGGGGAACAACAAAAAACAAAAACCATGTGAAGCCAGAAGGAAGATGCCTGATGAGATTAGTGCCCAAAATGTTAGAAATAAATTCTGAGGCAGTTAGGCGGTTCAGTGCATAGCACAACAAACTTGGAGTCAGGGGAACCTGAATTCAGATTTGGCCTCAAACATTTATTAATTGTGTAACCCTGGGCAAGTCACTTGACATGTAATGTTCACCTTCCTACTCAATAAAATGGGGATAATAACAGCAACTGCCTCCCAAAGTTGTTATGAGGAAAAGTGCTTTGCAAACCTTAAAGTGCTATAGAAATGTTAGCAGCTCATCCATCAAATTGTTCTGCAATGTGAGGATCTTGATCCTCTTTTAAAGTGTTCTGTCTTGGTCCTTTTTGATCCACTTGACCCTGTCTTGGTCCTTTATGATCCACTTGATCCTGTCTCGGTCCTTTTTGATCCACTTGATCCTTTCTTGGTACTTTTTGATCCGCTTGATCCTGTCTTGATCCACTTGATCCTTTTAGAGAGGGTCCAGAGGAAGACATCCAGTATGGTAAAGGGGCTTTGAGTTCATATCACATGGTGATCACTTGAGGAAACTGGGGATGCTTGGCTTGGAGAATAGAAGATTCTCCTCTTCTGCTCTCAAGCCTCACCCTCTCATTTGGAGATCTTGCCTCTTATTTTATGGAGAAAGTTGATGCCATTCGTTGTAAGTTCCCTCTTCTCCTCCCTTCATCTTAAAACACCTTGACATCATCTCCTACATTCTCTTCTGACAATGAAGTGCTTTTCCTTCCTTCTCTTGGTGCCCCTCATCTCTCACACAAAATATACAAACGCATATCTTTATCTATATATCTGTATATGTGTTTGTGTATATAAATATATATATACACACACATATGTATATAAAAGTATATATGTGTGTATACATACATCATGTATCACCACAGTAAGGATAATTGGAAGGAGACAGGCTACACACCTGTGGAATGGCATGGAGCAGGGTAGGGAATGGAATGAAAACAAGAAAAAGTAAAAGTTCACCTATCACAACTGGAGGACTCAGTGTTAAGGTCCAGGTTATGGGTGGGGAGGAGGTAGAGGGGATCAACTCAGAAGAGAAAGCTGTAAAACAAGATTGGGATTTAGCATGGAGAAATGGTCAATTTACAGCAAAAATCCACCTATCAGAGCAGAGGAACTCAGGGGCAGAGCCCGGATTACCAGCGAGGACAGAGAGGGAAATAATTGTTGTTGTACATGATGATGATCCTTTGTTTTTGAAGGGAACCAATGACGTCGGTGTCTTGACTTGCTTGTGAATTGGATTTAAGTGAGGCAGAGCTGGACAAAATCATCAGCCTCACACTCTCCTCCAGTGCACGAGTAGAGAAAACGTGGCAAGCTGGGAAGCAATTCCAGAAATCATCTCATGAAATATCCTCATTTTAAAGATGAAGAAACTGAGAAGCAGAGAGGTGAAGTAATGATTAAGCACATACCAATTCAATAAACATTTATTAAAGGGGGCAGCTAGTTGGTGCAGTGAATAGAGCACTGGCCCTGGAGTCAGGAGGATCTGAGTTCAAATCCGAGCTCAGACACTTAACACAAAAACTAGCTGTGTGACCTTGGGCAAGTCACTTAACCCCAATTGCCTTACCTTCCCCCCTCCAAAAAGCAAAAAAAAAAAAAAACCACACAAAAAATTAAACATTTATTAAGCACCTATTCTGTACCAGGCACTATGCTAAGCATTGAAGTAATTGCCCAAAGATCAAGGCAATAAATGGCAGAACCAAACTTTGAACCTGGTCCTCTGACTCCAGATCCAGAAGTCTTCATTGAGAATTTTCAGCAATGGCTCTAAGAGGAATTATTCATCACCTGGTGGTTACCCTAATGATGAGCTGGCTCTGCATTTAGGTACATTGGTCCTTAGAGGAAAGCTGCAGCAGCTATTTCTACATTTATACTCAAAGTCTTTTCAGTGTAGGATCTGCTAGCATTTGTTTTCTGCTGTGGTAGATTTCAAGATTCCTGGGTTAGCTTACACCACGAAAAAGAATTTTGGAGAGCAATCTGGAATTATGCCCAAAGAATTATTAAACTGCCTATACACTTTGCCCCAGAAATATCACTACTAGGCATATTTCCAAAGATGATTAGGGAAAAAGGAAAAGAACCTATATGTCCCAAAATATTTATAGAAACTCTCTTTGTGGTGGCAAAGAACTGGAAACTGCAGGGATGTGGGAAGTTGGGGAATAGCTGAACAAATTGTGGCATATGATTGTGATCAATACTACTGTGCTATAAGAAATGATGAGCTCAATGACCTTAGAAAAACATGGATAGATTTGCACAAAATAATGAAGAGTGAAATGAGCAGAACCAAGAGAACATTGTATACAGTATTAGCAATTTTGTTTTAAGAACTTTGAGTGACTAAGTCATTTTGACTATTACAAATAACCAATTTAACTACAAAGGACATATTAAAGAAGAGATTATCTGCATCCCAAGAAAGAACTGATAAATAGAAGTGTGCACAGAATGGTTTTACATATATATATGCATATTTGTGCCCAATGGGAGCCATCTCTAGGATGGGGAGGGAAGGAGGAAGAAAAAAAAGGGGAAAAAAAGAAAGTTACATGTTAACTTTATTATAAATTTAAAAGGAATAGCAAGTTGTACAAAACATATTTGCATTTCATGTACAATCATCTTTATTTCTCTATTCTATGTTATAGAAATGCTTGTTTTATTTCTTAAATTCATGACAAAATAATATAATTTTTTTAAAAAAAGAAAAGGCACCAGAGAAAAATTTTGGTGAGACTCTGAGTCTATACCTAAATATCTCTATGTCTATGTCCATTCCTATGTCTATGTCTATGTATTATCTATATCTATGGCTATATGTATTTCTACTGCTATGCCTACACCTTTCTCTACATCATGTGTAGCTGTATCTACATTATCTGTATCTATAACTATAGTCATAGCTATATCTAGCAAACAATCAACAGATTATATCTACTGACAGTGGTTTTTATTAGATGCCAGGTATTGTGCTGGACACTTTGGATAAAAATATAAAGAAATAATCCTTACTTTTGTAAGGCTTACTATTGAATAAGGAAGAAGACAAGGATGTGGATGTACATGATACATATATTTTATATACATATGTGTATGATGTCTATCTTATTTGTATGTATGTATGTAGACACATTATAAACATTGTATATGTATATATAGTCAAATATAAATAAACAAAAGATGGTTTGAGAAGAACATTTACAACTGTGAAAACACTTTGTGTAGAAGGTGAGATCTGAGCTGTACATTGAAGGAAGAGAAGGATTGATTCTATGAGGCAGTGGGAAAGAGGGAGCAATATCCCATAGATATCTATGTCTGTATTGATATG
>CM053580.1:35950601-35975517 GCA_028627135.1 Pseudochirops cupreus | reverse complement strand
ATATAAAATATATAAAAATATATAATATATTCCACATAATAAAATTACATGGAATATTTTATAATTATAGAACATATTTATAAATATATCACCTATCTGCATCAATATTGATATCCATATTTATATCACTATACAAAATACTGATAACTAGAATATGTTTATAGGATAGTAACCAGTCTGGTGTTGGGCACTAGGAATACAAAGCCGAACAATGAAGCAGTCTCTGCATTCAGTGAGCTCACGTTCTAAATCATAACATGAAGAATTAAACTGAACCAAGAGAGAAGTCCAGTGGACTCTGAGATCCATATAACAAATGGCTTGATGTAGCAGGCAGAAGAGCTAATGTTATCTTGGAATGCATTAAGAGAGGTATGGCCTCTGGGAATGAAGTGGTGATACTCCCATCATCTCCTGTCCCAGAAAGACTTCATTTCATGTGCTGCATACACTTCCAGGCACCACATTTTCAAAAAGACACTGAGAAGCTGGAAAGCATTCAGAGTATAGCAGCCAGAGTAGAGAAAGACCCAAGTAATTACTTGAAGGACCTAGGTGTATTTCATCAGGAGAACACTGGATGGAGAAGGGTGAATGTAGCAAGTTATTTTCAAGTATCTGAAGGGATGTCACTTGGAACTGGATCTGCTTTTCCATGCAGAGCAGAAACAAACACAACAGGTAGAATTTGCAGTAGCTAAATAAGCGTTTAATCAAGAGCAAATGTCTTAACCATTTCAACTCCCTAAGAGTGGACCAGTCCACCTCAGGAGCTGGCCCCTTGCGAGAGAACTTCCAGCAAAGAGTAGGTAATGACTTCTCTCTTTTTTTTTTGGAGGGGGGAAGGCAGGGCAATTGAAGTTAAATGACTTGCCCAAGGTCACATGGTTAGTAAATGTTAAGTGTCTGAGGCTGGATTTGAACTCAGGTCCTCCTGACTCCAGGGCCAGTGCTCTATTCACTGCACCACCTAGCCACCCAAGAGGCAATTCTTTTTGCAGGAATGTTTTGGGACTAAGTGCCCACTAAGATTGACTATAATTCTGTGATTCTGTGAACCTGAAGAAGAGAAGGTTTAGGTAGGACATGATAGCAATCTCTAAATATTTAAAGGGTCATCATGTGGAAGAGGGATTTGACTGGTTTGACTAGAACTTTTTAGCCCAAAGGGCAGAAATGGGAGCAGTGGGTGGAATTTAGAGGGAGGAAAACTCCCATTTAGCTGAAGGAAGTGTCCACATAATTAGAGCTATCCAAAAGAATGAGTTGTCAATTGCTAGATGTCTCCAAGGGAAATCTAGCTGGGCATGTTGCAGAGAAGATTCATTATTTGGATGGGCATTAAACTACATGATTTTTGCAATCACCTCTAACTCTTAAAGTGATGTGGTAAAAATTTAGCAAGGAATAAAAAAGACCAGGGAAACCCCAAACTTTGAAACATATGACACATAGAATTCTTTTTATCCTTGGGTTGGGGAACAGAATCACAGCATTTGAGAGTTGGAATGAACCTCAATGGTCATCCAAACCAATCCCCCACTGGAACATACCTAAACACTGAACTAGCCCCATTGTTTCTTTGGTGGGGGACCTATCAACCTATAAGATAATGACTTAACCAAAGCTTTTGCTTCTTCACAGCCAATATCATTGGATGAGATGGCCTGAGTCCCAGAGTTCACCATGGACATGTAAAACAAGAATATTGTTCTTGCAGATTGGAGATGAGGTAAGGAGGATGTTAATTAAAGATGACCTAAACACTCTTAATATTTACCTCCTTATTTCCTCCAGCACTTCAGGTGGAAGGAGAAAAAAAAATAATTTTTTAATATACTTCTTCAATAGAAGCAGACCTGGTTTCATGATGCCATCAACTTTCCTCTGTGACATTTCACTCCATTGAGCTAATGTCAGAACTTTGCTTTCAATACCATAAAGAACAAACTGAACAGAGCTTTGGGATCCTTGGTATCACTTCTTAGCCATCAGCAAGCTAATAAAGTCTGGAAGATTGAGATCAGGCAAAACTCAAACAAAACAACTCATTAAGAGTGTTAAAACAAATGCTTGGTTCAGGGTGGAATTGGGTCTAGGAAACAAGATGGTTTAAAAAAAAGGAGGGAGGGAAGAGAGAGAAATTTTTTTTTAAATGAAAAACCCAGAAGGAAATACTCTAATTGAAAAACTGGTAGCAGAAGACACTGTATAGTTAAAGTAGCGTCTTATCAGAAAATTAGCAAAATGTAATTTTTATTGGATTTTATAGATGTTATTTTTAACCACATCAAAAAAAATCCCACCTCGTGGCTATTGGCACAAACTGTCATAATTACTGCGATTTGAAGTCTCCGCTCTGGAATGACTGTTCTGATCATTATCTCCTCAGGCTCAGCCCGTATTAGTCAAGCAGCCCAGAGAAGCAGCTCCTGTTTTCATACCTGCCCTGGACTTCATTGGTCTCTTTTATCCCGTTCCATTCTTAACTATATTGAAGTTTTTTTTTCTTCCTTCTACCTGAAACACTGGAAGAAATCAGGAGGTTAATATTAAGAGTGTTTGGGTTATCTTTAATTAACATCCCACTCACCTCACCTCCAATCTGCGAGCAAATGGTTTTATTTTTGTTCTATTTTTACATTTTCCTGGTGAACTCTAGCCTATTTAATATATAGACTAAATTCTTAGCACATTATACATGTATATATATTCTGGTGAATACATGAGAACAATTGCTACTGCTAAATTAAGAAAAAGGGGTTGTGGGGTTTTTTAAATGTCCTCAAACTGCCATTTAATGTGATCAGTGCATCTCACAAGAAGAAAATTGGTTAAAATACAGCCACCTAATGAAAAATCTCATATATGAATACATGACATCAGGGAAAATCATTTCTAATCAAAGAAGTTTCATGAAAAACTTTTCTTCATTTGTGACCTTTTTCAGCATTTTCTCTTGGCAGATTAGAAGCTTGTCTGGAAGCATGGGCCAACCCTAACCAGTGGGGAATCATATGCACAATGTGAAGACTAAGGACATTACCATAGAGTAATGGATGTTCTATATGGATCGTGGGATCCTAGAGGACCACAGATCCAGAGCCTGAAGAGACCTCAGAGGCCATCTAGTGCAATTCCCCTCATTTTAGCATTGAGGAAACTGAGGCCCCAGGATATCTTAGGACAAAGTATGTTAGACATAGAACACCAGAGCTGGAGGCATAGAACATAAGATCATAGAGTTAAGACTAAAAGGAACCTCAGAAGTCATTGAGTTCAACACTGCCATTTTATAGGTGAAGAAAGTGAGGCCCAGGTACATTAAGTGACTTGCCCAAGGTCACACAAGGAAGTTGACAGAGGCAGAATTAGGTTTTGGAGCTGGAAGGACCTTTGGGATGTCAAGATGTTAGAAAATCAAACATGGAACATTAGAATTGGAGAGGATTGGAGAACATTAGAATATTATACACAATGATGTTAACGGTTATACAACATTTGCAAGTTTGCAAAGTGTTTCTTATATACTACTTCCCTGGTATCTCATAACATCCCTGTGAGGTAGGTACACCGGTATTATTATTATTCCCATTTTTCAAAAAAGAAAATCTGAGCTCAGGGAGGATAGGTAATTTGCTCAGGGTCACATAGCTTATAAGTATCAGAGTCAAGATTTGAATGCAGGAATTCAGTTGTTCTTGACTCCAAGGGCATCCCTTCACCTTGTCCAATAGACCACACTGCCTCACAATGTAGAATACAAGAGCAGGAAGTGAGACTAGAACATTAAACAAAAAAGCCAGAGATGGAAGGAACCTCATAACATTAAACAACACACTGGAGCTGGAAGAAATCTTAGGGATCTCATCCCATCTTCCTTTTGTAGATAAAAAACCTGAGACCCAGAGAGGTCACACAGCTAATTCTGGATTGTAAAGGATTATAAAGAACTGATTGTTTACCTCATGGAAGATATGTATCTCTCTAGGCTTTGGAATCCTTAAATATGGAATTTACAGTACCTTAGGGTAGTTTAAATGACAGTTTTCTGAAGTGGTCAAGATTAGATAAATGAGGAGAAGGAGAAGAAGGAGAAGAAGGAGAAGAAGGAGAAGAAGGAGAAGAAGAAGAAGAAGAAGAAGAAGAAGAAGAAGAAGAAGAAGAAGAAGAGGAGGAGGAGGAGGAGGAGGAGGAGGAGGAGGAGGAGGAGGAGGAGGAAGAGAAAGAAGAGGAGGAAGAAAAGGAGAAAGAGATTGAGACTCAAAATCTTACAAAAGTGAATGTTGAAAACTGAAAATAAATAAATGAAATTTTAAAATTAAAATGTTTAAAATAAAAAAAGAAAAAAGAAGAGAAAGATAGGATAGAGGAAAAAAGAAGAAGGTGGTAGGGAGAAGGAATATGGGGAAGAGAAGAAAGATAGGGAACAGGATGGGGAAGGGGAAGAAGATGGGGAAGAGGAAGAAGATAGAAAAGGGGAAGAGAAAAAAAGCAAAAGGAAGGTGAGGAAAAGGTAGGAGGAAAGAGAGAAAAAGAAAGAGGAAGATGAATATGATGATATTCTTGGAGACAAAGTATGCCATTAGTTAAGTTGGAGTGAATAATGCAGTGCTAACGTTTTTTTAACCACAAGCTTCAAAAAAAAGTAATACGTCCTGCAATAATTATAAAAGAATCCTCTTCACAACACTTTGCATTGGTAATTTTTTTTATCAATGGACTTTGTTCAGTTTTGGTTCACTGCTTGAATTGAGATGTGTGGGCTTTGAAAACCACCAAGAGTTAAGCAATAAAAATGATTAAAGGTTTGACTAATAAGCCCTTCCAATAAAGGTTAAAGGAACTGGGTTTATCAGCTTAAAGAAGGCAAGACTAAGAGGAAACCTAATACCAGTCATCAAGTGTCTGAAGTGTTATTATAGAGTCAGCAGTGAGTAAATGTTCTTTGTTCCCATTGAGAGCAGTACAATAATTCATGGGCTTAAATTACCATAGGATAATTTTAGGTTAGACATTGGGAAGAACTTCCTCATAAGAGGTGAGACATTAAAATATCTTACCAGAACAAATGGGAGTCCTGGGAAGACATTTAAGAATAGCCTAGGCAGCTGTGATGCTGGAGAGCAGCTTCAATGGAATCCTTTAGAGATATCTCTTAAACTTTCTTTTCTTTAACTCCTTAGTTCTATCAATTATGGTTTTTTCTTTAAATTGCATTAGATTTCAGCCTCTTTAGGAATGATGAGATGATGCAATTCTCAGCTCTACAAAATTGGTCTTTAAAGGGTCAACCTCAAGCACATGGAGTGTTGATGAGCCTGGAATCTTAGAAGAGGAAAATGAAGAACACTGAAAAAAGAACTTTGAGTTCAGAGTGTGTTGAGGACAGATAATCAGGGCAATGGTCTTGAGTCTATGTTATGTGAGGAGCAGTGGAAGGAACAGGGACTTAAGAGAAAAGAAGACTCAGGATGAAAACAAAAGATTCTTCAAGAATTTGAAGAACTGCTGTGTGGACGTACACCAGATTTATT
This sequence comes from Pseudochirops cupreus, assembly GCA_028627135.1. NCBI lineage: Eukaryota > Metazoa > Chordata > Mammalia > Diprotodontia > Pseudocheiridae > Pseudochirops > Pseudochirops cupreus. Next base: position 35,969,980 of record CM053580.1, on the reverse strand, counting down.
CCAATTGACCCCAGAACACACAACCAGGAGCAATGGGAAGAAATCACAGGGGCAAATTGAGGTTTAGCATCAGGAAAAATTTCACAATAATAAGAGGGTTTAGGATTGTACAAGGCTGCCTCAAGAGATGGTTTAGCATCAGGAAAAATTTCACAATAATAAGAGTGTTCTAGGATTGGACAAGGCTGCCTCTTTCTTGGTTATCTTTAAGAAGAGATTGGATAGATGGCCACTTACTTGTAGGATGTCTTATAATGGGATAGATTTTGTTTATGAATTGGACTAGATCATCATTGAGGTTCCTTTAGCTTTCAACTTCTGTAATTTTGTGATTCTGTGAAGTGACTTGCCGAAGGATAGACAGTAAATAGAAAAATCAGGACCTCAATCCAGATCATCTGACTTTAAATCTAAAGCCTTTTCCACTGTAACACAATGAAGGGTTAACTTTTTCATTCATTTGTTCATGTTCCTATTCCTCTATTCTCCAATAACTTATAAAACATCTATTATGTTCTACATGTTGTACCGGGGCATTGGAGAAGATGCAAATTGCATCCAAAGATAAATGGTGCAGTCCTTGTCTTCAAAGAGCTTATAAATAAAATCTGTCGTAAGGAGGGAGGAAGGGAGGAGCTCTCTGTAGGAACCTGATGTGTGGATGCAGTGGGAATTCACTATTGGCTTTGATTCTAAAAGACATATGAAGATGGATGGAAGCTCAAGAATTTAAGGAAGAACACAATCAAGTACCTGCCAAAAGAATTTTGGTGACTCTGATACTCAGAAGGAGATGAAATTCTTTATGTTGTTGTTGTTTAGTGGTTTCAGTCATGTCCAACTCTTCATGGCACCATTTGGGTCTTGGGTCATTTCTTGGCAAAGATACTGGCGTAGTTTGCTGTTTCCTTCTCCAGTTCATTTTACAGATGAGGAATTTGATGTAGACAGAAGTTAAGTGACTTGTTCAGGGTCACACACTAGCAAGTGTCTGAGATTAGATTTGAATTCAAGTCTCTCTGACTCCAGGCCTGGCACTCTAGCCGCTGCATCACCTAGATGTTTATAAAACCTAACAAAAGAGGAAAAGCAAAGAGAGGGCAAGAGAAAGAAAGTTACCTTGATCTGAATATAGAGTGAGTGAGATAATGGATAATGGCTTTCAGAGAAGAGGCAGAGCTAGTCACCCTTTTCTCCTCATCTTTTTTTCTGTACTAAGAGGAAACATCTTCAGACTGGGAAAGATAGAATGGAGAGGAATAACAGGAAATTGAAAAGTGAAGATGAGAAGAGATGGTAAGAGGGCACTCTGCAGTCCTCCTTGAGTATAAGTCAATAGAGCCAGAGAAATTACAGTCCAAGGTAGTAACACATCCCTAACATGCTTTAAGGTTAACAAAGCACTTTTCTCACAATAACACTGGGAGTTAGGGAGTGAAATGTGAAGTCTGAAGAGGTCAGTGCTCATGGTCATCCAGCTAGTAAATGTTAGAACAGAGATACACATTCAGATCTGCTGACTCGATTAGACAGCTAACAAAGGCAGAGAGGTGATACGGTGAATACAGCTCTGGGCCTGGAGTTAGGAAATGTTGAGTTGCTTTTCAGTTGTGTCTGACTCTTCATGACCCCATTTGGAATTTTCTTGGCAAAGATATTGGAGTGGTTTGCCATTCCCCTTTCCAGACCATTTTACAAATGAGGAAACCGAGGCAAATAGGGTTAAGTGACTTGCCCATGGTCACACAGCTAGTGACTGTCTGAGGCTGGATGTGAACTCAGGAAGATGAGTCTTCTTGACTTCAGGACTGGAACGCTGTCCACTATGCCACTTAGCTGCCCTAGGAATTAGGAAGACCTGAGTTCAAATCTGACCTCAGACACTTGCCAGCTATTTGGCTGTGACCAAACCACTTGACTTCTGTCTACGTCAGTTTCCTCATCTGTGAAATAAGGATAATCATAGTACCTCCCTGCCTGTCAGGGTGGTTGTGAAGGTAAAATGAGATTATATTTGTAAAGTGCTTTGCAAGCTTAAAGCAGTATATAAATGATAACTATTATTATTCCAAGTCCACTGCTCTTTCCACCTGGCCTCTTTCATTCTAAAAGGATTTTCATACATGGCTATTGACCTACTGTGAGTGAGTCTGAAAAATTATGAAGAGTGGAAAGGGAATTGCAGTAGAGAAAAAGGGCAGATGTCATTTGGATATGCATAAGAGAAAAGAAAGTAGATACTCTAAACTAGAGAGCAGTGAGTTCTGTTTCAATTCTTGGAACACTTGGAGAATCCATTAATAAATGGATGCTTCCTGTGCACTAGAAAGGGAAGCGATGTTCACTAAGAAGGTAATAACAGGTCATGCCTCCCTTGACTGGGGAAGAGTTGAGAAAGCGCATCCTTCTCCTTTCATGCCTGAGGCGGGGACTTTGGATACAGAATATTGTGGATTCTGTTAGTTGTGGTTGATGTTTTGTCCAGTTTCCCTAGCTGGCTTTTTTTTTCCTTTTTAAGTCTTTCATGAGGAAACTTTCTGGGTGGGTGGGGACAATATATTCAGAAATTAATGTGACATTAAAATAAAATATGTCAGAATGAATGAAATTAGGCTAAAAAGAAGAGATCATGTCAAATGATCTAAATTTTTTTGACAGGATTACTAGAAGGGCAGATATAGGAAATATCATAGACAAAGTATACCTGGATTTCATCAAGATATTTAATAAAAGTCTTCCATGCCATAGAGTGCAGAGAGGTATACGTCTAGACGGATTCAGAGATGGTCAGACGATGAGAAAGCAAAGAATAATGATTAATGGGTTAGTGAGAACCTGTGGGGGTCTCTAGAATAGTGTCCCAGGAATCTGTCAGTCCTCTTCTGTTTAGCATTTTAGTCAATGACTTTTGTGAGGGCTTAGATAGCCTACAAATATTCTAAATCTGGGAGGAATAGCTAACATAGTATATGATAAGCTCAGGCAGCTAGGTGGCATAGTGGATAGAAAGCCAGGCCTGGAGTCAGGAAGACTTGAGTTCAAATTCAGCCTCAGACACTTCCTAGTGGGGTGACCCTGGGCAAGTCACTTAACCCTATTTGCCTCAGTTTCCTCATCTATAAAATGAACTGGAGAAGGAAATGGCAAGCCACTTCGATTTCTTTGCTAAAACCCCAAATTGGGTCACAAAGAGTTGGACATGACTGAAATTACTGAACAACAACAACAATGATAAACTAGATCATCCAATCTAATGAAATGAAATTAAACAAGAAACCCTGCCTATGAATTCTGAAAAACACCATAGCATAGGATTTGGGAGAAACCCCAAAGTGTAGTTACATACAGTTCCCATGACAAAAAGTGGAAGGCTTTAGTGGACAGTAAGTCCAACGAAGTGACGTAGTTGTCAAGGTTGGTTCACTTCGTATTAATAGGATAGTGTGTCCAGAAGAGAGCTCCTGGTCTTGCTGCCCTCTGCCCTCATTAGGTCACGTTTGTATTATTGTGTTTGTTTATTATGAACCATGTTTTAGGAAGGATATTGACAAATTGAAAAGTGACTAGAAGAGATGAGAATGAGGAAAATATGGAAACCTTACCACATGAGGATTAGTTAAACAAAGGATATTTAGCATGGTGAAAATGGGTGAGAAAACTGGTGGCATGATAGTTGTTTCCATGTATTTAATATGGAAAAAGTTGACAAGTGGAAGATGGATTATTAGATTTGTTTTATTGGGTGAACTAGAATAAGACTAGAAGCAATGGGGAAAATTTTCAAGAGGGCAAATTTTTGTCTCTAAATAAGAATTCCTTAGGTATTAAAACTGTGTGAACATGAAAGGTCCTTTCTTGGGAGGCAGTGGTTTCCCCACCCACTTGGCTTTTCAAGTGGAATCCGGATGACCACTTGGCAGGAATATTGTAGAGGAAATTCCTGGGTGTGAATGTGTTGCATGATCACTAATATGCTATGATTCTAGTGGGTTAAGATAACAAAGATAAATGGAATACAAATTAGGCTCTTCATTATACATTAGAGGAATATAAAGTGCTCTGAGAACAGATAAAACAAATAACTTCTAGCTGATGGACACAAGGGAAGTTTTTATAGGATATGGTAGCAGAGCTGGATTTTTGACTGGGTATAGAATTAACAATGGAAGTTAAAGGTGAGGACAATCCAGATGTAGAGAACAGTATAAAATGCTGATGTCCTTTATTAAAAAAAAAATAAGGTAGGGAAGTGTGTCATCAAGATTCCTCTTCAAAAAAGTTACAGTATTAAAATTGTAGTGACTAACTGGAAATAATCTTCAAGTATCTAAAACAATCTGTTTGGAAAGCTTGGTCCCTCTAAAGGTACTGGATAGTTGACATCTTGCATATAAGTTTCTTAATCAAGATCAAATGCATATTAATGAACTAATAATGTAGTCACACCATTTGTAGTGCCATGTTAGCTTCTGAGAAATAATCAAATAACTCTTGCTAAGAAGTATCCTGTAAGGTAGAATGGGAAATATGTATATTCTATAATTTATATTTATATATAAAATTTCCCCCAGTTACATGCAAAGCAATTTTTAACATTCATTTTTAAACTTTGACCTGCAAATTCTCTCTTTTCTTTCCTCCCCACCCTCTACCATTCATTGAGAAGGCAAGTAGTTGGATATAGGTTATACATACGTAGTCATGCAAAACACATCCATAATAGTTATATTGTAAAAGAAAACATAAAAAAAAACTCAAGAAAAATAAAGTTTAAAAAAAGTGTGCTTCAATCTGTATTCAGACATCATCAGTCCTTTCTCTGGGGATGGATAGCATTTTTCATCCTAAGTCCTTCAGTGTTGTCTTGGATCATTGTATTGCTGAGAATAGCTAAGTCACTTACAGCTGATCATCTCACAATATTGCTGTTACTTTGTACCGAGTACATTTCATTTTGCATCAGCTCATGCAAGTCTTTTCAGGTTTTTCTTTGAGCATCTTGTTCATCATTTCTTATAGCACAATAGTAGAAGGAGGATTTTTAAAAACCTAGATGCACAGGGAATTCTTTGTCTAGGAAGCAGTACCAAGGAAATACCTTATCTTATCCAGGTTCAATAAACCCTGATCCTACTTAGATAGCCATGTGGCAAAATAGCCTCTTCTTGGGGGTTTCGATATTTCAGTTTTTGGCATAAGTAAAAACGGAAACTTGTTAAGCTAAGCATTTTAAATTTAGCTTTATGTTTTGGACAATCTTCCTTCTTTCCTTTTCGTCCTTCTCCTCCTTTCCTTCCTTTCTCTTCCTTCCTTCCTTCCTTCTTTCCTTCCTTCCTTCTTTCCTTCCTTCCTCCCTTCCTTTCTTTCTCTCTCTCTCTCTCTCTCTCTCTCTCTCTCTCTCTCTCTCTCTCTCTCTTTCTTTCTTCCCAATTATAAATCTATTTGGTAAGTCAAAGAGGCAATATATGCATACTATGTTCTCCTTTAGAACTATATCCCTCAGGAGTCTGTGTGTAAAATCAGAGAACAAGGAGCCTCTGAACAGGAAATTTAAAAGTTCTAAAAGTCTAACAAAGAAGACTTGGGTTTGAATCAGCATGGGTGTGATCCAGGGGAAAGAGCAGAAAATAATAACTGTGTTCTATGCTCTAGCATCTAGTCCAGTTCTCACTTAAAGGAGTCAAAATTCTCAAAACCTGCCTGAGGTTTCAATCATTATCTAGCTTCTACACGAGAAGTCCAGTGTTCTGTAGAGCTGCAGTAAGTTTCCTTAACAGTATTAGTAACTAACTAATGTATCCTACCTGCCAACATGCACGCACACGCGCACACACATACACACACACACCATTTGGAAAACAAAATGATTAATTGGGATCTGAGACAATCACATTTTTGAGGATTTATCTGAAGGCAACAGTCACATTAAAATGAATGTTTAGAGTATTTACTACCTGATTCACTTAATTATTCTGTTTCATTAAAGTTGTCCACTTTGAATTCAAGGTCACCTGGTAAAAAGGAGTTTCAGTGGTTGGGTCTATGAACTACAGATTTGACAGACAGTTACCACATAGTAGCATGGCCCTGCCCTTAGCTTAGAAGCAGACCTCATTATGGTCTAATAAGATGCTACTTCAGATAATCAAAGATTGACTGGTCTGATTTTCCTTTTTCATCTGTTTTACACAAGTTCCAAAATAATAACATCAATTCACATTTCCATAGCACTTAAGGTTTACAAAGTGCTTCCCTCTCCACAACACTATGAGCTAGACAGTGCATGCGTTGTAAACCTCATTTTGTAGAGGAGGTTCAGAGAGACTGAGACACTGCTCCAGGTCACACAGCTAGTAGGCATCAAGGGCAGGAAAGTGCAATCTTCTTTCCTCTACATCACCCTTGCTCATATATATATGTATATATGTGTATGTATACATGTATATGTACTATGTATACACACACATACATATACATATACATATATATGTATATGATTTTCCTAATAAAAGGACTAATTTATAATCCAGTACCATTGAGCAGCTAATGAACCTTTTTAGAATCTGGGAACCTTTTCTCTTTGTTTCTGTGTCTCTCGGCCTCTGTCTCTATTTCTTTCTGTCTCTCTCTCTTTCAATGTCTTTGTCGTTTTCTCTTTCTGTATCTCTGTCTCTCTGTTTCTGTCTGTCTGTCTGTCTCTCTCATTAAGATATTCCAGAAGAGAAAGATGAGGGTAAAATTTCCCCACAAAGTACAAAATATGACAGCTCCTAAGAACAATTCTAGTCATTTTCTTTGGAATCCAGTGACTGCCCTGACACATATGAGTAGCTCCAGTAATATTACTGATAATTAATGTGTATACTCAATTAGAATTGCCTTTATCAGCCTGAGCCGCAAAGCGCCACAGCAGACTGGCGATTACGAGTGGAGCCAACACATGTGTGACGACTTCTCCTGGCCTGCTGATAGGGAGGTATTGTGTTGTACTTTTAATTCCATGAATAAACAAAATGTTTTTAGGTAAGAGACTTAATCACAACATAGTCCAATGAATTAGTAAACACCTACTCCATGTCTGCTGAAATTCTTATATTTCCTGAAAGGGAGAGATAGCGCTGTCCTCTCGTGTCTATAAACAGCATGGGATTTGTTATGGCAGGGGGGAAAAGAGCTAATGAAATCTTGGGCTGAATTGAGAGGTGTAGATTCTGGGAGCAAGAAAGTGAAACACCTTCTGTCTTCTGCCCTGTTCAGACCGTTTTTTTTTTTTTTTTGTGGCAGAGGTTAGCAAAGGCGTTGTCAAGCTGGATAGCTTCCAGAGGAGGACAATTAGCATGGTGGAGGGTCTTGCAACAATGTTATATAAGGATCACTGCAAGAAACCGAAGATGTTTAGGCTGGAAAAAAGAAGAGGCATGTTTGGGGTGGGGAAAAGGAAGGGGCAGGGATAGGTATCTTTAGGTATTTGAATGGGGTATCCTATGAAAGGTTTTAGATTTGTTCTACTTAACCTCAAAGGGCAGAGCTAGAAACAATGGATAGAGATGGCAAAAAAAAAAAGCAAATTTAGGCTTGATGTTTGATGTCAGAAATAACTGTCTGATAATTAAGACTGTCCAGAATGGGCAGCCATGAGAGGTAGTGGGTTTCCCCTCCATAGACGCCTTTCAATAGGGGTGGGAAGGTCACTTGTCTAGTGGGGTACGGTCAGGATTCCTTTCAAAGATGTTGGACTACACTGCTTCTGGGCTCCATTCCAACTTCCCAAGCCTTTGATTCTATCATTCTGTTATCATTTTGATATCTGCTCCAGGGACGTTTCTTATGACTCCTTAAGGGATTGGGGGCAAAATCTAAAGGAGCTAAGAGTCACCTCAGGATTGTAACTCCAGGGTTTGAAGAGACCTCATTGACTAGAGAGTCCAGCCTGTGACTGAATAAGAATTATTATCCATTAACATTCCCACATGCCATTTGCTTAAGAACCTCTGTCTCAAAAAAAGAACAGCTTACTACCTCCTGAGAGATCACTTAATGATCTCTAAAGTCCTTACACACTCTAAATCTTATAGTTCAGCTTTCTATAGTGAACCTCTCTGACCCTCAGTTTTCTCATCTGCAAAATGGAGGCAATAATTATTTGCACTGCCAAATAGAATTATTGGGAGGAAAGTCTTATCTAACTTTGCAGCAAAGCCAGGAGCCCTGTTTCAAAACTGCTTCAAAGGTTTTTAAACTAAGATTCAGTTACCTCTTATACACATAGTTCAAGTTCTAAACCCCAAAATGAAACTGTATGAAGATGAAGACAAATACCACAATTCATGAGGGGCAGGGCAGGATTGGGGATAGTGGGGGAGGAGAGATTCTGGTGCTTCACTCTCTTTGGGGGGCTTTTGAGTCTCTCCAGGCTCGTTGGACTTCCAGCTTCAAGAGGAATGATGAGTAAAGTTAACTCCATTATAGGTTGGGGAAGGGAAACTAAAAGTCTTGGAAGAAGTCAATATGAGGGGAGCCAGTAAGTCTCCACCAGGACCCTATCCATGATCTCTTACACAAGAGCCTTTGGGAATTTCCCTTTTAGTTTAAATCTGGGGATCAATCTCTTAGATGTGCTGAGTTACCTCACTCCCAGTGGAAGAATGCCTTCACTCTGTGTTATCTGGTACATATTCTCTTATGCATATTTTCTCTGATTTCCGTTTTGTGATAGATTTGGATAAATGGGCTATTTGCTGTTTGCTATGTATGTGTGTTCACCAGGGTGTCAAGTCTTGAGTATAGAGCTTAGGGTTCTTCAAGCTCTATTAATGAATAATGATCAGAAGTTTAGCTTGAATCTGAAACTACATCCCCTAGACTAATATGTTAAGGAAGCAGATAGATATAATTCTTGCCCGATGAGCAGAGAGGAAGAGAGCAGAGTAGTCAAGCTTCTGGCTTCCAGTCTCCTGTTTCCCTTACTGACAGGAGTCAGAGTCTTTCTTGGAGAAGGGTAGAGGAAAAAGAGGCTAGAGCTGTCTATTCCGCCTATCTCTAAAACATACAGAAATGTTATATATGGGAGATAGCCTCACTACATGTATAATGAGGAACTTGCATTATTTGGCCTCTAAAGTCCCTTGCTGCTATATAGCTATGATCCTATATGAATTAGTTGGTCAAAATAATTTTATATTATAATATGACCATCATTTTAATTTCCTTGGTCCATTCACATATTCGTTGATTGATTAATTTAGCAACCATTTACTTTTAGGCATTAGACAAAAAAATCCCCACCCTCGTCAGATGATGGACCGATAACTGAAATAGAAATTAGAGGGCACCTAGTCCAACTTCCTCATTTTATAGACATATCAAGTGATTTGCCCAGTATCACACAGGTAGAAAATGGTGGACACAACATTTGAACTCAGGTTCTGTGACTCCAAATACAGCTTTCTTGCTATTCCACTATGCTAATGGAGATATAACACATGAGCAGATAAGAGAAGGTGAAGTCTATACAAAGGAGCTATCACTGATGGCTCAGCATACCAAGGCCTAAAGTCAAATATACCAGGCTCAGTCTCAAGGACTATCCGTAAGTGTCCCTTTATCTCTGGCTAGCTATGTCTCCCCCCACCCCAACCCAAGTCTGCTTTGGGAAGATCTCCAAGTATAGTTCCTGTATAGGCCTCCACAGGGATCTGTAAAAGATCTGGTTCTGTTCAAGTTGGCAGCATAACAAAACTTAGTTTGCAATATTGAAAGCAAAACTAAAATTTCTTTATGTAACAGTGGTACTAGATGATTTCTAAAGGCCATCCCTTCCCATTCTGAGGTTCTCAGATACAAGAATCTATGATGCAGAAAATGTTGTATCTGTCTTGCCTATGGCAGAGAGTCAAATGTGATCAAGTGCGAAGCACTTTGAAAAGTACAAAGTATCATGGAAAGGTGAGGGCTTATTTATTAACAGGCAAGTAGGTGGTGAAGGGGATAGAGTGCTGGGCCTGGAGTCAAGAAAACTCATCTTTCTGAGTTCAAATCCAACCTCAGACATTTACTTTCTGTGTGACCCTGGGCAGGCCATTTAACTCTACCTCGGTTCCTCATCTGTAAAATGAGCTGGAGAAGGAAACGGCAAACCCCTCCAGCGTCTTTGCCAAGAAAACCCCCAATGGGTTCACAAAGAGTCAGACATGACTAAACAACAAACAATACTACTTAGCATTAATCTCCTCAAAACTGCATGTGATTTTATCTTTCCTCTGCTCAAAAACCTCCAATAGCTTTCAGTGCCTAAAAGGTAAATGGTGAACTCTTTGTTCTAATCAGATCTCACTGTTATCCATCCAGTCTTCTCTGACTCTAAACTGACTTTCTGCTCCATTCAGTCCAGTCTCCCCCAACACACAAGGGTCAAGGTTAGATTTCTCCTCCATCTGAATTAATTGACCTTCACTCACCATCTCTGGCCCTGTCCCTACTCCTCTTGGTCACACAAATCCTGGAGAAACTAACCCAAGATTCATGTCCTAGAGACTTTTCTGAAGTTCTGCAGACCATGGCAAGTAATCTCTCCCTCCTTGATATTCATGTCATACTTACTCACCATATTATCTGTGCTGGGACTTATCATATACTAGCTTACATATTTCTATGAATGACAATATGCAGGTATCTTGTCAATCAAAACAGACCCCAAGTCTCTTAAGGACAGGGCCTTGACTAGAGAATTAATAATCTGGTTGGACTCTGCCCCGGTGACACTATACTTGGAAAACTGTGTTCAGTTCTTGATCCCACAACTCAGGAAGGCCGTTGACACACTAAAGATTATCTAAAGAGGGCAACCAGGCCATATCAGGATAAATTGAAAGACCTGGGGATGCTCAACCTGGAACAAAGAAGAGTTCCAGCAGACTTGCTATCTGCCTCCAACTACTCAAAAAGTTGTCATATGGAAGGTAGACTCAACTTGTTCTGCTTAGATCAGAGGATGAACTAAAAACAATGAATGGACATTGCAAAGATGAATGAAAGTTGATGCTGGAAAAACATTAGCATTGCCCAAAAATGAAATGGGCTGTCTCGAAATGTAATGTGTTTACTCTCACCGAAAGTATCCAAAGACTGGGCATCTCGTCAGTGTTGCAGAGGGGGTTTGTGTTCATGTAGGGGTTGGAAGAGAGGATTCAAACTCTCTTCCAACTCTGGATTCTTGGATGCTCTATACAGCACTTTGTGGGATCTCTCTCCATCTAAGACAGTGTTGTAAGTGGAGTAGATGGATCCGTAATTTCATCATTACCATTGCTCTTCCTGTGAGTGTACAATCTGGCACATTCATTTCTTCTCATCTTGAATAATTTTTGTCCATGACCTCCCTTAAATCCCTATATAAGACCCAGCAAACACCCTATTGTGTTACTCAGGCTGTCCATTTGTTATCCCCTACTTGAGGGATGTGTTCATTCATCCCTCTCCTACCATTGACATCATGGATTATATCTTTTACTTCATTTCTTTCACACTAATCATTGGTGGTTTAGCAGACTCCTAATGCCTACCTTGTATTTCTCCTCTGCTACTTCAGTCAGTAGCAAATTTGATTCTTTCAAGATCCTGGAGTTCCACAATTCACATAAGTACCGTATCTTTGGGAGAATATTTGGGGGGGGGTAATAGAGATAATGATGATGATAATAGGGGTGACGATGATGGCAGTGATGGAAATGATGACGGAAGTGGTGATTATGATGATAGTGGTGGTGGTTATGGTGATAATTATGACAGTGATGGTTTGAGAGGTGGTGGTAGTGATAACGATGGCAACAGACATGATAATTACTTCAATGGTTGTGTTGGTTATGGTGGAGAGGTGATTATAATGGCAATGTGGTAGAAATGATGGTGGTATGATGGCAATAATGGTGGTAGTGGTGCTTATGATGGTGATGGTAGTGGTCGAGGTGCACTGCATAGAGGATAACCTTTGGAACCAGAAAGACTCAGGTTCATATCATAACTATGACCCATATTGACCATATCACCCTGGGCAAGTCCCTTGAACCTTTCAATTCCACAGGCAGTTATCTAAGGGTTAGTGGTATGCTGAACAGATTTGGTGAAAATCTATATGTGGAAGGAGTTTCCATACTAAGAACTCCCTCCACATATGAAATCATAAATCTAAACATCATCATCTTCATTATCTTTGTCATCGTCGTGTCTGACATTATTGTCATTGTTAATATTATCAAGATACAGGGAGGTTGTTTTGTTTTTGTCCATTTACCATCTCACAAAGGTCCTAGGAGAAATAATAATAAAACTTTTAATTGAGTTGCAGTAAGTTCCAAATCAATGTTTTTAGATTCTATTTTAGAGGCAGAATGGGGCAGTGGATAGACAGCTAGTCTCAGAGTCAGAAAGGCATGGGTTTGTGTGACCCTGAGAAAGACACCATACCTCCCTCTCAGTATCCCCAGAGAACTCTTGAACACTCTAAGTTGCAGAATGGGCACAGATCTACTTTGGTAAGGGGAGTTTCCTCATAAGAAATTCCCTATGCCAATTAAATCAAAGTCTGGAACAAACTTAGTAATAATAATATTAATGATGATGATGATGATGATGATGATGGTGATGGTGATGGTGGTGGTGGTTGTTATTGTCCTCATCAATATTGCTTTTTTCATTTATTTCTTAAATTGGCATCATCACTCAAGAGCTGAGTTTTCTGAATTTATCCTTCTGTAAAATGGGAGATATAATACCTTTTCTGCCCTTTCTGCCAAGGACAACTGTAGGATAAATTAAGTGAACCCTGCCAAAGCAGGCTGTGATTTCCTGACCAAAGGGGTTATATTAACTGAGGATATTCTTGTAAACCACATTATCAATTTGATTGTTATCCCTGGTTCTAAGATACCCATGGGCATCCAGTGTTACTGAATAGCAAGTCAATTCAAAGGGAAACTCTTTTAACTTCCCATGAAATTAATCTTCTTGGTTGGGGGCCGGGGTACAGAGGGGGACAATCTAGGAAAAGCAAGACTTTGTTGATTAAAAAAAAATTCCAACTGACTTTTCTGTGTAAGTCTTTCCAAAAATGTTTTGGTTTTGCACTTTCAGTAAGATCCAGGTTAACTCCAACTTGTCAGAATTTCTTTCTTTGTACATAAGCAGTTAGATCAGGAAATAAACCACAAAAATGCTCTAATTGCTACTCACCTAAGTAAGGTCTTATGCTTTGGCTAAAAAAATAAATAAATAAACCAAAGGAAAGGAAGACCGGCAATTTTTTTCCTGGGTGACTTTTTTTCTTCCTCACAAGCTAAGGAAAACATTTTAATGGGCAAAGCGGTCAAAGGCATCGAGGCAAGAGAGCTATTCAAACTTTCAAACTTTCCTTCTAAAGGAGAATGTACTCTTTCAGCCCTGATCACATTCATGTTGAGTTGACATGATCTGTATCCAAATGTGTTTGTTTCCTATGTCCAAGAGGGTCTCAAAAGACATTCCAGAATTCTTCCCCACCAAGAATTGGTTTTATATTTCCAGAAACATCTTGAAATATTTATTATAAACTCTAATGACAGTTGCTTGAGTCCCATAGTAGACCAACCAACCGGGGTCAGAAGCTGGACAGTTGGATGACTTGGATATAGCCCTGCCCTATGAGAAATCTCCTCCATGCATTCACAATGGAGTCATATGACTTGTCTGGTCCCTCTACTAATTCAGGATAGAACCTTCTCCTGCAAGGTATAGGGTTAGAGAATTGCATAGGGGGTGGCTAAGTGATGCAGTGAATAGAGCACCGGCCCTGGAGTCAGGAGGACCTGAGTTCAAATGTGACCTCAGACACTTAAGACAAAACTAGCCATGTGACCTTGGGCAAGTCACTTAACCCCAATTGCCCCTCCAAAAAGCAAGAGAGAGAGAGAGAGAGAGAGAGAGAGAGAGAGAGAGAGAGAGAGAGAGAGACTGAGAGAATTGCCTAGGGCACTGAGAGGCTGAATGATTTCTCCAGGATCTAACACCTGGGATTTGAGCCTTTCTCATCTGCCCCTCTTAGAATCCCTGGCTTCCTCTAAGGCTCTACCCAAATGTCACTGCCTATCAGAAGCCTTTCCTGACTCCCAATCTGTAGCACTCTCTCCTTCCTCAAAGTATTTTAATGTTTATTCATCCATAAAATGTAAGACCCTTGAGGGCAGGGACTCCTTTTTTGTCTTTGTACCTGCAGTGTTTAGCTAAATGCTTTCTTTGTCCTTTTGCGGGGCAAGGTCCTGATCTGTCATTTCATCACCATTGGAAACTTCCTGTTCCCTCTGCCAGTAGAAATCCACATCCTAACTGTAAATCGACAGAATTAGAGAATTTGCCTGAGGTTAAGTGACTTGCCTAGGGTCACACAGCTAGTCAGAGTCAAGACTTGAATCTCAGATCATTCCTACTTCAAAGCCAGTTCTCTAATATTGAGCTTCTTGCCTTGTGCATCATAGGCACCTAATAAATGTTTTATAAATTAAAATTCTGAATGATGGGGCTTTCCTACCCATGACTTGTGCTTGATGAATCAATGAATGAATTCCTAGATGCTATGGTTTTGCTGTATAGACTTTATTGGCCTGATAAAATACATTTCCTAAACTATGATCACATAATCATTCATGATCCTCCTTTGACTTTCTCTTGCTCTGGGAACAATAATCAGATCAATACTACCATTGTTAGTATCATTTAACTTTACTTACCATCTCTGTGACTGCTGAGAACAAAACGCTCCCCCTGGACATCTCACCCTTACATGAGAGCTCTCTCTCCCTCCTAGAATGTAAGTAAATGTTATTCTCCATCATTTACTTTGCCTTCCAATCAAACTAGCCTATTTGCTGCCCCCCAAACTCAGTATTCCATTTCCTTCCTCCATGCCTGGCATACAATAATCACTTTTTAAATGCTTTATCAGACTTACATGAGCTGATGCAAAGTGAAGTGAGCAGAACCAGGAGAACATTATATACAGTAACAGCAACATTATGTGATGAACTTAGCTCTTCTCTGCAGTACAGTGATCCAAGACAACTTGAAAAGACTCAGAATGGAAAATGCTACCCACATCTAGAGAAAGAACTGATGGAGTCTGAATGCAAATGGAAGAATACGATTTTCATTTTATTTCTTTTCAGGATTTTTTTCCTTTTGTTCTGTTTCCTCTTTTACAACGTGACTAATATGGAAATGTGTTTTACCTGATTGCACACATATAACCTATATCAAATTTTTTACTGTCTTAGGGAGGGGGAGTAGGAGACAGAAAATTTTGAACTCAAAATTTTATATTAAAAAAACGAATGTTCTTGACTAATGTTTAGTGTGAAGGTATTTGTAGATCCTATATATGATTCCATGTTGCCATGGGGAGGAGAGAGGAGAGGAAGGGGGAGAAAATTTAAAACTCAAGGGTGTGGAAATGAATGTTGTAAACTAAAAGTAAATAATTTTTTAAAAAAATAATAAATAATAAAAATTAATGTTAAAAATTATCTTTACACGTAATTGGAAAAAATGCTAATAAAATGTTTTATCATTGTTATTCATTCATTCATCCATTCATGTCCTTGCACAATCCATCCCATTTAACTAGGACACATTCTCTCCTTGCCTCCATCTTTCAGAAGCCCTGGCTTTCCTTCAAGGCTCAGCTCAAGTTCCAGCTCCTCCATGAAGCCATCCCTGGTTTCCTTCCCCCAGTTGTTGGCACTTTCTCCTTTCCCAAATT
This sequence comes from Pseudochirops cupreus, assembly GCA_028627135.1. Taxonomy (NCBI): domain Eukaryota; kingdom Metazoa; phylum Chordata; class Mammalia; order Diprotodontia; family Pseudocheiridae; genus Pseudochirops; species Pseudochirops cupreus. The sequence goes on along the minus strand of CM053580.1, from coordinate 35,954,196 downwards.
ATTTTGTATTTACTTCTCTGGGTACATGCTAAACACCCCACAGTATAAGGAAAGATATTTGAGGGAAAGGACCTTTTACCTTTGTCTTTGTCTTTGCATCTCCAGTATCTAGTATAAAAGGCGCTTAATGGGTGATTAATAATAGATATCTTGATAGCTTTAAGTATTATAAAGCACTTTTCTTCCATTATCTGCACTGATTCTTACATAATCTTATGAAGGAGGAACAATTATTATCTTCATTTTACAGATGAAGGAACCCAGGCTTAGAAAGATGAGGGGCCTTGCCCAGGGTCATGCAGCCAGTGAATATCTGAGACACGTTTGTATGTATCTAGCACGTCTCCCCCAATACAACAGAGAAGCATGGCTTCATTTTTGGCTTTGTACACCAAGTCCTTACATATGTGTGTTTAACTGAAGACAATCCCACAGCACTTTGAGCAAAACACTTTTGTTACACCATCTCACTTGAGTCTCACACAACCCAATGATATAGGTGACGATATTAACCCATTACAGATGGATCTGTTAAAAATTGAAAAAGATTGCACCTTAATGGTTTAAAACACCTATAGGTTTCCCAAAGGTCTTCATCACTTAACCCCGTTTGCCTCAGTTTCCTCACCTGTAAAATGGACTGGAGAAGGAAATGGAAAATCACTTCAGTTTTTTGTCAAGAAAACCCCAAATGGAGTCACAAAGAGTAACACGCAACTGAAACAACTGAACAACTACAATTATTATATAATAATCTGTCATTATTCCCATTTTTCAGATGGATCTGTAGAAAGAGGGCCAATAAAAGCACTCACCTCAAAGAGTTGTGAGGCTTAAATGAATTAATGTTGTAAAATGCTTTGAAAATATTAAAGCGTTATAGAAATACAGTAAAGAAATGTGAGTTATTATAATTGTCTTAGAGGGTCGAGCAGCCTGGACAGGACCTCAGAGATCACCATGTCTAGTCTGCTTATTTTCATGAGAAAAGTAAGGTTCGATCTGGTTAAGCTACCTCTGCATCATCAGACAGCTTATTAGTTAGGCAGAGGTGGGTCTAGAACCCAGCTCTTCTCATCCTGCCTCCCCCCAATCAGAGGCCTCTTCCCATCATATCAGCTGAGCGCCTCCACCCTCGGCCACCTTCAGATTCCTGGGCATCCCTGGACTGATGATCTTTTACATTTCATTATGAGGTATGAATGCACTCTGGGGTCCCCTGGATGACTTCCCAGAAATTGGGGGGCCCCTCTCTCATTTGTGCTGTTTGCCAATTAATCAGAAACAAATGTTTCCCATCTCAACCAGCCTCTACTACCATTTTAAGGTTAGCCCTTACCTGATAAAATACTCCTTCTGTTGGTCAAACTCACCAGCAATGACACAAAAAGCTCTGCTCTTGGATACTGTATGTCTGTCCTGGATGGTCCCCTTCTGGCCAAGAGAGATAGCCCACAAACGAACTTCTCTGTAGAGGTATTGCTGTGGTGTAAGGCTGGTTCAAAGGCTATCAACAAGTCCCCCAAACTAGAAGTGAAGAAGTTATAAAAGCACATTGGATTAATGGGTGACACATGATCAAAATTGATATTACAGGAGGTTTTAAAGTTTGCAGACACTACTTGTTTTTGCCTCGAATCTGTGAGGTAGAGAACACAAGTATTCTTGGGGCCATTTGACAGAGAAGGAAGTAAAATCACCCCCCTCCCCCAGGGACAAAGTTAGTATCAAAGGTCTGCTTTGAGCTCAGATCCTCCTGGGTCCAAACATAGCACTCCCAGAAGCATAGAGTATCAGAATTGGAAGAGGCCTGAGCAACCATCTAGTCCAGCCCTCTCATTTTAAGCATGAGGAAACTGAGGCCCAGAGTTTAGTGTCTGACCTAAAGTTATACATGAAATAAAAGTAGCAGGGCAAGGATTTGAACCCAAGTCCTATGACTTCTGATCTTGGAATCTTTCCACTGTACCATACTGGGGCCCCCAAAAGCCACTTGGGTAAAAGGGACAAGAACATCAGCTCTGGAGTCAGAGGTGTGGATTTGAAATATTTCCTCTGATATTCCTATGTAGCCTTGGGGAAAATCGCCTCATCTCCTGAGACTCAGTTTCTCCTCTGTAAAACGTAGTGGTTGGCCTCTGAGGCCTCTTCCAGATGTAGATTGGGTCTATGATCTGACGATGTGCTGTCCCTTCTCCAATCTGAGCCTCATTTCCTCATTTAACCCCTCAAATAAAGGGGCTAATCTAGAAGCTTCTGAAGGCCATTTCAACCCTAGAGCTGGGATCCCATGAAATCTCCTTTTTTTCCAAATATCAGCCCTTTGAGGCAGTTCTCCTGGTCCCCCCCAAGCATCCTGCTCACCCCTGCACGTGCTTCCTCCATGCTTGGTGGGTACCCTACCTCCCCAGGCCAGGGCCTTCCCCTCCTGGCCCAGTGAGACCAGGCCCTGGCCAGGCCTCCTGCAGTCCAGGCTGTTCCAATCTGGGATGGATTAGTGCTGAGCTGGCTGCTGGCTCACACCTGCGATTCCCCCTAACCCCGGTTCCGCTGTGTGCACTCAGCCGTGCCCAGGTGAGGCCATCGGGCTCCCAGATGATATGCAAACAGAGGCCCACCTGACAGGTCTGACCACACACCTGCGAGCTCCATAAAGTGGGGCGGCAGGGGGAAGGGAGAGGCGGCATTACTGAATTAAACCTCCAAATGGCTCCACGTAATTCATCTGTTTCTGAAGGAGATTACAAACCCAGGAGGCTGAAGACTTCAAAGGCTTCCAGATGGGGAGGATGGGGAGGTCACCCTCGACAGGAATGTTATGGGCTCTGGGGGTCCAATATTTGGGTTTCGGTGCATTGAGCAAATAGAGTTTCCACCCCCACTATCCCCAATCAGGAGAGATGTTGGCTTATCCCAAGTGCAGAATATAATCCTGCCTTGATCTCCAAGCTGTACTTCCAGGGAGGCCTGAGAACATGTGCTTCTCTAATGACCATAATCCCCCTTGTACCTCTTGTCACAGGGCCCCGGGAGGCAGCGTGTGGTTCAGACTCTTCAGATCAGGCGTGCTGGTCTACAGGAGAGGGCACCCCAGAGACGTGGGGTGAGGCCAGGATAATGCTTCCCATTGAAAAGATAGATAGATAGATAGACAGATAGATGATAGATGGATAGATAGATAGATGGATAGATAGATAGATAGATAGATAGATAGATAGATAGATAGATAGTTGGATAGATAGATAGATGGATGGATGGATATATGATAGATAGATATGTAGATAGATGATAGATAGATGGATAGATAGATGGATGGATATATGATAGATGGATAGATGGATGGATAGATAGATGGATAGATAGATGGATGGATGGATATATGATAAATAGATAGATAAATGGATAGATAGATAGATGGATAGGTGGATAGATAGATGGATGGATATATGATAGACAGATAGATAGATAGATGGATAGGTGGATAGATGGATGGATATATGATAGACATAGATAGATAGATAGATAGATAGATGGATAGATAGATGGATAGGCGGATAGATAGATGGATGGATATATGATAGATAGATATGTAGAT